>OZ022241.1:37801832-38394321 GCA_963978895.1 Erpobdella octoculata
ATGGATTGGATTAATTTATTGGATTTTTTATTAAAACAATCAAATAAACATAGGATTTAAAAAAAATTATTGCAAAGAATTTGTCTGGCAGCCTAATTGACGGGGGACGTGGGTGGTCTACTACTTGCCACCCACGCCAACCAAATTAATATAAGCAAATATTAAAACAGTGATGCGTACGATCATCAGCATTCCATGAGGATTTTCAAGAAGAAAAATTTACACTGTTGTGAATGAAGTGGCCGTGAAAAGCGCTTATTCCTTCAATGAAATGTTCTCTTTCGATCAGATTAACAAAGCATGTTCTTATCGGCGAACGAACTTCAACGAAAATATTCAAGCGACCACGAATGTTTGTATGGAAAACAAGATGAGGTCTATAACGAAATATTTGAAGAAGAACCATTCATCCCACCTCGGAGATACGAAGGTTGTGGTGATGATGATGATGACGTCTGCCGTTGTGATGGATGGCAGTGGTGATGACGATGCCGTGCACTAATGCTATACACAATTCTCACATCAACATTCTCCCTTCGTTAAAGCTGACCTTATAAACTTTGATTGCCAATTATTCGAGATGATGCATAGCATAGAATCATTAACGTACTTCCCCGTTTACCATTTTCTTCTTGAGGAAATTATCACCACTCCTCTTCGCCCCTACCTCCAGCTGATCTCAATAGAGGGCTGTAGATCACCACGTGCAGGCTGTATTATCAGGTCAGCCCGGGTTACTCTTGGAGCGGGCAACCTGGCTTGAAAGGGGAATGCCCCCAATCAAGCAGGATATTTACAAATTATGAACTCTTATTCTTTGCTCCTCAGAGCTACAAAAACAAAGGTTATTCTACGCCGAGATTGGATCCAAGATAATTATACTACATTTTAAAGAGTGGTAGTTTAAAGAAAACTTAATATCAGTTGAGGCAAAAAAGTGTTTTGAAAAAAATTACCTTGCTCCTCCACCCCGTTCATCAGCTATTTTTAGAGGAAAAGTTGGCAGATGGGATTTTCTAGGGTCGCATTCCTCAGACTTTTCCCCGGGTGTCAAGAACTTTGGCTACGCCACAGCGAATTGTTTAGCGTAAGTTACTTTTTGTCACAACCCCGCTTGAAAGAAAACCACACATCGCCCATCTCTACTTGAACTAATTTTCTAAACGTAACATTTCATTCCTGCTTGTCTTGAAACGTCAAAGTAAACTCGCATGGACAAACACGACGCCATTGAAGAATCGATCGCATTTTCAACATCGCTTCTACCGTTTGACAGCCAGTTTTTAATTTCAGAAACATGGAACATAAACGAAGAGCTGGAGACAAACCGCCGATGAAGAGCATGCGATGATATCGATGCCACGCGGCGTAACATTTATTAAAACCAATAAATAACTTAACAGCGCTTACAACTCACTAGCGGTACTGCATTAAAGTAAAAAAAAAACGGAATATGATAACTATGTAAACCTTCTTGTAGTACAAAACAAAACACGCCCATCTCGTGACGCGACAGCCATCAAGTAAACAAAAACACCGCTAAAACCGACATAGCGAAGCGGCGGCGCTTTAAAAACCCGTTAAATATTTATTAGAAAATCATTTAAAAGTGCATGCAACAGTCAACAACATTACAAATCATCCATCTAAGTTCCTAATTCATTTCATCCGCAGTTTCTCTCAATAAGGTCTCCCACCTCCTCCTCCTCTGCCACCCCTGCAAGAAAAATAAGAAGAGAAAATTATAATTCAGTTCAAACTGACAGTGCATATGAACATCCAAATGATGAACACTACTTACTCTCCTTGGTGGGGCATACCGCCTCTTCTTGTATTGAACCCTCCGCGAGCAGACCCTCTGAAACCACCGCCTCTGTCAGACATGCCTCCTCTTCCTCTCGGGGGGCCGCCTCCTCCCCCTCCTCTGCCGCCCATACTTCCACCTCTTCCCATTCCTCCTCTAGGGGGTCCACCACGCGAACCAGACATTCCACCTCGAGGACCACTCATTCCACCACGAGGACCACCCATACCACCACGAGGACCACCCATACCACCTCTCGAACTACCTCTTCCACCGCCACCGGGACCACTCATGCCGAATCTTCCACCCCGTGGAGCACCATCTCTGCCACCACCAAAAGGCATGCCCCTCATTCCACGAGAAGGTCCCATACCGCCACGACCGCTACTGCTGGCGTCACCGTTCATTCCGGGGGCTAATTCTGCAAGCATAAGAAAGAAATTGTTATTCAAAGAGTTTTACAAACAGGAACAACGATAATAAGCAAACAGAAAAAAAGAAAATAAAAAGAATTTTGTCGTCTAACCTTCATCATCGTCTTGTCTTGGAGCCTTACACCGGTTGCATTCGCCTCTCCATGAAAAATTTGTATTTCTGCAGCTCCTGCATAATGTAAATATCACTTCGATGTGAAACAGAACAAAAATCAAACCAAAGAAAAGTAATGAATAAAACTTACGTGCAGGTCCAGTCTCCATCGCGGGCTTCACATGAGAAAAAAAATGGATAAAATGTCACAAATTATAAACAAAGATATAGAAAAACCTAACACAAATGGGATACGATATTAATTAGGAATCATACATTTAAAAGACCCAGCATCCCCTCTTGGACCTCCACCAGGTGCTCCTCTTGGACCTCCAGAAGGCCCCCCTCTAGGACTTCCTCTGGGAGCCCCTCCTCTTGGACTGGAGAATCTTCCACCTCTGCTAGGTGGACCACCTCTTGACATTCCTATAAATCAATTACGTCAACTTTATATGAATAAGAAACAAGGTAGCACTATAAGAAACATTCCAAAAAATAACAAACAAAAAACAGACCTCTTCCTCTCATTCCATCTGGTGATGTTAAAGACATAGGGGGTTGTGGTGCTGGCGGTGCACTAGGCGGAGGTTGCACAACTTCAATTTGGTTGCCTTGGAAATCACTGTCTGAAAATAATCATTTGCATAATCATTAGCCTAATGCCTCAAGAGAAAGAGTAATATGAAAGACAAAGAGAGAGATAGAGAGATAGACTTACTGTTATACCACTGAATGGCAGATTGTGCAACCTGCGGATCCTGGAATGTGACGCGAGCTTCGCCCGGCTGAGGACCAAGCCAAACTGCAGGAAGGCCAGACCTTACATCCGTCTGTAGAACGTACATTTTATTTATTATGAATGTTTGTATCTATTTATTTATTTATTTATGTACTTATTTATTTGTGTTAATTTTGCTGTTATTCCGAAATAAATATTAAAACTTAGTGGATGTTTAAGTCTATTATAACTTGTGCACATAAGTAGGCACTAGTGAAATGCACAGTAGTTATAATCTTGGACAATTAGGGCTCAAAACTGACAAAAAGTTGGTCAACAGGGAAAGCAAATTATGATGAACAACCTTGATTACTCCAGCTGATCCGAAATGATGACAGAGATCTTGTTCGGTAACATGCCCGGGTAGGTTTCTAATGAGGATGACTCCTGATGTAGGGGATGACATCTCGTTCTGCTGCTGTCCTGCTCCTCCCCACTCCTGTCTATCTGCAATATCAATCGAATGATTAATATGCAAGAACTCATGATGGTGAAATTTAATAGTGAAATCTAGATAATGCTATTCCCTTAACTTTAAAAGAACACAGCTGTTCATTTGATCGAGATATTTTTCTATGCAACGTACTCACTGGACAGATTTAATTGCCCATTTCTGTGAATATTACATGGAAAGCAATACCAGTACCTATCTTCTACTATTATATCCTCAAAACACATGTGTTGCTCATATGCACACAATACCTCTATCATGTAAATAAATTGACAACGCATTTTGCTACAATCGTTAGAAACATCCTATAAACAATGACATTATTATTTCAAAGTAACAATGGCTTATTGAAGCCAATCTTTTATTAGAATACTCAGGAGTCTCAAATTAACGATACTCTTTATACCTTAGACCGACCCCATACCAATCGCACAATTAGCGTGCTACACGTGGGCTCTATATAACCAGTTGTCTTGCAATGAGCCACCTAATGTGACTTTGAAAAACCATTTTAATGTTTTATAGACAAAAATTTCATGCACTCAGAACTTTTAAACTCCTCAAAATCCAAACTATTCAACCTATTGAATTTATGACTTCACTAGAAATAGCCTGTCAAAAATGACGGATTTTTTAAAATCTAATTATATATATATTATTTTTTGATTGCAGCGCCACCTCTATTGATCTTTAGAACTGACAGTGCTCAATTGCGTAATAACTTTTATTACACGCCTGTGCGCACTAATTTTAGCAACTGCTGACTGCTGACCACCGCGGCCGCCGTGTCATGGGAAATTGTTAACATACATATATACAGACTTAGAAAATTATGTATGTTGATTAATGGTTTCAAAAATGAAAACAAACATTGCCCTTCACTGACGTCTTAAAATGGTTTTTAATACTACCACACACAAAAATAAAAAATTTATATAATAAAAATGTATTCTACTTTAGTCACCAAACTTTCAAGACGATTTAACCCACACGCACGCACATGTTCCTTTTTGTATTGAACACGGACAAAAATTATTGAGACTCCTGAATATTTTTTTTCATACTACTTGTTAGGTAATTTTCAATTAAGACACGTCTACATCATCGTTCATTTGTAACGATGGTTGTAACTCACCCCCGTAATTCTCTCCCACATTGTTTCTTGGGGGAATACTTCGGCCTCTACCATATCTGAAAAACACCAGCATTCTTTATCCTGTAAACTCCAGTTAATACAACCCACAACAGACACCCTAGGTCAAGAAAAAGACCTTATGGCTGTTGTCAGTAGATGTTGAATGCTGAAATGCTAAATTAGTCAAAAAAGTATAAGCAGCAGGATCATGCTGCTATAGATAAAAATTTTCCATATATATATATATATATGTATATATATATATATATATATATATATATATATATATATATATATATATATATATATATATATATATATATATATATATATATATATATATATATATGGCACTCCTTTTAACAAGCATACAAAATAATAAAAGTTAGCTGCAAACTATGCATAAATATTTGTGCTAGTGAGCAAACCTGTAAGGCAATCACTGTGGATGCCATTTCAAACCATTTCTACCCTTTCCCATCCAATACAGAGGATCGTCAAATAGCCGCCCTTAGAACAGAGCGGCATGGAACTCTCCGACAAGTTAATTTTAATATTTTTAATTTACATAAATATTTTTATCACTTTGTCTTTAAGACACCCATATGTGAAACGTGTTTGTGCACCATAAATACAAATTTCCAATAAACATGGTTATTTGTTAGTATTCATGAGTTAACTCATGCACCATAGTTAACCATAAAGGTTAAAGTCATGACATTAGGGCACCACTCGGTGAAATAAACCTAACCAGAGCCGGGAACAGCTTGTGCATGTGGGAGTACACTGCCATCAGTTACACTGGCTACCAATGGGATTACAGTTTCGCCTGCCACCCTCATTTGTATCCCCTAGTCCCGAAACCGGTACTTATTTATTTAGTGCTTGACCGATTAATCGGTAACATTCATAATCGGGCCGATTATTAGGACAATCGAAACAATCGGCTTCCGATATTTCTTTGAAAATTATAAAATATTCTATAATATTTCTCATCCGACCTTATCAATATAGAAACACGTGGTTAGGGTCATGCTGTAAGCCTAAAAAGTACAATCACCACACAAGCATCACAGGATTCAATGTGATTGGTTGGCAAATAGCCCCCCCGCCCCCTACTAATCACGTCATATCCTGTGGTGATTGTGTGACATTAGTTTTAAGCATGACCGCGTGGTTGCAGTACTCTGCCAAATAAAAACAATAGATTCTTTGGTACTGATTATGACTCATGCATAATATACATGTGTGCCGCTTATATGCGACGCTGTTAACAACAAAAAATTTAGACATTTATTTCTCTAGATGTCGCCAGTCAGGATGTCGGAATCATGAAGATGCATGCTGTTTATTACTAGAGACATGTACGTGCAGGGGTCTGACCTGAACTAATAATCTCTCAAGTTCTAAGATAAACTTAAATTTATGTAGATTTTTAGATAAGTGATCACAGCCATGCAAGGTCCCAACCCCTTTTATTTACAGTTGAATCAACGTTTGTGTTGATAAACACTTAACCACATTATTTTTTGTGTGAATGCATAGTAATTTTATAGTGCAGAAACCTGAACTACCACTTCTTTTTAATCTTCAACAATTCACCACGTTCTCTGCATGTGCATGAACACCAGTTGCACATACGATAACAAACCAATGTCATCATTTATTCAACAAATCAGCTGAAACTCGCCAGAATAATTTAATTGTTCAAAATTGTACACATTTGTCCGGATTTTACCTAAATAACTTTTTATTTACATTTAACCCGATCTTAACTAGTTAATGGCAACCAAAGTTTATATATTCAAACCTCCAAAAACTTAATAATCCCATGATACAGTAATACTAATTTATATTATATAACAAAATCTCTAAAATTTAATAATTCTAAGATACAGAATTCATTATTATAATTATAAATTAGTATTAATAAAAAAACTAATTAACATAAGTGCCTACCCTCCTCTGCCCGCATCAGCGTAGCCACTGGTCGCACCACGACCTTGGTTCGTCATGTATGGAGCTGCTGCACCTGATGAGTTGCAAGCAAACAACTTTCGTGTTATCGAATTATTAAACATAGCCTAAAGATGACTCGACGTGTAATTTAAACAAAAATTCCCAACCTCTTCCCATCTGCCCTCTGGTTGGACCGCCTCTCATCGGGCCACCACCCCTGGTCGAGCCGTAGCCTGTACCGAACTCGTAGGGATTGCTGTAGCCGTAGTTGTCAGGCGGTGGAGGTGCTGGTGGGTAACCTTGAATAGATTGATTTAAATTAGAAACGTCTGGAAAATAACAAAACCGTGCTAACTAGCTAGGTTTAATATAATAGGCATTCAGATGAAACTTGACTAGAACTAAAAAGAAAAACTGGATGAAATTAGAATGCAAGCAAAAAAATACATTGCTTAAAAGAAACTATTTTTAGACAATATTACCAACCTGTAGGAGCATTAGTGGGTGGGTAAGTTGGAGGGTTGTGCATGCCAGTAGGTCCAGATGGATTAGGAGGATACCTTCAATTCAATCATTTATTAGAGCATATTTAAATAAATTTAATCATTAAAGACAGATACATAAAAAAACAATGAACTTTTGTAACTCTACAAAATAACAGCATATTATAGTTGAGATTGTATTACTCTGCGTAATTTAAAAATAAGCATGATCCTAAAAAAACTATTTTTTTGACGATGTTAAACATGGCATTAGTTGTTAGACTTCTAGGCCAGGAATTGCTTATCACTCCAACGTTTTCCACTTATTGGCCCACATATCAATATTATATCGGTCAGTGCCATTGCTCCATCGGATTGCCATGCCCATAAGTGATGGAATTGCTATTGCCTCGGCAGTCTTTCTTTTTATGATAATAATCACATTTTAGAAATATATAAGCTCTTCAAATAGAGAAGAATTATAGAAATAACTTTCTTCCCATGTGATCATCTATTCTCCTGGCTTCTTACTAAACTTAATTAGAAATTTGATGGTATAGCTTACTTGAAAATGCACAATAAATTGACAGAGTTAGACAAAAAAAAACTCAACTCCATTCTATGGCAATACGATCGGCCCGGAGCAGCGAAACTTAGCTATTTCAATTCCGCCAAATAACTCTATCGATGTTTGGTACATTTCCAAGTAAGTTATACCATTGATTTTGCATTAAAAATTAAAATTTAATGATAAATATTAGACAAAAATGAGTAAACTTTAATACTTGCAGGCTAAATGTAATGTAATGCATAGAACATTTGTATAGCGCCTCTTCATAGCAGGGCTATCACAGAGGCGCTTGCACAGCTGGCATAACATCTCTATTTATCCGGGAAAGATTGTTTGAATAAAAATATATGACAAGTTGGCTAACTGTTTGTTTTATCTACATTCTAAACTAAAAGCAGCAAACCCAAATAAAAGAAATTAAAAAAAAACTCATTTTTTCAGTTCTGCAATTTTTAGCGGCACCTTATTTTTCTGCTTAGAAAAGGCCGAAAAGCAAAAAATGTGGCAACACTTATATGAAAAAACAAAAATTTTACCAGATTTACTAAAAAAAAACAGTGTTCGTTTTATTTATTACAACTCAAAACTTTTAAAAACGATAAATAGTTCAGCTCTGCGAATATTTAAATAAAATTGGCTATAAATATATAAACTGTTAAAACATAAAATTATTCTTTGTTTGCTCCATTTTAATGAAAAGTTTTGATCATGGAGTCATGGATGGGAATACGCTAAGTTCATTCTAAGATTGTATTACTTACTAAGCCTATACTAAAATGGAGTGCCGTTAATGTGAACCTTTATCTAAACGATTGGTAAAGTTCTAGTATAGCGTCATCGGCCAATTTCTATAAAAATCCGGTTTAAAAAACTGCTTAATATAATAAGCACAGAACATTATTAGAACATACTATGAAAACGTTTTTTACAGAAAAACTTACTAAAAACCGACTTTAAGCAAAAATATCCAAAGGCAGTGTTGATATGCGGAAAAATACAATTCAAGTATTCAAGGAATGAAAAGCAAGGAAGAGTTAATATTAAAATAAAATAACATAATAAAATAATAAATACATTTTAAAAATTTACAAATAAATTTTTAATTATTTAATATGCATTTTAAATTTTAAAAAATCAGAGCACTTAGTGGAAATTTATCTATGACTAGCGGGGGATCCAGTGTTGCCCAGCTCCAGGAAGTTAGCAACGTTTCGGGGCTTTCCTATCATTTTTTTCTCGCTCCCGTTTCCCTCTCCGTTTGCTTTCTCGCTTTCCCGCTCCTGATCGCTTTTCCGCTTGCTCTTCTCTTCCTGGTCGCTTTCTCTTTCGCTCTCTTTTTTTCCCACTGTTCACTTCTATCGCTATTGACAAATAGATCTTCACCGGGAACTACATTAGCTTCGGCAGCAATTTTTAAATGTTCTAAAGTGCTATAATTTCTGGTTTTTTTAAATTATTTATGTTGTAATTGGTCATTAGTTTTGTTATAAAAATCCTTTACGTTAAAAACCGGTCATTTTTCACCGAAATCGGCCGATGACGCTATACTGCTATACTAGAACTTTACCAAACAATTAACTAGCTTTCAATCTAAGTCATATTTTATCATTAAAAACCGATTACAATTTTTACAATAATCAATAATCCTGAATTCAAAAAAATCGGTAACAACCCTTGTCCACCGAATCCACCATATCCGTAATCAACAGCAGGCGGATTCATATAACCTTCCATGTTTAGATAGTTATATTTTAGAAAAAATCGAATCAAATGAGCAGCAAGACCGGTCACGATACAGACGCCATAAACCAAAATCAAAACCCAAAATAAGAATACAAAGACAAGTAATTAATTATAACTATAGAAACAATAAAATGTTTGCACAAAATGTTGTTATGCAACATTTAAAAATAATAATAA
Organism: Erpobdella octoculata; assembly: GCA_963978895.1. Taxonomy (NCBI): domain Eukaryota; kingdom Metazoa; phylum Annelida; class Clitellata; order Hirudinida; family Erpobdellidae; genus Erpobdella; species Erpobdella octoculata. The sequence continues at coordinate 37,811,461 of OZ022241.1, forward strand.
AATGGTACAAAATATAATTGTGTTTAAATATTTAATAACAAAAAATGCAAAAATTATTACAAAAATCAATTTCAGTAATTTTTAATATTTTTCAGTTGTTTATAATAAAAATAATTTGTTAAAATTGTAAACTGAGTGCAGACTACATTTTGCACAAATTATGCCAAGCGTTTTTTTTGCATTTTTTAAAACGTCTGTTGTACAAAAAGTTTTTTGAGTTTTGCTATTTGTTAAAATTGTGTTTTAGGTATCTTCAAATGTTACTCCTAAGACAAAGGCTAGCCAGTCAAATTTGAAAGGGGGTGACGCCAAAATGCAAGGTTTTTGGATCATTCGCGCTTGCTCCTGGTTCCGCCAAAGGCTTGTTGTTGTAACTCACTCTGTTGTTGCGTCCGTTGCAGAAGCTCGACTTTAGCGATAAACTGTTTTTTTGTTCGCATAATTGTTGTTTATCTGTGCAATGGCGGGTGGTAAAGCTGGAAAAGACACAGGAAAATCAAAAGCTAAAGCCGTTTCTCGTTCGGCTAGGGCCGGACTCCAATTTCCCGTTGGACGTATACATCGTCACCTAAAGACACGCACAACCAGTCACGGCCGTGTTGGAGCCACAGCGGCAGTTTACAGTGCTGCCATTCTGGAGTACCTGACTGCTGAAGTGCTCGAGTTGGCTGGAAATGCCAGTAAAGATTTGAAAGTCAAGCGTATAACTCCTCGCCACTTGCAACTTGCAATCAGGGGTGATGAAGAGCTGGACAGTCTCATCAAGGCTACCATAGCTGGTGGTGGTGTCATTCCTCACATTCACAAATCACTCATTGGAAAACAAAGCACACCACAAGCTCCCTGAGCAGATGCCTAGGTTTCTCCTCAAGGCTGTGTGTGCATGACCATGAACAGTTTTTATACTTTGCCTTGAAGTTTAATAAGATGAACAGTTTAATATCAGCCTTAAGATGTCTAATAAGACCCTTAAAGCCTGATTGTTTGTTATTGATTGACATTGTTTTTTTTTAATTAGAAATTATATCTTAGGTGTACTTTCATGAGTGGTTAATATTTCATTATTAAACTTATTCACTTTTGTGTTCATTTTGTTGTTGCTCCACTCTGAAAATGAGTTGTTTCTACACCATAAAATCTGAAAAGCATAGATTTACTCCTGAAATAAAAGAATGTAATTAAATCTACATTAAAACAAATTCAGCTTGATGCTTGAAATAAAGACACTTGTGACACTGTTTAAATTTTGTATTATGGCTTAAAAATAAGAAATTCTTGGGCAACAAAATTAAAATCACTAAAAACATGAGGTAACATAAGTCAAAAAGTAAAATTAAGACTAGTTGGTGAGATCACTGGTTGGGATAATTGAAGCTAGGGTCATGTAAAAAGTTTGGCACTCACAACTGAAAAATTAACTTAAGGTATTTTAATCGGTGGATGGTTTCAAAAGAAGAGAATGATGGCTGGAACGACCGATGACTGTATCGTAGATTCCGTCGCTAAACAACAGCGTCCCCACAAAGATGAAAAACGTCGCAACCCAGTGGGTCGTCGTGAAAGTATTGTCGAAGTACGTCAGAGACACGACGAGGGAGACAAACTTTCTCAACGTCAGAACCATTGAAACGGTCAGCGAGGAATACTCTGATGTCATGATGAAGACCATTCTCATGCATGCAAACCTGATGTTGAGATTAATCACAAACCAATTTATGGTTATATTTAGGTATATTACTATATTGGTACAAACAAACAACTAAATTATATCGAGTTTATAGATTTTTGGGATTACTGACTGAGTTATGACATTCGATGCAAGGAGCAACCACAATTTAGGCACAGAAGTATTGATGAATTGAATTTCTATTGGATCTGAAATGAAAATGTTTTACATAAAAATCATTTGAGTGTTTGCTGTGTAACCTGAAAAATGCGTCCGAGTCAAAACTACCTACAAAATCAGTAAAAAATGAGTCGAAAGCACTCTAGCTAAAACGTTTTAGTCATGGCGATATTTTCTATTTAGGCTAAAATAACAAGACATAAAAACTGGGAAAGTCAATTTCAAAGTCAATTTTTACAGTGCTTCTGTTCAAGATTCTCAAAAATATTTTGTCTAAACTTAACTAATTTTCTCTAACTCCTTTCAGTTGAAACCAATTAATTGCTTGCCTTAATTCTCAACTGTGCATGATCAATTAACTTAACTACCATAAACAATTATATTATTTAAGGGCGTTATCTATATCAATAGATGCAAGGAGTCTGTGGATTGACGCCTCAGTAAATATTGCTAGACTGAATTGAACGCCGGGGTGCTTTTGTTACGACAAAGACTCAAAAATTTGTAAAACTCACCAGATTTGTTGAAGATACTCACATTTTCTGATATATCGTTAATTAAAAAGATATAAAATGGAAGAAGCAGAGCATGCTGGAAAAATTAAACAAAAAATAAATTTCAAAATTTGAATTGACATAAATCAAAATAATAGAAAGACTAAAGGCTCTATTCTATCTTTCTTCAGCTTTCATTGAATCATTTCTGAAATCGGGTTTGAACCATCGACAAGGAGGTTTGCTATCAGTCTCCCATAATGAAAACAAATCTAATTACACACCACTGATCTAATTAAGTGATAAAATTACCAGTTAAATTTATAACAAATATTACAATACTGCAAAACGAAATGATATTACAGACGACCAGCTTGATGGTAACTCACACAATAAAATAGAGCCTCTTTTGGATGCTTTCCATGGAACGTAAACAAAAGTTCTTGCTGAATGCCGAGCATGGCTGACGAGTACAGAGCAATTACTAAGATGATGATTGCTGTAAAAACGTAAACTTGCAACAGTTATGATATCAATAAAAATTAACCTCAAAGCTTTTTAGATTTTAAATATTCAAAAGTGACTCACCGAAACATCTTCTGATCCAGTAAGGATATAAAGAAGAAAACTCCTCAAACTCAACTCTGTGATGCTGTTAAAAAAAAAAACAATTTACCATTATTGTTAAAGAAATACTTTATTAAAAACACACAAAAAAAACACCAAATGGTAAGTGGTATAACACTACTACATTCTGTAACAATGCATAATAATTTAAATAAATCATGATTTCTCAGCTTGACAATAACAACAATTACCATGTTATTAGCTGAAGCAAGAAAGGCCGTAAAGATTCCGCATGTGATCAGTGTTACCGAAATGTATTTCGAGGTTGAGTAACTGAATGAAACATTTGAAGAAGTCTTACATACACTAGAAATGTTTATTGAGAAATATCTGCAAAGTGAAATAAATTATTACTTTTTATAATACACAAACTTTCCTAATAGAAGCGTTCCAATGAGAGTGCTCTAAAAATAGGAAATAATTTTCTTTATTATTATTATTAAACAGTTGTTAATGCAACATAATATGTTAATCAAACTTAATTATGTAATAAAGATGAAATCGCAGTTTTCTCAACTGTTACAAGAAAATAAACTAAAGTAACAAAAACCGGTCTTTGTTGTTAAATTATAGGGACATATTATCTGTGGGCCAAACCGGAACGATTATTTTGAAAGACATCCTAATTCCCAGATTAACTGACAATTTCCCACCCATATGAAGCAGCCACTCATCAAATGACCTCATAGAGATTCAGTTCAATTTGACAATCATAAGAGTGAAGTGAGTCCACAAGTCCACAGACTTCTTGGACACAAAAAAAAGTGGGTTGCCCCAGTGCGATAATAAGTCCTATGCTCAACTGAGCTATGTAAAGTGTTTATCTTAGATTCTATTAAGCAGTTCAAGGCTGTTTTTTTTTACAACGTCATGACTAAATAAACAGCCACTACAATATTAAATGTTTAACTCACAGCTCTAAAAAGATGCTGGAGTGGTATGTTGACTCTTGTGTGCATCAGAATCGACTGACAAATAACATTGACAGCATTCGTAGCTGCAAGTTTGGCATAGTTTCTGCAAGTTGCGAAAAAGTTTAGTTCTAACTTCAAAATAAATTTAAGAAAAAATCTTTTGTAACTAATGGAAACTGAAAAACTGGAAAAAAACAGTTATTTTTAATCGGAAAGTAAATCGGATCTGGAATGTGATTTCAACCTCATCAAAACATATAACATTAGGGCTTTTACGAATAAATACATCTGGAGCTTTAAGCAATTTTTCAAAAACAGTTTGAATTCATCAGAACAAAAGTGAACTGTTGTTTTTTTTTTAAATTCTTTATAATTTTTTATTTCGTTGATTAAAATTTGTTTGCAATTTTTTTTATGATAGTAAGTCTATAAAATATGAAAACATTGACCACAGTCTTCTAAATACCTAATATGTGAAGCATGTGAGGATTGAAAATATAAGAAACTTTCATATCAATATGGAATAAAAAAATTTTTTTTAATTTATTTTATAATAGTGAAAAGATTTAAAAATTTAAAAATTAAATATCACTTTCTTTAAATAAACTAAAAATTGATAGTCAATTTCTCTACATAAAATTTTTATTTTTTTTAAAACTTTCAAAGGTTTAATTCATTTTATTCTATAATTCACTTGAATATTGTCCAATCAATCTGAAAATTTAATAGAATATAAAGTTCAAAGCGCAAATAAATCCAGCAAATTTAAACTCAATTGGATAACAGGAAGTTGGTTTTTTAAGTGGTAAAGCGTCCAAATGTATGGGTCCAAATGTATGACTATAGATGGTTCAATTGTTCCATGGTATGAAACTTTTTAGAACTTTTAAGAAAAGATATCATCAAACTATAAGCTAAAATAATTTTAGAAATCTAGAAATCCAACTACTTTTGATATCTCAAAACAGACAGAGAAACTGTTTAGCTATTGCTAGCGCCCGACGATTTTATTTTTAGTATTAGACATTTTACAGTTTGTTCTCTTATTAGCTCTATGTTGGTGAGAAATAGTGCATTTAAATAAAGGCGTGTTTTTTAATCTTTTTTTTAGTAGTATTATTTTCAACTTTTTAGTCTTTGATTTGCAATATTTGGTTCAATATTTGATTATAAAGATAATCTGGAATAACAATTAAGCAAGTTTTATCTGTTATAAATTTTTTAAAGTACATTTTATTTAATTTTTCTATATATGATTTTCAAACATAAATGAGGTTGAATTATATCACCCATAATAAAGATTTTATTCTTAATTATATTTTTATAAAAGATTTTTGTGACTCAAATTTAGTAAAATGTTGCATTGTCACCGATAATATATTTCTATTCCAAGCTTCAGCTCAATTGGATAAAGGCTTGTGATCTAACATTTGATTTGAAAATATGAACCCTTAAACACACGACAAATAGATGAAGTTAAATGAAAGCCTGTAAAAACAGTGTTTGTCAACTCTATTTTCAGAAATAAAATATTAAGCAGCAATGCGTTCATCATATAAAGCTGCCACCTTTTCTTTTCTACTATACTGCCATTGAAATAATAAAAGCAAAATGCCTGAAATGATACTTAATTTCTTCAAAAAAATCACAAATTACGATGAAAAATGGAACGAAATTTCATAAATTGAGTATTATATTTTTAAATAAAACAATGACAAATCGATAAATTATGACAAAAAACTGACACGCCGACTTACATGACGGGTATTGCAGGCTTTCTTGTGAGACAACTTGTCGTGAAAACAAATCCATGTAGCGAAATAAAAAGAAACTGCGTAAACGAAACCAGGTTAGCACTCGTCGGGACCTCCCTGAATTTATTTCAAGTAAATTAAATATTTCAATGAGACAGTAAAAGTTTTAAAAGACATGCAGTCGATTTCTTATTCTACAATCACGAACTGATAACTTGGCAGATAAAAATCATCAACAAAAGGACAACTAATACATATGAAACATCTTTTTGGAATTTGGTTTATTAAACATTGCTGATTTGGAAGAGTGTGAATTAAACAAGCAATCTACTCTAGGCTGGTAGATAAAATGACATTTTATCGTTATCAAATTTGTTCAAACTCCACTGCGGAGAGGTTCTGTAGATAGATGGAAATATAAAATACAAACAACATCGAATGAGAAAACGATCAGAAAGGTGAGTTTCAATTATGTTTGATATTAAAATTGACTATTTTAAAAACTTTTATTTAGGTTACAATCTCTGTTTGTGTGTATGTGTGCGTGTGTGGCTTTCTTTGTACGCAAATCTTGCAAGTAAAATTCAACCAGCTTTTTGACTAGCTAGGAAGCTGAAACTCTCAGCATAGCTTTATATTGGATGACAATATATGATTCAATTAAAAAAAACTGAATTTGAACATCTTTCGTATTTCTAAATCCAGTGTATTTGAAATTAAAGTTTGTGTTAAAAAACTTGTTTTTACCTTCACTTGTTCACAAATAAGTTGTCAACACATTGAATGATTATCAATTAGGCCTACATAAAGTCTGAGAATTGCCTCTCTCTCTCACTCTTTCTCATATTTCAGTAATGAAATCAATAGCATACAACATCCTGGAATTCAATGAAGTAAGTCAAAGAACTCACTAAAAAAGCACCTTAAGCATCTTTCATAACCCCCCCCCCCCAATCTACATACAATGACAATTAAACAACCGTCAATACCAGAGGCAATCTGGTATCCTCTGTATTGAAAAGTTATGTGTGAAATGTTTATCTAAAGTGGTTTCAATTTAAGACTCGATACTCCATATATGGTTAAATGGCATGGTTGCAACAAAATGATCCATAAGTTTTGTTGACAGTGCACACCAAAAACAGTACACCCACTCTCAATAGCACAAATCCTCACTGACAGTGCAATGCTGAAATCATTGAAAATTGCTGGCTGATATTTCATAACCACACATAACATTAATTTTTTGACCAACCATTCAAAAATACAAACAATTTCCACAATACTTTCAACTTCTTTGGTTATTTTATAATTCAAATCATCAACACTCATTTCATTATTACCAATAAAATAAGCACTGGCTAGATTTATCAAAAACTAGCATGGTACCCAGCGTCACACGGGGTTTTTAGAGGTTTTTCTAATGTTTGTGTCTCTCGCTCCCAATTCCTTCCCCGTTTGCTCTCCCGCTCGGTTTCCCAACCCCGACGCTTCCTCCCTTGCTTTCCCGCTCGCTCTTTCACTCTTAGTTCCTTTTCCGTTTCCGCTCATTTTCTAATTCCCGCTTCGGCTTGCTCTCCCGCTCATTTTGTGATCAATTTCAATTTTTTTCACAGTAAGTTTCTCCCATTGACTCTCAAGGTTGTGTGAAAATTTCATTGCAATGCATAAACAACATACATACAGTCATTTATATATATATATATATATATATATATATATATATATATATATATATATATATATATATATATATATATATATATATATATATATATATACAATATTTTAAAAACACGGCAAGATTAACAGGTGCAAAGAATTTGATACATCAGATCATATACGAGAAAAAATGACCTATACCGATACCAACAACTGTCATCTGCTCTCGACATCTATGCGAGAATATTATTATGGGTAAACTAGATGAATTGGCAACAGCACGGGAGAATCTTCTACAACAACGTGATTAGTTTTGATGAAGCCGTGAATAGCTTAAGAGTCGATAATAGGACCTTTTCACTAGAGCCTCCTGAATTTAAAAGTTATCTGACTTGTATTTCAATGCATCAGACATTATACAATGCATGTAAGACATTAGACCTAATAATCAACGTGTCAAACCAAATAACCAACGCATCGGACATACTACCCAAACATTCAGACTTGTATTTCAATGCATTTTAGACTTGAATTTCAACTCACCCGACATAACTCAAGAGGCATGTAAGACTTCGGACCTAATAGCCAACGCATCGGATCTAATAACCAAGACATTGGACCTTATAGCCAATGCATCCGTCCTATTACTCAACACATCAGGCCCATTGTATATTGTATTGAATAATAGTTCTAGATAATATAGGTTCGATGCAAGGATTATTTATTACGTAATATTAGTCATGAGGCAGAAGTTGGCTGCGCAGCTGGATCCCCGAACTATGGTGCAAAAAAATTTCGTGCATTGGGGTTGTGCTATAGATCGTTAGAAAGGTATTTAAGAAAGAAATATAATGGTGTAAAAATAAATTTAATAATGCAAAAAATAAAAAAAAGTTATAGGCGAAAAACCAACGCCGTCCCTATGTAAATGTATGGAGAGGATTTTTCACTTGCATTTGGGGCCATGTAGATTAAAATTTTCGACTGCATTGGGTTTGTAACTTAATGCATTAGAAAGACAAATATATAAGCTAAACATAGAAACTAATTTTTTGAAAATAGTCCAACAAATACAAAAGTTATGAAGCAAAATATAGATCAGGGTATGTTTTCCATATCTAAATGTATGGAGATAACCTTAGGTTCTATTTTTGGCAAATCTGGTCCATTTTTACCAATGCTTTTATTAACTCGTCGGCTCTGTTTCTCTGTCTGTTTCAAATCTTGCAATCAATTTTTGAGTCACTTCCTGTTGATAGATTTTTTTCAAATTTTGCATACATGCTCAAGATAGAAGACAATGCAATATTCAATTATTAGTTTTACAATAAGTCAATTAATTTAGTTAATTTTCTTGAAGATTTTATTGAGGGGTTTCTTGAGGGTTTTCTTGAGGGTTTTCTTGACCACAAAACGCTAACCGACTGGCAGACTATTTTACCAAGTTAACACGAACCACACTCACTGACCGCGATTCTCAAGCGTGTACGAAATTTTCATGAAAATAGTTGAGATATTTAAATTCGATGCTTTTTGATGATATTTTTATTATTATTACCAATGCTTTTATTAACTCGTCGTCTCTGTTTCTCTGTCTGTCTGTTTGTTTCTCTGTCTGTTTCAAATCTTGCAATCAATTTTTGAGTCACTTCCTGATGATAGATTTTTTCAAATTTTGCATACATGCTTAAAATAGAAGACAATGCAATATTCAATTATTAGTTTTACAATAAGTCAATTAATTTAGATAATTTTAATTAATTTCGATATTTCGATATAATTAAGATATTTCGACTTTAACATAAAATAAAAGAGTAATATAAGAAAAAATTGATTGCAAAATTTGTGTTTTAATTACATATAAGAGCATTGGTTTTAAAAATTCGTTTTTAATTTACTTGTTAAAAATTGTAACAAGTCTGAATAGAACTTGTTAATTCCAATCCTATGATAAAAACACCATAGTACGGGGATCCGGCTGCGCAGCCAACTTCTCCCTCGTATATTAGTCAACAAATCATTGGCCTGATGCATTGTGCAGGAGGCCTGATTCGTTACATAATAGATCCGAGAGTTTAAGTGTTAAGTATAGTTTAATTATGTTTTAATTTTTAATAACTGAGCAATTAATTTCTTAATGGCTCAGTTGACATATGCAAACTAAAAATGATAGCTTACGTCAAAATCAACTGCAGAACAAAAACATTATAGTTGCATGTGACAAAGACCAAAGTAATTAAACATGCTGGATGCATCGTGTCCCGAAGCACGAAACCAAGAGATTCTGACGTTCTGTAATTCGCGCCAAGTTGCAACGCTTACACAACATTGTCGAAATAAACTTGAATTAATTCCTAGTAGCTCTTAGGACTTAGGTTAAAACGATCATAAAAGTTCCTTAAATCATTATATTTTAGTCGAAGCTTTTTTTGTTTTTGTTTCACTGTGTTTACGTTATTTAAAGAGAAGGTCACGACTAATGGCAGGAAGTTTTTCCTAGAAACTGCTAAAACATAAATTTTAATAAAATTAAAATAAACAAAATAACAAATGCAAAAAACAAAATAAACTTATTAAAATATACTGATAACACTATATATATATATATATATATATATATACTAGCAGTGCCCGTAGGCATTTTCGCCAATGTCCGACGGTATAAGACAGGAAGATAAATAATGCCACCTGATTGGATAATTTTGAATTAAAAAAGTCACATAAATTATGCAAATATATAGACGCGCTTTGTTTTCCGATGTTGTTTATTTTATAGTCGTTGGCCGTTATGGGTTTTTCCGGTGGATAAAGATTGACAAATGTGCCGACTAAGTTATTCGACACTCCATGTATGTAACTAAATAGTTAAATAGCCTAGAAAATTCAACTTGTCATTCTGTCAATCAGAGATCAACAATATTTAGAATGAAGCTTTTCCAATCATATAAGCCAAGCCTAGTCAATAAACTGAAATACAAATAAACTATTTTAGTTATTAATTGACTGACAAATAATAACTTTTGACAAAAGTTTACCAAATGAAATTTGATTTTTTTAGTAAATTAATAATGCAAAAGGCTTCTATTCTAAAAAAATATATCATTACAAACAGTTATTCTAATCTAAAAAAATATGAAACTGTGCAATTTGACTCATTAGTTGTTTATTTAATGCAGAAATAGCTTAACTAAGTTGTTCATGGAGATAAATAGGACTAGTTGGAACATAACTGAAACTTTCCCAGGAGATTGATAACATATTCTCAAAAAAATTCTACTCTGTCAGCATGCTAAGGACAAGCATGTGATAAGAGTGCATAGTAACACTGATTTCTTTAAGACCTAAACAAACAGACACATAAGCAAAACAACATGAAAAAATTGTGCTTCATAGCTTTGATCCAAAATATTTTTCCAAAGTTCAAACTCTAGCATTATTTGTTTTAATAAATTCATGAATTGTCTTGAGTTGACAATATTTCAGTATTCAGTGTTGTTTAATTATTTGACTTCCCAGTTATTAGGGCAGAAATAATTGTGTTTTAATTTTTTATATTGGCCTCATAATCAAGAACTGAGATAATTTTGTAATACAATAAAGCTGAATAGTTATTCTACTGTTGTTCTCAATTAAAATCAAAGAAATCAATGAAACTGATAATTTTTTTAATGATTTTTAATCATCTAAATCTAAAATATCATGTTACTCATAATACATTTGAAGCCATTAGTTTAACAATATCTAAATTTTTGTTAGTAACTAAAATTTGTTAGTTTTTTCATATGCATGTCAGATTAGCTGAGTTATTTATTTATCTGCAACAGAAACATGACAAAAGGTCTTGAATATTTTAATGTTACAGGTCCAGCAAACTTTTATTTGGTGTATATGGCAATGGCAGTTGTAAATGAATAATTGTGGAGACAACCTATATCAAAGTAGATACAAAAATGTGTATGGCTTTCCATGTCTAAATGGCTCAATGCAAATATTAGAATGATTTTAAAAACTCGTATAAGTATCAATAAAAATAGTATCAAAACAATAGTATTAAAACAATAGTATTAAAATAGTATTAAAACAATAGTATTAAAATAGTATTAAAACAATAGTATTAAAATAGTATTAAAACAATAGTATTAAAATAGTATTAAAACAATAGTATTAAAATAGTATTAAAACAATAGTATTAAAATAGTATTAAAACAATAGTATTAAAATAGTATTAAAACAATAGTATTAAAATAGTATTAAAACAATAGTATTAAAATAGTATTAAAACAATAGTATTAAAATAGTATTAAAACAATAGTATTAAAATAGTATTAAAACAATAGTATTAAAATAGTATAAAACAATAATTTTCAGCTGTAAATAAGTTATGGCCTACTGTCCATAGATACTACAATCATGTTAATTTTAAATAAAAATTATTATTAATCATAAAATTATGTATAGTTGTTTCTAAATAAAAGTGTAAAGGTTAATTTGACCAAAATAAAAAAAAATTCAAACGAAAATATTAGCAAGCTTCAAGAGCATTATGTATGCAAATATGGATAGATATCTATGGTTGTATGTGACCTAGTCATTTAAAACTATCCAATCAGATGATAGTATTTGTCTCCCTGTCTTATACCGTCGGACATTGGCGAAAATGCTGCCCGTAGCGGCTTCGCTCGCATGAAATTAGAGAGTTAGAACCGTGCATCCATAGTAGAGATAATTTTTTTAGGTCTCGGCTCGGCCCGTCGACAAATTAGCCCAGCCCGTTTTAAAAACCCAAACTCCTGGCCCGGCACAGCCCGTCTGAATTAGGCCCGGCCCATTTTTACAGGCCTAGAAGTTCTATATACTTGATGAAAAACTTCGGCTCGTCCCACCTTGACCTCAGGTTTGGCCCGGCCAAACTGAAGACCCTAAAATCACTAAAATATTTATATACTTGGTGAAAAACCTCGGCCCGTCCCACTTTGATTTAAGGTTTGGCCTGGCCCGTGTGAAGACTCTAAAATAACGGCTTGGCCCGGCCGATGATAAACTGGACTTAGCTACTTTTAACCGGCACAAAACTTCAAAATACTAATTTTTACATTTGTAGCACTTACAGTTTGTGAGTAGCAGTTAATTTGAAATCAAATAACCCTTATTTCCCCCCACATTTGAGGTGCTGGAAACCAAATTTTCAAAAAATGCTAAAACACGTGTTTCATTATTTTTGGAGTAGAAACTAAATACTAATTTTTACTTCTGTAGCATTAACAGTTTTTGAGTAGCAGCTACTTTAAAAACCAAATAACCCAAAAAATGATGAAACACGTATATCTTTTTTTTGAGTAGATACTAAGTATTAATTTTTACATCTGTGGCAATTACAGTTGTTGAGTAGCAGTTACTTTAAAAACCAAATAACCCTATTTTCCACCCCACATTTGAAGTCCTGGAAACCAAATTTTCAAAAAATTGTGAAACCCGTATATCATTATTTTTAGAGTAGAAACTAAATACTAATTTTTACTTTTGTAGCATTAACAGTTTTTGAGTAGAAGCTACTTTAAAAACCAAATAACCCAATTTTCCAACCCACATTTGAGGTCCGGGAAACCAAATTTGTAAAAAATGGTGAAACACGTATATCTTTATTTTTAGAAAAGAAACTAAATAATAATTTTTACATCTGTGGTATTTACTGTTTTTGAGTAGCAGTTACTATAAAAGACAATTAGCCTTATTTTCCACTCCACATTTGAAGTCCTGGAAACCAAATTTTTAAAAAATGCTAAAACACGTATTTCATTATTTTTGGAGTAGAAACTAAATACTAATTTTTACTCCTGTAGCATTAACAGTTTTTGAGTAGAAGCTACTTTAAAAACCAAATAACCCAATTTTCCAACCCACATTTGAGGTCCGGGAAACCGAATTTTTAAAAAATGGTGAAACACGTATCTTTTTATTTTTCAAAAAGAATCTATATACCAAATTTCAAAATCTCCTCATTTTTGGTTTTCGAGATATACATTGCTTTAGAAAAAAGTTTGTTTTCCAGTTTTTTCCCCTCAGAAGCAAAATTTTCAAAAAATTTTTCTTAGCGGATGTTTACGCTATAAAAGTAATATAAGTTCCAAATTTCACGTTCCTAGGATGAGGCGTTTGAGCTCGGCGTTGATTATCAGTCAGTCAGTCAGTCAGTCAGTCAGTCAGGACATGTTCTTTTATATATATATAGATTATATACAGTCGATTCCGCTTTATTGGGCCACCGTTTAATTGGGGCAGCCGCTTATTTGGGCGAAATCTGACAGAACAGAAAAGAATAATATGCTTTGTTTAATTGTACGTGTGAAATTCAAATTCGCTTAGTCGGGACAGCCGCTTAATTGGGCCAAAATACCTAAGTCCCGATGTGTCCCAATTAAGCGGAATCGACTGTTAAATGAGATTATGTAAGTAAGTAAGTATCTTAGTCCTTTATGCATTGCTACACCATTCATCCGATCGTAATGCAATTTTTAAACAAGCTTGAGAGACAATGGGAGACAATTATATTGAAAAAAATCGGGGACAAAATGAGCGGAGCGAGCGGGAACTAAATATATATACAACGTTTGAAGGCTTCAAACAACTTTTAGCAAATCAATTTTACGTTTTATGGGCTAAAAGAAGTTAGGAAAGACTGGAAAGGAGAAAATGAGCGCGAGAGGGAATGGGAACGGGAGTATGTATGAATGTATGTATGTGTGTGTGTATGTGTATGTATGTATGTATGTATGTATGTATGTATGTATGTATGTATGTATGTATGTATGTATGTATGTATGTATGTATGTATGTATGTATGTATGTATGTATGTATGTATGTATGTATGTATGTATGTATGTATGTATGTATGTATGTATGTATGTATGTATGTATGTATGTATGTATGTATGTATGTATGTATGTATGTATGTATGTATGTATGTATGTATGTATGTATGTATGTATGTATGTATGTATGTATGTATGTATGTATGTATGTATGTATGTATGTATGTATGTATGTATGTATGTATGTATGTATGTATGTATGTATGTATGTATGTATGTATGTATGTATGTATGTATGTATGTATGTATGTATGTATGTATGTATGTATGTATGTATGTATGTATGTATGTATGTATGTATGTATGTATGTATGTATGTATGTATGTATGTATGTATGTATGTATGTATGTATGTATGTATGTATGTATGTATGTATGTATGTATGTATGTATGTATGTATGTATGTATGTATGTATGTATGTATGTATGTATGTATGTATGTATGTATGTATGTATGTATGTATGTATGTATGTATGTATGTATGTATGTATGTATGTATGTATGTATGTATGTATGTATGTATGTATGTATGTATGTATGTATGTATGTATGTATGTATGTATGTATGTATGTATGTATGTATGTATGTATGTATGTATGTATGTATGTATGTATGTATGTATGTATGTATGTATGTATGTATGTATGTATGTATGTATGTATGTATGTATGTATGTATGTATGTATGTATGTATGTATGTATGTATGTATGTATGTATGTATGTATGTATGTATGTATGTATGTATGTACGTATGTGTGTATGTTTGCATGTGTCTGTGTATCTGTGTGTATGTGTAGACAAATTGAGCTTTGTAATAAGTATATTTGTTCAAAAAAGCAATTTCAACTTTCGCATTGATCAAAAACGAAATTTAATTTCATTCGATAGTTATTTTTTCCCCTTAAACTGAATGAACTCAAAATTGATTAACAACGTAATTTAACTTCATCGACCTATCACTATCAATATTATACGCAACTTTTTTCTAAAATCAATTGACAGTTATTGCTAGAAACATCTGGCAACCGCTGCAATTTTATCAGTTTTTACTAAATAAATAAATAAATAAATAAATAAATAAATAAATAAATAAATAAATAAATAAATAAATAAATAAATAAATAAATAAATAAATAAATAAATAAATAAATAAATAAATAAATAAATAAATAAATAAATAAATAAATAAATAAATAAATAAATAAATAAATAAATAAATAAATAAATAAATAAATAAATAAATAAATAAATAAATAAATAAATAAATAAATAAATAAATAAATAAATAAATAAATAAATAAATAAATAAATAAATAAATAAATAAATAAATAAATAAATAAATAAATAAATAAATAAATAAATAAATAAATAAATAAATAAATAAATAAATAAATAAATAAATAATATAAATAATTAATTGTTGTATTAAGTTTACGTTTTTATATTATATAATTACCTACTGAATAATATAATTATTTTGTTTCAAAGTATTATTATTTTATTAAAATCAAACATTTTGGAAACAATCGAATTCATTGAAGTATTAATAACATAATACGTTTATGAAGTTGTTTTTAAATCCTTTATATTATTTTCGATTGTCTTCCAGTCACAAACTTTGAGTCTCAAAATTAACTCACTTCCCGTTATCCGATCGAGCTGAAATTTGGCACATCGACTTCGGCTGCGAGACAATTGAATCTATCAAAATTTCAGTTTGATCGAATGAAAAAAAAAAAAAAACGAAAAATTTTTTTTTGGACTAACTTAATCTTTGGCCGATTCCATACACCCCCTTTGAGAACCCCAAAAATGACGTCAGTTTTGCTCTAGGACGCACCGTTTAGGCGCTAGAGCGATTTAAAGTTTTAATTCTAGAAAATCGAAATCTGAAAAGTTGAAAATATATAATTCATTCGATAGATGTCGCTATATTTAATTGAAGTGACACCTAGCGAATATATCTAAAAACTGGTACAAGTAGCTGCGAAAAGCCATCGCACAATTGGCTCTAAAACGATTGCAAAAATTCAAATAAAATAAAAATCTAGGATCGTATATAAAGGATTTATAATAAAAACTTTGTTTTTATGGGTTAGTTTTTTTTAGAGCTGATATTTCATTGTTTTAAATCTTTGATTATGACTAACTGCTAGTGATATTTTTAAAACATTAAACTTTTTAGAGCTAAGATTTAATGGTTCTTGGAAGCTTTCACTTCCTTCCATCTACCCGTCCATCCATCCATCCATCCATCCATCCATCCATCCATCCATCCATCCATCCATCCATCCATCCATCCATCCATCCATCCATCCATCCATCCATCCATCCATCCATCCATCCATCCATCCATCCATCCATCCATCCATCCATCCATCCATCCATCCATCCATCCATCCATCCATCCATCCATCCATCCATCCATCCATCCATCCATCCATCCATCCATCCATCCATCCATCCATCCATCCATCCATCCATCCATCCATCCATCCATCCATCCATCCATCCATCCATCCATCCATCCATCCATCCATCCATCCATCCATCCATCCATCCATCCATCCATCCATCCATCCATCCATCCATCCATCCATCCATCCATCCATCCATCCATCCATCCATCCATCCATCCATCCATCCATCCATCCATCCATCCATCCATCCATCCATCCATCCATCCATCCATCCATCCATCCATCCATCCATCCATCCATCCATCCATCCATCCATCCATCCATCCATCCATCCATCCATCCATCCATCCATCCATCCATCCATCCATCCATCCATCCATCCATCCATCCATCCATCCATCCATCCATCCATCCATCCATCCATCCATCCATCCATCCATCCATCCATCCATCCATCCATCCATCCATCCATCCATCCATCCATCCATCCATCCATCCATCCATCCATCCATCCATCCATCCATCCATCCATCCATCCATCCATCCATCCATCCATCCATCCATCCATCCATCCATCCATCCATCCATCCATCCATCCATCCATCCATCCATCCATCCATCCATCCATCCATTCGTTCAGAAAAATTCAGTTTTTGCGCTCTAAAAATACAAAAAACGTTTAGTGAAATTTGCAAAATATATGAATAACTTGGCTTGTTTTAACAGAAAAAAATATTTGTTTCGCATGTGTCTATCGGCGTACCCAGAGATTTTTTCGACCAATCAATCAATAAGTTGAATTTATATAGCGCTATTTCCTATCGTTCAATAGCGCTCGGACACGAACTTTATAAATAAATGAGTCCCCCACGGAATACTGTGAGAGAAGTAGATTCAGTAAGCGAAGTAGGAAGAGAGTTCCAGAGATAGGGACCAGAGTAGGAAAAAGCGTTTAGCAGAAGAATGCTTAACAGAAAAGATATGAAAGTGGTTTAGAGAGGAAGATCGAAGACCAGACCTAGGAGGGATTTTAATTAAGTTAGTTAGGTAGAGTGGAGAAGAGCAATTTTTAATTTTAAACATTAGTAAATAAATTTTAAACATTAGTAAGTAAATTTTAAACATCACCCTATATTTAAGAGGTATCTCACATAGTTCTACATAATTATTTTAAAAATTGTTTTTTTGGTTTCAGGGTCTCGTTACCCATCAAACAAAGAACAGCAATGTACAGAGTCTCAGAAAACACCAGGCAAAGGTTAATAATTTTACTGCTTTTAAAACTGATGTCCGCTTAATTTATAGCGCTGTACAAAAAGTCTACCTCGGATAATTAGTTTTTTGACTTAAAATTTATAAATATATATAATGTATAAAATAAATAAATATTTTAAACAAATAATGAGTTTTAAGTCCACAAGAGCCACGTTTTTGCTAGCGATATGTGATTGGACTAGGCATCAGCTATAGAGGCCGTAACTATATTTCTTACGTAATTAGTCGTATAGCTAATAGTAAATATTTTTATAAATAGTTATTAAATAAAGGATTACTTAAATGGTATATAAAAAAAATTATATGTACATAAAAATGGTGCCGATAACTGTAAACTAAATTCGAGCGTCACCAACACAATGTATGTTGATTAGTTAGTTTAAAATTAAAGTTTTGAATTGTAAGAGTTTTCGTTCGTTTATTTTCGTCGTGACAGAGAGAAAGAGAGAAAGAGAGAGGGAGAAAGAGAGAGAGAGAGAGAGAGAGAGAGAGAGAGTGAAAAAGAAAAAAGTGAGAGAGAAAGAGAAAGAGAGAGAAAAAATCGCATCGTTCTTTTATTTATTTTAATTAATTATATAATTAATTTAATTAATTAATAAATAAATAATAATAAAAAATGAATATATATATATATATATATATATATATATATATACTTATTCTATTTAATTTATTTTAAGTTGATTAAGGTTGTTCTTATGTGCCAAGGAACAATGAATTTTAAGTCAAGAGGATAGATCATTGCAACTTTAGAAACCGTTAGAGGGAAAGCCCAGCTATACAAATTTTTAACGGGCTAAATAAACGGCTGCAATCGGCGTCCATCCATGCATCTATGATTTTATATGATTTTATAATTTCCATGCATTGTGACGTAACAAACAAAATCAAAGGTTGTATTAAATGCTTTGGTTGCAGGCGAATATTTTTTATAATCAGTTGAAACTATTTTATTATGTGAAATTTCGACATTTTTTTATAAATAAAACACAACTTAGATTTTTTGACAACACAGAACGCTCGAATCAAATATGATGATTTCAAAAAATTGTTAGGTTATTTGAGGACACTTTATTTTAATTTTTTAATAAATAACAAAATTACAAAATATTTATAGACAATTTATAAAACAATTAGTGATAATAATAAAAAGTTTCAATTTTAAAATGATCTCTCACGAGGTTAAAATAAAAAGTTTTTACTTTAGATGTAAAGTCACATAGGAAATAGGGCTTGCGTTCGATTGCGACGCAAAAAGTTTACTGCTGGATGTTTTTTGATGATGTCCTCTGCTGTAGTGAGAAAAAAATTCTGAAATGCGTAGCTGTTTATTGGTCTAAATGTCAACTCAGCTATAAATTAGAAAGCAGCAATCACGGAAATAAGCATCTGCACGTCCAGAACGCACGACGTATCTTAGCTTTTGTGAAACGTACGACGTACACATCTTAGTGAGGTAGATTTATACAGTATAGCTCAGTTTATGGAGAGAGAAAGTAATGAAATATTTCTAAAAATTTAAAAGAGATTGAAAACTGATGATTTTGTTTTCTAATGACGTGATGGACCTAAAGTAAAGTGTAAAACGTGGTTTTAGCTGGTTGATTCGAAATCCTTTGGAAACGAAATTTCTGTTGATAGGAGCCGTTTATTTGCTATGATGTTTACAATCCACCACACACACACACACACACACACACACACACACACACACACACACACACACACACACACACACACACACACACACACACACACACACACACACACACACACACACACACACACGCACGCGCGCGCACGCACGCACGCACGCACGCACGCACACACACACACACACACACTTGTTTTTTATATTTATATTGTCCGAGTTTTTGTGGTTTCTCTTTCTTTTTTTCTCTTTGTCTTGGTTTTTCTTTTTTTTCTTTCTACCTTTCTTTCTTTTCTTTTACTCCGCTTGTTTTCTTTCTATTTTTTAATTAACACGACCACGCAAATGCCTACTACAAATACAAACTGATTTTGGTGGTTCTAGAAAATATTCATAAAAAATAATTAAATTAATAGAAATAACCCGTCAAAAATGACGGAATTTTTCAATTTTTATTTAATAATTATTTTTCGTTTGCTGCGTTACCTCTTTTGATTCTGGACTCTCTACTCTTCTTATTTGTCTTGATTTTTCACCTTCATTTGATAAAGTTGATCACTCACTGTTACTGAATGTACTTGATAAATCTTATAATATAACTGGTGAATCAATTAAACTTAATTCAAAATTACAGATCCCACAACGACCAGAACCCTTCTAAGTACCATATTACCAAACACGACAAGCGGTGAGACAATTTTTAAAAAGATTGATTTTTTTTAATTTATATTATAAATTATTTTTCAAGTCAATCATAATAAAAAAATTACGAAAATAATTTCAAATCAACAGAAACTCCGGATACTCTACGTCCTGATCCTACAACGACCTTTATAAGTACCAGATTACTAAACACGACAAGCGGTGGGACAATTTAAAAAAAAAATTATTTTTTTTTTATTTATATTATAAATTATTTTTCAAGTCAATCATAATAAAAAATTACGAAAATAATTTCAAATCAACAGAAACTCCGGATACTCTACGTCCTGATCCTACAACGACCCTTATAAGTACCAGATTACCAAACACGACAAGCGGTGAGACAATTTAAAAAAAAAAGTGATTTTTTTTAAATTTATATTATAAATTATTTTTCAAGTCAATCAAAATAAAAAATTACGAAAATAAATTCAAATCAACAGAAACTCCGGATACTCTACGTCCTGATCCTACAACGACCCTTATAAGTACCAGATTACCAAACACGACAAGCGGTGAGACAATTTTAAAAAATTGATTTTTTTTAAATTTATATTATAAATTATTTTTCAAGTCAATCATAATAAAAAATTACGAAAATAATTTCAAATCAACAGAAACTTCGGATACTCCACGTCCTGTTGATGAACCAAGCACAGGAAGCGTGACGAGTAGGTATATTATATATGTGCATCAGTGTGCCTGAGCATGTATTTAAAAGTTAATTTGGAAATATTTGTGTATTTAAATATGTTTGTGTGCACGTTTATTTCTCTTTTCTTGTCTCAGCTATCATCTCATGCTCAGTTAAAAGCGTTTTTTAATTACAATATCATTAAAAACAAAGTTAAAAGATATTTTTTTCAGGATTTTAACAAGATGAATCAATATTAGTTTTTTTTTTATAATAGATCATAGTGCTCTACGACGGTGTTTTAAGACTGAAATTATAGTAGTCTATGAAAGAAATACCAAAGTACTTATTGCCGCGGATCATAATTTAATCTTTTCTTTCTTTCTTCCTTTCTTATCCAGGCTTGGGTCTGGCTCGCAAGTAGGATGGCGAAATGTTTTTGTTATCCCTACATCTATGACGCTTTAATGACAACGTTTAACTTTTATTGTAAATTTGAAAAATAAAGAAACAAAAGCAGCTCGCTTCATAAACTGAAAATATGCAGGTGTAAAAGATCAAATAAACAATTCACAAGACAATATTATTTTTGCGTTGACTTCACCAGCTTACATTCCTTTAAATCTTGAAACAGCAAGTAAAGTTAGACAAATATCTCCAGGGCAGTGAAAAATTTACTAATTACATTTTCATTTTTTTATAAATATATACGAGTGCTTTAAAATCTGAAGTTGTTAATTATTTTAATGAGTTATAATTTATTTTTTTATTCCTTTATATTAACTTCGCCTCTCTGTCGGTCGTAGTACTAACCCCTTTCCCGTTATTAAATCGATGTGAAACTTGGTCCATAGACTTGTGAGGACCAAAGATTAATTTTGAGATGGTCAATCACAAAAACAAAATTGTTTTTTAATTCTTTAGTTGAACGCTATGATAAAAAAATCTACGCGATATTTCGTCATTGTTTATTTCATTGAGAGGCAACAAATTTTGAATTCCACGTATCACTATCGATCTGAAGCTTTTTATTTCAATTTTTTACTTATAATGAAACATTGTTTTTTTACCAATTTAATCAATAATTATCATATTTTCTTTCCATGGTTGCAAATATCAATTTTCTACTAAAAATCTTTTCATTTATGTAGTTTTTAGAATTATAGACGCGAAAAATATTTCATGAAAAATCTTCATAAAAAATATTTGCAATAAATTAAATTATAAATTATTTTTCAAGTCAATCATAATAAAAAATTACGAAAATAATTTCAAATCAACAGAAACTCCGGATACTCTACGTCCTGATCTTACAACGACTCTTATAAGTACCAGATTACCAAACACGACAAGCGGTGAGACAATTTTTAAAAAATATTTGCATTAAATTTGTATCTAATTTCTATCCCAAACATATAAAGTTTTTTTAATAAACGAAGTTTTTTAAGGTTCACTGAGTAATGTTTTTTTTAATTACAGATTCAACGGATTCTGAGACAGAGACAACATTCTCTCCAACAAAAGGATTTTTTATAAATATATACTAGTATTTTTAAGTCTGAAGTTATTAATTATTTTGAATGAGTTATAATAAAAATTTTTACTATTTTTTAAAATTACAGATACAACAACGTTCAATTCAACAAAAGGTTTGATTTATGTGAACTAGTTGGGTCACCTGGGGTCAATTTTAGTTTTTACACTTAGCACCAGGAAGTATTTATAATTATAATTATTGACATACAACAACGCATGATTGGTTCCTTTGAATAAAACCGAGTCATATAACATCAGAATCACTAGTTGAACAGATTAATAAATTCATAAGAAGAGTGGGATCAATATGTAAATCAAATAGATAAAAAGTTGTTTAATGACATTTTTAAGCATTATGTTGTACTAAAAAAAGATTTTTAGGACACCAACACGTAAAGAAAAAAGTTATCATTTTTATGATGCTGAAATGAATATTTAAATTTGTGGTTTGAGAAAGTTTTTGTTGTTACTCAGCTTTTTCTAAATAAAATTAAGTCTGGTATCCTAACCTAGCTAGTAGCTTTGTACGTTGAGCTGCAAGTCACATACTCTATTCACTCACTTCCCTAACAACAGCGATGCCAGATAATAATTATTAACAATGAAGAACAATACAAAGAAACATTTAGTGATTTTTTTATTGACGCTGAAAAAAAACATTATAAACAATAAACAAGTTTTGGTCAGTTTATTTACTAATTTATGGCATCAACCAAGACCAAGTTCAAACAAAAAACAAAGTTGTTTAAAAACACACATTTATATTTTCACATTATGTAGATCAATTTCTAAATGCATTAACAGTTTTGCCATTGTTTATAGTAATACTTTAATCAAAATATTAATAAGTTTTTGTCATAGTCATGATTACCTAAAAGTTTATTTAATTAACGCCACTTAGTGAACAATTATAGGTACGTTACAAAATAGGTATTAAAATTGTTTGAAACTGGGGGGGGGGGGGGGGGTTACCCGACAATGCCCGGGGGTTTAAATTTTTTTTTTTTTTTTTTACATAAATTAATATTGTTTTTTTTAAATGAAAAAGGAAAGCCAACCTACAATGTCCTCCCAAAAAGTTTGTATAAATATATATATTGTCTCTCTCTCGTTTCCTTCTCTTTTTTTCTCTATTTCTTTCTTTTTTCTGGTCTAGTCTATGTGATGTTTGTGTGTACTTTAGTGTTTTTGTCTGCTAGTGTTTAAACGTTTTGTAAATATTTGTCTAGCTATTTAGGTTTTCTTGCAGATTTGCGTGTTTAGAAAAATGAAAACATAAAATTGTATGAATTTAAAAATTAACTTTTTTTATTTGGTTTCTTACTGACACAGCCACAGACCACCGCGACACATGCAGAGGACGTAAAATTGTTATTAACAAAGTTTTGGCTAAAGGAAAGTACGACTTCGAGGTATATTATAACGTTCGTCACAATATGAGTAGCTCTGATACCATCGAATGGAAGGAGAAGAACTTCGAAAGTCTTATTTTTGAGCAGGTTTTATTTTGTTTCTTATTGCGAAATAATAAAAAGATCTTGAGAAGTTATTGATTAAATCTGTCATTCATTAGGGACCGGAAAATCTCTTCCATGTGCAAAAAAACGATCTCCCCATGGCTTTGAAGCTCTGCATTGAAGAAGAATGTCCGCAAGGTTTCCACGTGATGAATTATAGGTTTACAGCATATAACAGCAGAAATGTTTACGTGCGTCTTCAAAAAGAGTGGGTTCCGATAAAACTCGTAAGTGCTAAAGTACATATTTTGGAAAAATAGTATTATTTTCACAAAACTAAAAGTTAATATTGTTTTATTATAATATTGTAATAAAATGAATATAATAATTGCATTTATATTAGTGTTTTTCACCATTTTTTGTCATAAAACATTGATAATATTGACAATATATATGATATTAAATTAATAATGCTGCTATATTTGATCATCTCTTACTACATGTAAATCAATTGTAAGCAATGTAACTGCAGTTTTTTCATTTGCAGGCTAGAAATGCTAAACTTTTTAACTATAAAAAATTATAATTTTCGTTATTTTATATTTTTTTTCAAACTAACATTCAATGAAATATTAATGTATTTTGTGTTTTAATTAGAACCGCCAATCTAAATTTAAAATTTAAAGCACTATAAAATACTTTTTAAATAAGTTGATTTGTTATTTAACATTTCACAGGATAATAAGAAAACAGTACTGCGTGTGGCAAAAGATGCAGCTGAATTCAGTAGCAACCTGGACATTCTCATCGATGAACGCATCACCAAGTATGGACCAACGGGCATCAACGAGTTATACGTTGAAGCCTGCTGCACTTGTAAGATTTTATATTATTATTTTAACTAATACCTAATTTACTTTATTTAACCACATTTCTGCTAAAGCTTTCTTAATTGTGTTTTCTAATCTGTATAATGTAAGATTATTTTTTTTATTATAACTTAATTGTTAACTGGCAGGTTTAATTAAGTTGTCGTCTTCAGGCTTCGTATACATGAAAAATATGATTAGCATAAGTTGAAACTTAGTTGAAGAAATGAATAAATGAGCCTTAAAAAACCAAAAATTACGTTATTTTTTACGCAGATTACCGTTGATGAGGTTACCCAGACCATCAACCATTTTGCTCTGAAAAATAACTTTGTTTGAACATTCGATATAACAATCTGATTATTGCTTGGTGATGGGTATTCATGTTTGATATAATTATTCAACTTACATTATTGGTCAAAATAAACTTTTCTGAACTGATGCACTTGTTTTCATGTTTGTCTTGTATTCCCGTGAGTTTCAGGTCAACGCATAAATTAAAATCTGGTTCAGAAGTTCCCGATTTTTTTTCTGAGAATAAAATAATACACATCTTGCTACAGTTTAATTTTTTAATCTATATATATAAAAGAACATGTCCTGACTGACTGACTGACTGACTGACTGACTGACAGATGACTGACTGATAATCAACGCCGAGCTCAAACGCCTCATCCTAGGAACGTGAAATTTGGAACTTATATTACTTTTATAGCGTAAACATCCGCTAAGAAAGGATTTTTGAAAATTTTGCTCCTGAGGGGAAAAAACTGGGAAACAAACTTTTTTCTAAAAAATTTTTCTAAATTTTTTTCTGAAATTTGGTATATAGATTTTTTTTGAAAAATAAAAAGATACGTGTTTCACCATTTTTTGAAAATTCGGTTTCCCGGACCTCAAATGTGGGTTGGAAAATTGGGTTATTTGGTTTTTAAAGTAGCTTCTACTCAAAAACTGTTAATGCTACAGGAGTAAAAATTAGTATTTAGTTTCTACTCCAACAATAATGAAATAGGTGTTTTAGCATTTTTTGAAAATTTGGTTTCCAGGACTTCAAATGTGGGGTGGAAATAGGGCTAAGTGTCTTTTATAGTAACTGCTACTCAAAAACAGTAAATACCACAGATGTAAAAATTATTATTTAGTTTCTTTTCTAAAAATAAAGATATACGTGTTTCACCATTTTTTTACAAATTTGGTTTCCCGGACCTCAAATGTGGGTTGGAAAATTGGGTTATTTGGTTTTTAAAGTAGCTTCTACTCAAAAACTGTTAATGCAACAAAAGTAAAAATTAGTATTTAGTTTCTACTCTAAAAATAAGGATATATGTGTTTCACCATTTTTTGAAATTTTGGTTTTCAGGACCTCAAATGTGGGGTGGAAAAAAGGTTTCTTTGGTTTTTAAAGTAACTGCTACTCAAAAACTGTGAATGCTACAGATGTCAAAATTAGTATTTAGTATTTACTCAAAAAATTATGATATAAGTGTTTCAACATTTTTTTAAAAATTTGGTTTCCAGGACATCAAATGTGGGGTGGAAAAAAGGGTTATTTGATTTCAAAATAACTGCTACTCAAAAACTGTAAGTGCTACAAATGTAAAAATTAGTATTTTGAAGTTTTGTGCCGGTTAAAAGTAGCTAAGTTCAGTTTATCACCGGCCGGGCCAAGCCGTTATTTTAGAGTCTTCACACGGGCCAGGCCAAACCTTAAATCAAAGTGGAACGGGTCGAGGTTTTTCACCAAGTATATAGATATTTTAGTGATTTTAGGGTCTTCAGTTGGGCCGGGCCAAACCTGAAGTCAAGGTGGGACGGGCCGAAGATTTTCATCAAGTATATAGAACTTCTAAGCCTGTAAGAATGGGCCGGGCCTAATTCAGACGGGCTGTGCCGGGCCAGGAGTTTGGGTTTTTAAAACGGGCTGGGCTAAGTTGTCGACGGGCCGAGCCGAGACCTAAAAAATTGATCTCTACTATGGATGCACGGTTCAAACTCTCTAATTTCATGCGAGCGAAGCCGCTACGGGCACTGCTAGTGTTTAATATTTAAAAAGTTATGAAAATTATGTTGTCTGGCACATGGTAGTGGCTCCAATCAACATCAGGCAGATTGAAATCACCAAGGAGTACAACTAATTTGTTAACAGAGCACAAATAAAATAGGCATTTAGTACTAGTTAGAAAATTATCAGAACGCAGTAGCATCAGAACGGTTTACGGAAAGTTCGTCCCCGTCTTTTCACCCCCGTTTTTTCGCCCCTGGGAAGTTTCGCCCCCGGTTTTTCGTCCCTGGGAATGTTCGCCCCTACGCTTTTCGCCCCTGAGAAAGTTTGTCCCCGGTTTTTCGCCCCCGTTTTTCACCCTCAATTTTTTGCTCCCGTTTTTTGGATTTCAGTTTTTTGTCCCTGGAAAATTTTTCTTTCGGTTTTTGCCCCCAGATTTTTACCACGATTTGTTTCCCCGGTTTTCATCCCTGATTTTTTATCTGAAAAGTTTCTCACCATTTTATAATTTTTTGCACGTTCTTCTCATGAGACGTTAGTTCCAGGCGTTTTCGACTTTTCCCCTCCTACAACCTTTTATTCTTGGGAAAATAATAATAACCCCTGAAAAATATTGCCAGCAGTGTTTCATCTAGACCATTTGACTTTGAGAAGAAATTTGAAATTAGTGGAATGCAGGAGCATCATTTCAGCATAAAGCTGAGAAGGCAAATATTTTAAAACCCACATATTAAGACATTTTCTAGACGTTTTTTCCTCTCATAATAGCAGATGACGGGTAAAGTGAGAGCTGTTGTAGATACTTCTCTACTTTCTTATACACTTTTCATGGGGGTAAATACTGGAAAAAGAAAGTAAGGGA
Organism: Erpobdella octoculata; assembly: GCA_963978895.1. Classification (NCBI taxonomy): domain Eukaryota; kingdom Metazoa; phylum Annelida; class Clitellata; order Hirudinida; family Erpobdellidae; genus Erpobdella; species Erpobdella octoculata. Next base: position 37,839,045 of record OZ022241.1, read on the forward strand.
GAAAAAACTGAAGGTGCAAAAGCGAGAAAAAGTTTTCCCAGTAACGTTGAGTGCAAAAAGTCTGGGGCAAAAATCGAAGTAGCAGATTTTCCCAAGAACAAAAGCTAACATTCTCGGAATTGAGTTTTTGGTAAAAAAAATCAGAAGCAAACCCTAGAGACTAACCTTTACAGAAGCGTAAAACCGGGAACAAACTTTCTTAAAAACAAACCACTGAGGACAAAAATCAGAATTAAAAAAACCGGTGGCAAAAAACCAGGGACGAAAAATCAAAGGTACAAAACCGGGGGCAAATAACTGGGAGCGATTTTCACCAGAGGTGAAAAACTAAGAACAAAAACCAGGGGCGAAAAAATGGGGCAAAAAACAGGGGGCGAACTTTCCCAGCGGCGAAAAGCGAATCTTCCTGGGACGAAACTTCCCCGGGGGCCAAAAAACAGGGGTGAAAAGACGAGGGCGAAAAGACGGGGGCAAAAAACCCAGGGGTAAACATTCCGCATCCCCATCAGAACCGCCAGGTCGGTAGTACCAATAACTCTGCCAGAAGAGTCCTGCCATATCAAGTCAATACATACAACTTCAATGGTTTCAAAACCTTTTGGAATTGTTACAATGTCCTATTGAAAACAGTTTTCTATAAATAAAGTGTTGTGATTAATTGACTTTTATTTAATACAAAACCGTTTAATTAAAGTACAAAGTAGAATACAGAAACATCGGCAACACAGTCTCAGAGAAACCTTTCGAGTCAACAATGGCCACCAAAAGATACTAAAAAGTCCGAAGATCATTCATTCACAACACTTCCCCTTGAATGATCCAACATACATAAAACATTCACACATACACAGAACGTTATTTATACACAATCCGAGTTGTCCGCACAGTTCACCAAGCCTGCTTCCAGAAAAAGGTTTGGTGAGAGAATCTGCCAACTGGTCTCCTGAATGTTATGTTCTACTTCACTTGTCGACTCATGAAGAATGACATCTCTTGAAAGGAAAACTCGATTATTGCACCATATTCGATAACCGTCATCATTTTCATAACCAATTAAAATACCCTTGGTTGCCTTTTTGTCAAATTTCTTCCTCAAGCTTTTGTCGATATGAACGTAACATTCACTTCCAATAACCCGTAAATGTTTTAAACCCGGTTTTTTACCATTCCATTGGTCCTGTCCGATTCAGAACATAAACTGCTGTGTTGATCAATTCTGCCCATAAACCTTTTGGCAAACTTTTTCTTTTACCAAACATCATAGCTCTATCAGTTTCAACTAAAGTTCTGTTCTCTCGTTCGACAGCCCCATTTTGTTCAGGTGTTCTTGTCATTGAGAAGTGTTGTTCAATTCCATGTTCTTTTAGGAATTTTTTTATTTCATCACCACTGTACTCACCACCTCGATCACTTCGTAGAATCTTTACTTTATGACCGGTTGTTTGAGTATATCTAATGAAATCTTTCAACTTTTCAACAACTTCTGACTTGTGCTTAATAAAATACACAGAACGATACTTTGTGAAATCATCCTTAAACAATACAAAATATCTCTTCTTGCCAATTGATTGAACCTGAAATGATCCACAAACGTCAGTGTGAATTATTTCACCAGGTGTATTCGATCGTGGTCTTGTTCCAAAACTCAGTCTATGTGATTTCTCATAAATGCATCCTTCACATAACTCATCATCATGATCAACATCAATATCTAAATGCTCTTTCAGCATCATTCTAACATGTCTTTTATTTTGATGTCCAAACCTTTCATGATATAGCTGTAGAAGTGACTTTTTAGCATTTTCAATTGCATTTATTTCTTTTGTAGCAAAATTAGGTACTTTAACTTTACCCACCAATCTAAATAAACCACTTCCAGCTTCTTTGACACCAGAGATAAGTCGTTTTTTTCCAAGCTTTAAACTGCAAGAATTAACATTTGATTCAAACTTGCTTTGTATGTTTTTCTCTTGAGCACTCAGGACAGAAAACAAATTCTTTGAAATACCTGGCACCAACCAGACACCACTCAAACGAACTGTTTCTCTTCTTTTACCATTGAGTACCTCCAATTCAATGTCTCCTTGACCCAGAGCTTTAAGTTTTTCACTTCCAGCAGTATTAATAAACTGTGGACTTTCAAACATTTCAAAAGTCTTGAAGTAATTTTTCATAGCAGTAACATGATTTGTTGCACCATTGTCAATGTACCAATTTTCAGAGTTTGTTTCAATTTTATCAACTTTCATAATTTCTAAATTTGTTGCCAGCATGGAACTCTTTTCTTTTGACTGCTTCGGATCACCTTTAGCAAATTCTTTTCTTGGTCTTCCATCAGCTTTCCATTGTCTGCAGTTTCTGAGAAAATGTCCTGGCCTCTGACAATAGAAACAAGTCAACATCCTAGACTTCTTTTTCTCTTTTGCAATGCCAATTGATTGAGTTGAATCACTTTTACAGACTTTTTTGTACTAATTGAACACAATACTTGATTCTCTTCAGTTATTTTCAAGGTCAACTCAAAAGCACAAAGTTGATTTGTTAAACTATCAACTGTTCTCTGTTCTTCATTGAAAATCAACCAACTTGACTTAAATGGCAAGTACTTCTCATCCAATGTGTGTAATATTTTACACATAAGCAAAAAATCAGGCAACACAACCTCATTTGCTTTGACAGCAACTGAAGTCAGCTCATTCCACAAGGCTTTCATTTTCGAGAGATGACTGGGCATATCCTCACCAGGTGGCCTCTGATAGTGGAAGAACTGGATGCAGAGATTGTATGCCGTGTTCTGGGGAACACCATCATAAAGCAATAACAATTCTCGCCACATTTTTCTTGCTATCTTGAACCTCATCACTTTAGACATTGTTTCATCGGTCATTGAGGTGGTCAAGATAAATTTTGTCATTGAGTCTGCCTTTTGAAACCTTCTAAGTGCTGTCTCATATGTTCTTCTGACAGTAGCAACAGTATTTTCTGATTCATCTTCGGGTTCAAGTAGCTTCCCATCCACAACTTCTAAAGCATCATCATGGTGTTCAAAAGCTAAACGTACTCTAAAACGCCATTGCTCCCAAGATGTCTGACCTTCTAGTCGCGGAATTGACTGAAAAAGCTTGTCCATTTCAACTTTAAAACGTTCGTGAAGCAACAAGAAAACTTGATCAAAAAACCTTTCACAAAACGTTCTCAAACTTCAACGGTATCTTATCAAACTCGTTAATCGTTTGAACTTTTAGTAACTACTTACTAATTACTTAAGAGTTAAGACGATCAGTTCAAAAAATCAAGAAACTCGCAATTAACTCGAAAACCGAATCTAAAAGCGTCCTAGGCGTTCTGGGACTATAACCTGTTGTGATTAATTGACTTTTATTTAATACTAGCGGCTGGGCCGGCCTTACGAATTGCGGGGCCCAATTTAACGAATGCTTGCGGGGGCCCACCTGATTTTTTTTTACAATAACTACTATTAATAAAATTATTGAAACACATTTATTATACAAAAAAACATAATTCCACAAACGAATCAATAAACAATAATAAAAATATTACAATGAATTTAAACAAAACAGTTCTTGTTATTGTCATAATAAACAAACAATCTATAAGTCAAAGTGGATCTTTCTTGCTTTTTTGCTTGCGAAATCTTTTAGAATTTTTTCATAATTAATTTCTCTACTTATAGGAGATTCAATTGATATTAGTGCCAAATTGTTTAGTCGTTCTTGGTGAATTACTGACCTAAGGTAGGTTTTAATTAATTTTAGTTTTGAAAAACCTCTTTCACCGGAAGCGACTGTAACTGGAATTGTCATCAGTATTTTTAGGGCTATGAACAAATTTGGAAATGCAGTCGACCTATCATTACAAGCCAAATATTTAAAGAGTTCTTTGGGTTTTTGTTGTTGAACGGGCAGTATTGGCTTAATTGCCTCTATTTCTTCGGAAAGCATGAACCCTTCTATATCTTTTGTAATGTCTGTCAAAGCAATTTCTAGGTCGGCTGAATGTTTTCTGAGATCTTCTTTAGACATATTCTGAAAATTATATAGAAATCCAAAAAGTTTATGGTGTTCTTTCAGCTGCATAAACCGTGGTTGAAGAGATTGCAATGCTTTGTCTACAACTTGATTGAAAAAATTTACCCGGAATTCTGTCTTGGGGTCTAAAATTGGTTCGTCAGAAGATTCATAAAGAAACATTTTCTTTTTCTTGTAACAGCGCTTCTGTTGAAATATCGGTTCAACTTCTAACTCATTTGCAAGCTCATTGGCATCAATCAATGCAGCTTCAAAGCCTGTCTCTCGGTATGTCTTCAACCAATCAAACAATTTTTCAAAAGATGTCAGCCCCGCGGCAATGTCTATGGTATTGCTTTGAAGTTTCTTGCTAGTAAAATTTACTTGAAACAATAAAGAGTGCCAAAAACATAGTGCAACCAGAAACCTATAATTTGTCATTTGGCTTACTAATGATTCAGCCTCACTTTTCCCTTGAGCATCATTTGTGCTTTTTGCTAGTTCTTCTAAAGCATCACACACTTCTGCGGCTTGAAATCGTACAGCTTTAACACTTTCTATTCTACATTCCCATCTTGTTTCTGATAATGGTTTAACAGACAGGCCTTTCACATGCTTTTTAAAAACAGTCCATCTTTTTGTAGATGAAGCAAAAAGGGTGTAAATACGCTGCAGGGTTCCAAGAAATGTCATGGCATCTGAACACGTTTTAGCCATATCTCCTAGAACAAGATTAAAATTATGGCACACACAAGGAGTATAGAAAGCTCGTGAATTTCTTTCCAAAAGTCGTGCTTGCACTCCAGAATTGTGCCCTTTCATATTAGCTCCATTGTCATACCCTTGTCCTCTGATGTTTTCAACATCTAGTCCTAGCATTTCAATTTTTTTCACAAGAGTGTTAAATAAATTTTCACCAGTGCTGCTCTCAACTATAATAAACTTGATAAAATGTTCATAAATTCCTGCTGGGACATCTGAGTGTGTGCCATCAGCGACATATCTTAGCACCATTGACATCTGTTCCTGATATCAGGAGTGCAGTCAAGAATCACTGCAAAATACTTTGCCGACTTAATTCTAGCAATAATTTCTTGTAGAACAGCTTGGCCTGTATGGTCTTGCCTAAATAATGATCATGAATGTCTTTGTTAATAATTTTCTGTATATGATCTTGCATAACTGGATCAAATTTTCCTAGCAATTCAATGACGCCTAGAAAATTGCCATTATGTGGATTTCCAATTTGTTCTTCAGACCCACGAAATGCCAAGTTCCTTTCTGCCAAAAACTGTACAGAAGCAACAAGTCGCTCAAAGACTTGATTCCAGCGTTTTGTTTCCTGTCTTATTAATTTTTCATTTAATGTATCAACAGTTAATCCAGTAGATAACCTTTGCTGCAGTTCATAGCAATTAGGTGTACATTGCAAATGTTTTTTTGATTTTTCATGATCCTCTAATCTTGTATGAATATTTGACCAGCTGTCAAATCCAGAAGTAGCAAGTGCAGAATCAGAATTTGTGTCAAAAAGTTTGCAATATTAACAGTAAACTTTATCAAATGATTCAGAATATATTAGCCATGGTCGTTCTATAACTTCCCCATTTTTTAATTTTCTTTTACAGTGAAATTTCGAAAAATGTAACCCTTTTTCATTTTGCGGAAAATTTTCTACAGTGATCTTAGGGGGTCCTTTGTTCACTAAATAATCTCTGACATTTTGATTTATTTTATTTGGCCATGTAGCAGGGTCATCTTTTATCTTTAAAGTATCACATAGTGCTGGGTTTGAATTTTCTTCTCTTGATTCTGAAATATCCTCATTATCCTTGTGTGTGTTAACAGATATATTTTGTTGAGCATTACATCCAGAAAGAAAACTACTACTAGCTTCTTCTGATGTAATTTCTTTAGAAATATTTGTTTCACTGTTTGTCTGATTTTTCAGTTTCAAACAGATCTACTGATTTACTCAAATATTTATCTAACGCACCTTTTTCTTTTTCTGCTTCAGTTTTCTTTACCTTAGCTAAGGTTCTCTTCATGTTACCACTTAGAGTTAGATATTTTCTACCGACGTCCCTTTGTCTTTTACTCATATTTTGGCTTGTGTTCTTCAAAACTAGAAACTATTATTGACAATGGCAATTATTAATGAAAAATTAACGGATAAAATTACAAAAATACTGTTAGATTTTAGTTCGGTTCGGAAAACCGCAATGTTTATTTTTCACCAGAAATGAAAAGTGAATTCGATAAAACAGGGATGTGCCTCCATGTATATAGCATGTTATAAACAAATCAAAGCCGATTTTATGTGCATTGATAGAAATTTATAAAAAAAAAAATTACTGCCATTTATAATGATATGCTATAAATTGCGGGGCCCCTACCAAGCGCGGGGCCCTATTTGGAGCAATCGGTCAAATCGGCCTAAGACCGGCCCTGACTAGCGGGGGTGCCCGGCGTTGCCCGGGGTTTTTAGAGGGTTTTCTAATGTTTGTCTCTCTCGCTCAGGTTTCCTTCCCCGCTTGCTTTCCCGTTCCCGTTTGCTTTCCCGTTCTCGGTCGCTTTCCCGTTCCCGGCCGCTTTCCAGCTTCCGGTTGTTTTTCCGCTCCTGTTTCCTCTCCCGTTCCCTTTCCCGTTCCCGCTCACGCTTGCTCTCCCGTTCTCGCTCATGCTTGCTTTCCCATTCCCGTTCTCGATCGAAAGGGAAAGCGACCGAGAACGGGAAAGCTACCGGGAGCGGGAAAGCAACCGGGAGCGGAAAAGCGACCGGGACCGGGAAAGCGGAGAAGGAAATGGGAGCGAGCGAGAGGTTTACCTAATGCGTTTCTTTTTCGCTCCCGTTTCCTTCCCGCTTGCGCTCCCGCTCCAGGTCGTTATCCGTTCCCTGTCGCTTTTCCCTGTATGTATGTATGTATGTATGTATGTATGTATGTATGTATGTATGTATGTATGTATGTATGTATGTATGTATGTATGTATGTATGTATGTATGTATGTATGTATGTGTGTATGTATGTATGTATGTATGTATGTATGTATGTATGTATGTATGTATGTATGTATGTGTGTATGTATGTATGTATGTATGTATGTATGTATGTATGTATGTATGTATGTATGTATGTATGTATGTATGTATGTATGTATGTATGTATGTTTGTGTATGTATGTATGTATGTATGTATGTATGTCTGTATGTGTGTATATCTATGTATGTATGTATGTATGTATGTATGTATGTATGTATGTATGTATGTATGTATGTGTGTGTGTGTGTGTGCATTCCTGAAGAGCTTTTCTGTGGAGGTCATCAGAAGAAAACCCCCCTCGAGCAAACGTTTTGGCTCTTTAATTTCTTGACGTTCTAAGGGGGGCGAGCCACGTTCGACAGACGAACGTCCTCCGGCAGAAAATGTCTTTGTTCTTTTTCGACATCGAATTTCTATCATTCCTTGCATCGTGGCAGATATTTATCATGCAAATAAACTCGCGACGTTAAAGAAATTCAGACTATTCAAGTGAGAAAACCTTCGACGACATAACGGCTTCGCTTTTGTAGCGGTACTTAATATCGCCACGTTAACAAAGACGAAGCAATTCTATTCTTGCGGAGCGGAGAGAGCGGCTTCTAAATTTGGAAAATCTTCTTTTTTCTCTCTTTGAGACCAAATCCAGAATGAAGCCGATTCTGCTGCTTCAGAAATCTGTTTAATTGCACGGGTCCGCTCTCTGTTAGACATTCCCAGGGCCCGCAGCAACTTTAGCAAAGATTTATCAACCAAACCGCGTGCTCCGACTTCAACAGCAAAAAGCTCAGCTCTTGAGCCATTTGCTTCCAAATCCAACACAAATTCTCTGTATTTTTCTAATTTCATGATGTTACTGGCCTCCATGTTGCTTTCCCAAGGCACTGTCAACTCGATGAGAAGAAATGTCTTGGCCAGACTCGAAAAAACAACTATGTCTGGCTTTTTTCCACTTTCATTTATTGAAACTGGGAAGCACTTTTCCGTTTTCATATCGGCAGAGACCCTCCAGTCGTTCGCCGCATGGAAAACATTCTCTCCTTCCGTGAGGGTTCTCTTTGGGCGATTTAGCTGCGGCAATCTCTTTCTCAAAAAATAAATCCTCCTCCTAGGTTTCACCTCCATTGAGTTGGCTTTTCGGCAGGCCTCTTTTACAGATCCCAGCAGCTTTTGGAGAACAAGGTTGTGGCGCCACGTGTATCTACCATGAGAAAGGGAATAGGAGCAGGAGCAGTGTTATTTTAGTTCAGTAAATAATTTTAGTTCTTATTTTTATTCTATTCTTAAATTTTATTTATTATTATTATTTTATTTTAGTTCATCAAATAATTTTAGTTCTTATTATTATTTACCTCTTCAAAATTAAATTTAGTTTTTATTTTATTACAGTTCTTGAAATAATTTTCGTTTTTATTCTTATTTTATTCAGATAAAAAAAAAATCGTTTTTATTTGATTTTAGTTCAATTTTAGTTCATGCTCTAATTATTTTTCTTACTATAGCCAATTTCATGCAGTATGGAAAAATAATAATTTTGTAACACAGGAAGATGGTATGATCAAAATTTCAAACAAAAAATATACATATAGAGTCAACAATTTTTATTTTAAGAGCAATTAAGAAATAATATTTTTATTGAGTTTAAGAAAAACTCTCATTTCAAGGGATTTCTTCATTCGATTACGACGGCCTGCTGTCAAGATGCCACACACAGAAAAAATCCTTTCAACGTATGCCTGGGAGGCTGGGGCAGTAAGTAAATCTTCGGCAAGCATAAATAATTTAGTGTAGCACCCTTTCTTTTCTTTCCAAAAATCCAGTGCATTGTCACACACAATATTGTCAACATCCATTATATATCTATTTAGCTGACCAAGAGTATTATCTACATTGCTTGATGAACTAGGCAATTCGGATGTCCTAAGCTTCTCATTAAGAAATTTAAAGCGCTTAAGGGCTGGGCGATAATCTACATGAGAATCATCACTGAGCACAATTTCAGACTCTGTATAAAGTAGAGAAAGCAGAAACTTCTTTCCAGCGTTTAACAATGATACAGAACTGGGAGATATCATGACACATAGCAGGGTTGGATCAAGTATGCATGCTGCTGCTGGAACAGGATTGAAGTTTTCTGAATCTGGTTGGAGTATCGATTCAAATCGCTTTTTAAAATCTTTAACCAACATAGCAAGTTCTTTTGCTCCTTTCCATTGTTGCAAATGGCATTCCAGATTGAGCAGTGATGGTATTATGCTGGAAAGAGATTGCGAATCACTTTGAAGCTTGCTCGTTTGATCAGCAAATGGTTCCAGCAATTCAGCAATCATTAACACCTGAAAAGCAATGAATCTATATATATAAAAATGAATGTTTGTATTTATGTTAATGTCCTTTATGCATTGCTACACCATTCATCCGATCGTAATGAAATTTTCACACAACCTTGAGAGTCAATGAAAATCAAAACTAAAAAAAAATTTTTGAAATCCGTCACAAAATGAGCGGAGCGGAGCGGGTGAGCGAGCGGGAACTATATATATATATATGTATGTGCGTATGTATGTGTGTATGTATGTATGTGTATGTGCATGTATGTGTGTCTGTGTGTGTGTTTATGTATGTACTAGCGGAGATACCCGGCGTTGCCCAGGTTTTTTGAGGTTTTTCTAATGTTTGTCTCTTTCTCTCCCGTTTCCTTTCCCACCTGCTTTCCCACTCCTGTTAGCTTTTCCGTTTTCGGTCGTTTTCCCACTGCCGGTCGCTTTCCCGCTCCCGGTCGCTTTCCCGCTCCCGGTCGCTTTCCCGCTCCCGGTCGTTTTCCCGTCCCGGTCGCTGCCCCGTTCCCGCTCACGTTTGCTCTCCCATTCCCGCTCACGCTTGCTTTTCTGTTCCCGCTCGCTGTCCGTTCCGGGTGCTTTCCCGTTTCTATAATAGACAAACTAACCCACAAACATTCATATATATATATATATAGTCTTAGCAAATCTATTTTGCGTTTTATAGGCTAACAGAAGTTATGAAAGAATGTAAAAGAGAAAATGAGCGGGAACGGAAACGGGAACGGGAGAGCTACCGTGACCGGGAATGGGAGAGCAAGCATGACCGGGAACGGGAGAGCAAGCGTGAGCGGGAACGGGAAAGCGACCGGAAACGGGAAAGCGACCGGGAACGGGAAAGCGACCGGGAACGGGAAAGCGACCGAGAACGGGAAAGCGACCGGGAACGGGAAAGCGACCGGGAACGGGAAAGCGACCGGGAACGCGGAAAGCGACCGGGAACGCGGAAAGCGACCGGGAACGCGGAAAGCGACTGGAATCGGGAGAGCAAGCTTGGAAGGAAACGCGAGCAAGAGAGAAAATCGATAACAGAACTTCTGAGCGGGAAAGCGACCGGGAGCTGGAAAACGACCGAGAGCGGAAATGCGACCGGGAACGCTACGAAAACGGGAAAGTGGAGAAGGGAACGGGAGCGAGAGAGACAAACATTAGAAAAACCTCTAAAAACCCCGGGCAACGCCGGGTAACCCCGCTAGTCTTTTTATAAATTTTAAGGCAAATTATTATACAAGATTCTGTTTAATTTCTTCAAAATTCATTAACTATGTCATGTGGCATTTTGTCATATGCCTGTATAATATATTAGACAAATAATCAATAACAAAAAACAAAATACAAATTTTAATCAAACAAAATGTATATCCACTCAATGAACCCAATTCGTATATTACCTATAGCTGCCGACACCTCATTGACAGGTTGTTTGATCTCCTTTAATCGTTTTATCATGCTGTACGTACTGTTCCACCTGGTTGGGCAATCAATCAGAACTGTTTTTCCACATTTTTCAATCAATTTTTCCACTCCTGGGCCAGACTTGCGAATTTTTTTGACTAACTGTCTCGTTTTCGTTAGCAGTTGTTCGTGATATTTGAAAACTGGTTTCACAACCAGCTGCAATGTGTGTGCCATGCATTGCATTCTCCTAAATTTAACCTGTTCCGGAAGGTCCATAATTATTTTATCTTTTTCAGGCTCAATATTTTCTTCTTTCTCATTATTGAAATAATCACTTTCTTCCTCTTCATCAGAAATCTCATCGGAAGGCTGTGAATACTGTGACTGTAGCAATTTGACAGCTTTGATCATGTTGGTTCCATTGTCTGTCACAACATACAAGACCTTCTCAGAAGAGATGCCCCATTTTCTTAAACACTCATCCAGGCAGCAAACCAGTTTTTCACCAGTATGTGGGTGCTTGATTTCCATCAAACTAAGGAATGCATGGACTGGCTTTTCTGACAACTTATCAAAAAAACATGCTGATATCCCTAAAAAAGAGGCTGTGAGACCTCTCTTTGTCCAGCTATCAAGACATATTGTGACATGTCTTGTAACTGCAAGGAGGTTTCTCAATTGCTCTGATTTTAATTCAAAGAGATCATTCATGTGTTTTAAAAATGAAGCAGGTCCTAAAGCAAAGTAAAATGTTTAAAATTGAAAATGATTCAGAAATCATAAAAACATAATATGAATTAAATATTTAGTGTAACTTTATTGTTTAAAAAATAATTCTAAAACCTGACTACCTGGCAGATTGAATTTCGAATCCCCAACTTTCCACATGTACCGAAAGGAGGGTTTATCGACATGCGTCACCGGATTACAAGTTTCGATTAACATGTCGACGAAGCTGTTCACTAGATCTTTGTGTTCTATTGAATCAACATGCCAATGCCAATAAACTGAATTCCGTTGGAAACACTGCTTGATTGTTTGCTGGTCTCCTTCTAATTCAGCCTCGGCTTTACGTTTGAGGCTTGATTTTACATTTCTTTCTTTCTCCATAATCTCGAGCTCAACAAATTCAGATTTATGAAATCTCTTTAGATGCGTACTCAAATTTGTGGGATTTTTCCCGCTAAGTTGGATTCCACATTCTTTATTTTGAGAATTCATTGCCTTATATTTAGATTTGTTGGTGTTTGAATCGTAAACAAAAAATTCCCACACGGAACTATCTTTTTTTCGCCCAGCAAGCATTTTGGCAAGAGAACTCATAGTTATTTTCAATGATTACAACGTTTATGATAACACGAAAGTTAAGAAAGAAATGGTTGTGTATTTCAACAGTTGCACAACCATAGAAATCAATATCATAGATATTATATATCCACAGATATTGGTTATCTAGGCGAATATCTATGTACACAACTTTCAATAATTTTCGTTCGAAAATTAATTTCTATTTTTATTTTTATTCAGTTTGCATGATTTAAATTTTATTTTTATTTTATTATCGTTCAGAAAATAATTTTCGTTATTATTATTATTCAGTTTGTACTATTTAAATATAGTTTTTATTCTATTTACGTTCTTTAAATAATTATAGTTTTTTTTCGTTCTTATTAACGAATACAATAAAAATTTTCGTTTTTATTCAGTTTTCGTTAACAAAAATATCACTGAGCAGGAGGAAAGAATATGAATCAATGACTGCGACTGACCGCAGAGCTGACACTCATCGTTCTCAATTAATTTCCATTTCTTTAAATTGCTGGCTGTTGGCAGCTGATCATACATCGATCTAATGAGGAACGATAGCCGCACTGGAGCATAGCGCCATATATCTTCCCATGACAGAGACCGCTGAACTGTCTCCTCCCATCTGGTCCAGTCGCCTTGCTGTGACAATTGTGCGCTCTTCACAACTCTTTCGCTTTCTATCGCCTGCTTTCTGTCCTGAACAATCAAGTCTGATCTTTCCTGAGCGTTTGCCTTGGACCACCAGAGATGGTGGTTCCATCCAACACCATGCCGCCCCAACTGAACTGCTCCGGTCCTTTCAGTCCACTGGAGAGAAACCGTGGCATTCTCTATTTCAACTCTAGCATTCCATTTGGTTCCTGAGATTAGAGTTGGTTTTACCTCAGCGACTCTCTGATCCGTTGAATTATCGAGCATCATTTGAGTTCTCAGTTTGCTGATCTTGAAATCTTCAACAAAAGACCGCAATGGAAGTCTCAGCTTGGCAGTTTTGCCGTAGAGAGCCACAGACGTCAATCCCGGAGGCAGACCCAACCATTGACGTGTAAAACGAGCTATTTTTCTTTCTAGTTTTTCCACAACTTGCAGACCAATTTCATAGACTGTCAGAGGCCAAAGCAGTCTTGGCACTAAAACAAATTGCAAAATCCACACTTTGAACCTGCTCTGAAGCGGAGCAGAATTAATGCCTTCCATGGAGACAGTTGCCATACGGAGAATAGAAGCACCCTGATCAACATCATTCAGGGATTTACAGTACCATCTCCCGAGATTTTTCACTGGTTCGTCGCTCACTGTTGGAATCTTGTTACCATCAACAGAGAAAACGGTGTATTCGTCAATTTTACCGCGACGCAGGGAGAGACTTCTCGATTTGGATGCTTTAAAACTCATTCCGAACCATTTGAGTAGATCGCTGAAGACATCGAGTGTCCGTCTCATTGAAATACACTTATTCAAAATAATTGTCGTGTCGTCCATGAAAGCTCTCAGAAGTGGCATGAAAATACCTCGGCCGACATAAACATCTTCTACCCTTGCACCAACTGAATTCAGAAGTAGTTGCATTGCTAGCACGAATAATATGGGAGAAATAGAGCACCCCATGGCGATACCGACCTGCAGTGTTGGAAAAAGTACTGTGTTTCAGTACTTAAGTAAAAGTACAAGTAACGCCTCAAAAAGTTACTTAAGTAAAAGTAAAAGTATTTGCTAAAAAATGTACTTAAGTAAAAGTAAAAAGTAACAGCACTTTAAAGTTACTTTTAAAGTAAAAAGTAAAAGTACTGAAGCCGCTTTTTGTAATGGTTATTCGTCAATAATCTAACTCTATTTTATCATAATTCCATCGTCTTTCAAACGCTACTGCGTTGATAAAACTGATAAACTAATTGGTAACACGCAAACTAATGAAAAAATTCTATTTTTACGTGCCTTTTTGTCAATTTTTCGTATTTCGATACCTGCGCTGGATGCACGTGTTTCTTCAAGTTTGACGGAGAATTGTGGAATGCTGAACACATAATTACTTTACTTTAGGTTTGCCCAGCAAGCATGTGAACCTGAACGTTTTAGAAATCTGAACATTTTAACTAAATATGGCCATGGGCGTTCTTTATTAAGTTCATTGTTGTTACGCGCCTATCATCGCCACCACTGCTCACGTTTGCTCCTTTGGAAGATTCCATAGTAGGTAATCTCGAACAATCTATTGTACACCAAAACAAGTATGACCGCGAAAATCTTAGCTCCACCCACAAGCTTCAATACTACTAACTACTAACATAAAAGTAAAATGGGGTTTGAAAATGCATACGTTAATAATCATAGATAATTAATACAACATCGATTTAGACTTTATGTCGTTTTATTAATTTTTTACAGTACTTTGTAACGGTTTGTCCTGGAAAAGTAACGAAGTAAAAGTAAGTCCGAAAATATTACTTCGTTACAAGTAAAAAGTACTGAAAATAATCTGTACTCCGTTACAGGCAAAAAGTACGTCGGATGTACTTAAGTAAAGTAACGCGTTACTTTTACTTCGTTACCGAACAACACTGCCGACCTGAATACGAAACCAATCGGTTGAACACGTCTTTGTCGATAATCTTAGGTGAAAATCTTGAAAATACTGTCGTAGAATATCCATAACGAACTTTGGAACATGGTGAATCGTCAAAGCTCTCCAAATCAGCTGGTGACGAACCGCTCCATAAGCATTTGCAAGATCAAGCCAAATGACGTGCAAACTGAGTCGATTCTGTTTTGCTCTTTTTATAGACTCCCATATCGACTTGTTCAAAGGTCTCGAAATTTGCTGATGACACAAAGTTATCCATGAAAGTAGAGTGTGAGCTGGATGCCGACATTTTAAGAAAAGATCTTGCAAAAATATACCAATGGTCCCTAGACTGGCAAATGATGTTCAACGTAGATAAATGCTCAGTGATGCACATGGGTAAGAGAAATCAAGAGTTTCAGTATGAGATGGGAGGAATATTGTTGAAGACATCTGAAGAGGAAAGAGATCTGGGAGTTGTAGTACACAATAGCGGCAAACCATCAAGACAGTGTGCGGAAGCAGCAAAGCGAGCCAATAAGATTTTAGGATTGGTCAAGAGAACAATAATAAGTCGAAACCAGGAAATAATTATCAGACTATACAAATGTTTGGTAAGACCACATCTAGAATATTGTATACAAGCTTGGAGCCCTGTTTTAAAAAAGGACATCGTAGTGTTGGAGAAGGTACAAAGGAGGGCTACAAAGTTGATTAAGCATTTAAGCCAGTTATCTTACGAAGAAAGATTAAAACAATGCGGCTTAACAACTCTAGAGAAAAGGAGAAGTAGGGGTGACTTGATCGAAGCCTACAAGATAATAACAGGAAAAGAGGATTTAACACCAGCAATGTTTTTCGAACAACCACCGATTCAAAGCACTAGGGGACATAGATTCAAGCTTTTTAAAAAACAAGAAAAGACTTTAAAAAAGGCTTTTTTTAGTTCTAGAGTGGTAAACATATGGAATGACTTGGACGATGACACTGTAGCATCTGAGACTACCACATCTTTTAAAGTAGCGCTATCCAGGCATGGATACTGATTTTTTATGCAATTATTTATTTTTTATTAGTTTATTTATCTATTATTATCATTTATTTTATTTTATTCTATTTATTATTATTTTTAATTCGAAGTGGTTGTCTATAGGCGTAAAGTCTTCTAAACCACTATAATAAACGTTATCTTATCTTATCTTATCTTATCATGGTAGAATGTTCGATGCAACCAGGAACACCAGGGATTCCTCCTTTCTGAATTGACTTGTCTATGTAGTCGTTTTGTGTTAGATAGCTTGTCAACCTCTTGGCAAGCACAGCAAAAAATATTTTTCCTTCGACATTAAGAAGAGAAATTGGTCTGAACTGATTGATGTCGACTTAAAGTTTCTCCTTTGGTATAAAAATGCCTTCAGCTTGTTGCCACTCTTTATCAACAGACCCGATTTGAAACATAGATACATACACACTCCCGCTCCCGGTCGTTATCCGTTCCTTGTCGCTTTCCCGCTCATTTTTCGCTCTCAGTTGCCCCCCCCCTAGATCCGATTCTACATACATACATACATACATACATACATACATACATACATACATACATACATACATACATACATACATACATACATACATACATACATACATACATACATACATACATACATACATACATACATACATACATACATACATACATACATACATACATACATACATACATACATACATACATACATACATACATACATACATACATACATACATACATACATACATACATACATACATACATACATACATACATACATACATACATACATACATACATACATACATACATACATACATACATACATACATACATACATACATACATACATACATACATACATACATACATACATACATACATACATACATACATACATACATACATACATACATACATACATACATACATACATACATACATACATACATGCATACATACATAAACACAGACACACTTACATGCACATACACATCCATATATACACACATACATACGCACATACATATATATATAGTTCCCGCTCGCTCACCCGCTCCGCTCCGCTCATTTTGTGACGGATTTCAAAATTTTTTTCTCTATATTTGATTCCCCTTGACTCTCAAGGTTGTGTGAAAATTTCATTACGATCGGATGAATGGTGTAGCAATGCATAAAGGACATGAATATATACATATATACATACAAACATTCATTTTTATATATATAGACAAAACCGTTTAATTAAAGTACAAAGTAGACTACAGAAACATCGGCAACACAGTCTCGGAGAAACCTCTCGAGTCAACAATGGCCAACAAAAGATACTAAAAAGTCCGAAGATCATTCATTCACAACATAAAGAACCTCCACCACCTTCTGATAGTTTATCTCGACGCACAACACTATACTCAGGAGGGCTGATACTACTATTTAACATATTAAAACAGAGCCATGTTTCAGTAACACAGAATACAATGTGGATGAACTTTATCCGAAATCTTTAATTTTGCAAGTTTGTTGTGCAGACTTTTAATATTAGTTAATGTCCATGTTATTATGTTTGGTTTGTTGGGCACGCCACTCCCAGAATGTCCACACATACCACTCGAACCAGCTTCATGCTTATCTTTGCAATGTTTGGGGTTATACTTGGATGTCTTAAATTCCTCATATTTGCTTGTCATACAATCAATATTGGTGTAGACAATTTTGGCAGAAATTGTTCTACTCAGATTATTAACTGATGGATTTGATTTAATCTTAATTAATAATAAACTGTTTGAATCCCTGGAGGCTACTCAAAAGGACAATGTACTTTAAGTACTGTACCATAGAACTAGGACAAAACCACATTTTTGCACTAGCAATTATTTCATCAAATGTTATCATAATAAAATTTGCAAAGTATGTCAAAGATCAAATATTCTTAAATATAAGACAGTATAAATATCAGTCGCATCATTTAGGTTTTCAAGCAAACTTTTAGAATGGACAGTAAACAAGTATTACTACTTCATTTCTTTGCTCTGCTCACCTTGTGGATTGAAGTTGCACAGTTGAAAAATATTGAGCACGTCGTTGAAAGTGAGTTTATTATTTCAAAATTTAAAAAACTAAAACTAAACTTGAATAAAAAAAATTTTGTAGCTCAATGGATATTTGACGACTATAATAGATTAGTTGGAAGTTCTTTGCCGGATGAAATATTTCTAAGATTTCCGAAAATAAATAATGTCTTGTTGCAGTTAAAATTGAAAAAAACTTTGACGAATAATGTTGACGTCATTCGAGGAACTGAAAACGGCAACGTCAAATGGATTGATGATAAATATGACGTAAGATTTCAAAAAATGTTTTATGAGTTTGGCATGCTTATCAAAATTTATGCCAACTTAACGTTACGTTCTTTTTAGCTTTACAGCCTCTATCGCGACGCTGAAAACAGAGCATCTTTATCAATTTTGGTTGAAGGAGGATCTGAAACTCAAAATGTTAAATATGTAAGTTATTCTTTCATAAGCATGGTTTTTACTTAGTTTAACGCAAATGTTCAATCTGCTGCAGTTTGGAAATTACATGTCGAATGAACTTTCTTTGGGGTTAACTCCGGACTTTCGTGGAGATTGCTTGACAGAAAAAGATCAAGATAACATTTGTGTCACAATCAATGGAACGCACCATGTTATTAGTTTAATTGCTAACAAAAAAAGAAATCTAATTTTGGGTAACATTTAGTTTTTGATTCCAGCATAACACGTTTTTAAATGCTTTTATTTAACTTCACTCTGTTTGTTTGTTTGTTTGTCTGATGTGATAAAATCTTAGACACGAAAAATTACCCACTTTTCGATTGTTTTAGATTCAAAAATTTTAGTTCGTTGACTCAAATAAGGAAGCAAAAAAACAATTTTTTTAACTTTGTTTTTTACTAATATATATAATATATATTTACTGGTTTAAATCTTATTATATATTATTTTACGCATACATACATACATACATACATACATACATACATACATACATACATACATACATACATACATACATACATACATACATACATACATACATACATACATACATACATACATACATACATACACACATACATAAATTATTATGCATGTAGATGAGTAGAATAATTAGCTAATTCATAATTATTTGCAATTCGTTGATTCAGTAAATGATTTCTTTGATAACAATGTTTTTTGTAAAAATTCTTGAGTTTTTCAATAAATCTCCTTGATAGAAAGTATCTTTCACTAAAACTTTTATATTTTCGTGATATCTTCCTCGAGTTAACACTACATACAGTTGACCATGAGCGAGGACAGGCTCAGGAAGATATACACCGGCGTGATCAAAAGAATGTCCTTGACTCTTATTAATTGCCATTGCGAAAGCTAAGATTACTGGAAATTTTCGCCGTTTCATTCTGAATGGCAATGTGCTTTCGCCCTGTTCTAAATCAATTAGAAGCAGGCAAACTTCTTTGTCTTTATTACTTTGTACTTCCTGTAATAATTTCAGCTTTAAAGCAATTTTTTAAGGAGACCTCTGACTACTTTTAAGCTGTTTCTGGTGGTCTAAAACAATTAATATAAAGATAACCAAAAAAAATATATATAAATATATAATTATATATATTATATAAAAATAAATAAAGATATATATAGCGTTACGCGAAATTGCTAAATTATGTATGCAGATATGTTTATACATACATATGTATATATATATATATATATATATATATATATATATATATATATATATATATATATATATATATATATATATATATATATATATATATATATATATATAAGCTTTTTTTTTACTTTATTTTTTATCCTTACTTCAAAAATAATTTTTTAAATTTTGATTTGTTGTTTTTCTGGTTTTTTTGCAGAAAACGATTACATTGAAAAGCCAGAAAATACACCACTTATTCAAAAAAGAGAGTCAAAGAATGTTAACAATAAAATTGATAATTATGAAATTGTAAATCTTATGATGGACACTTTTGTAGTAACAGATTACAGCACCTTTAGTTCGTAAGTGTTAGAAGTGTTAAAAACCGTAATTTTAAGGTTTGGAATCGTCTAAAACTGCAGTTAAAAGGTTTTTTTAAGGCATTAGACATTTATTATCTAATTAAAATATGATAAAAATAGTTAAAATAAATAAAAAAAATTAAATAAAAAAATTGGATTAATTTTTATAATTATAAATTGCTTTAAGATTTTCATCATATAATGGAGGAAATTACAACAAGACAATCAGAGATATGCAAACGTATTTTTCACATGTCATCTACGGAGTAAGTTTAATAATAATAATTATATATATAAATATATATATATACATATATATATATACATATATATATATATATATATATATATATATATATATATATATATATATATATATATATATGTATATATATATATATATATATGTATATATATATATATATATATATATATCTATATATATAAAAATGAATGTTTGTATGTATATATGTATATATGTTAATGGCGTTTATGCATTGCTACACCATTCATCCGATCGTAATGAAATTTTCACACAACCTTGAGAGTCAAGGGGAATCAAATATAGTGAAAAATATTTTGAAATCCCTCACAAAATGAGCGGAGCGGAGCGGTTGAGCGAGCGGGAACTATATATATATGTTTGTACGTATGTATGTGTGTATGTATGTATGTGCATGTGCATGTACGTGTGTCTGTGTGTGTGTTTATGCATGTACTATCGGAGATACCCGGCGTTGCCCGGGTTTTTAGAGGTTTTTCTAATGTTTGTCTCTTTCTCTCCCGTTTTCTTTCCCACCTGCTTTCCCACTCCTGTTCGCTTTCCCGTTTTCGGTCGTTTTCCCGCTCCCGGTCGCTTTCCCGCTCTCGGTCGCTTTCCCGCTCCCGGTCGCTTTCCCGCTCCCGGTCGCTTTCCCGCTCCCGGTCGTCTTCCCGTTCCCGGTCGCTGTCTCGTTCCCGCTCACGTTTGCTCTCCCATTCCCGCTCACGCTTGCTTTTCCGTTCCCGCTCGCTGTCCGTTCCGGGTCGCTTTCCCGTTTCTATAATAGACAAACTAACCCACAAACATTCATATATATATATATATATATAGTCTTAGCAAATCTATTTTACGTTTTATAGGCTAACAGAAGTTATGAAAGAATGTAAAAGAGAAAATGAGCGTGAACGGGAACGGGAACGGGAGAGCAACCGTGACCGGGAATGGGAGAGCAAGCATGACCGGGAACGGGAGAGCAAGCGTGAGCGGGAACGGAAAGCGACCGGGAACGGGAAAGCGACCGGGAACGGGAAAGCGACCGGGAACTGGAAAGCGACCGGGAACGGGAAAGCGACCGGGAACGGGAAAGCGACCGGGAACGGGAAAGCGACCGGGAACTGGAAAGCGACCGGGAACGGGAAAGCGACCGGGAACGGGAAAGCGACCGGGAACGGGAAAGCGACCGGGAACGGGAAAGCGACCGGGAACGCGGAAAGCGACCGGGAACGCGGAAAGCGATTGGAATTGGGAGAGCAAGCTTGGAAGGAAACGCGAGCAAGAGAGAAAATCGATAACAAAACTTCTGAGCGGGAAAGCGACCGGGAGCTGGAAAACGACCGAGAGCGGAAAAGCGGCCGGGAACGCGACGAAAACGGGAAAGTGGAGAAGGAAACGGGAGCGAGAGAGACAAACATTAGAAAAACCTCTAAAAATCCCGGGCAACGCCGGGTACCCCCGCTAGTATATATATAAATCTTGTTTCGTGGTCTTTGAAATTGAACTCTTCAGAAACGGCTAAACCGATTTTTATAAAAAACGTTTGGGTACATTTGG
This sequence comes from Erpobdella octoculata, assembly GCA_963978895.1. Lineage (NCBI taxonomy): Eukaryota > Metazoa > Annelida > Clitellata > Hirudinida > Erpobdellidae > Erpobdella > Erpobdella octoculata. The sequence continues at coordinate 37,860,623 of OZ022241.1, forward strand.
TGGGTCTGAGGATAGGTCCTAGGCTATTCAGAATATTTTTTTAAATTATTTTAAAAGTTATTTTGGAAAAACAAAGAACAAACACAGACAGACAAACAGGATTACAGACAGAGAGACCGTCACATCTATATATATATAAAAATGAATGTTTGTATATATGTATGTATGTATGTATGTATGTATGTATGTATGTATGTATGTATGTATGTATGTATGTATGTATGTATGTATGTATGTATGTATCTATGTATGTATGTATGTATGTATGTATGTATGTTTGTTTGTATGTATGTATGTTTGTTTGTATGTATGTATGTTTGTTTGTATGTATGTATGTATGTATGTATGTATGTATGTATGTATGTATGTATGTATGTATGTATGTATGTATGTATGTATATATGTATGTATGTATGTATGTATGTATGTATAATAATAATAATAATAATAATAATAATAATAATTTTATTTAATAATTTTATTAGGCGCTCCCTTATCGACAAAGTCCATTACGGGAGTGCCATTTTTAGAGGGAGGGTACTTGCAAAGGCAGCCATTTATAGGCGCCTACCCCTTTAGCAAATGCGAGTGAACTCCTTGCTTAAGGGAGTTACGCTGGTGACGCCGGCGAGGTTTGAACTGCCGACCTAACGATTGACAGGCGAACGCTCTACCGCTCTGCCACCAGCGGTATGTATGTATGTATATATGTATGTATACATGTATGTTATTGATGCATTACTACACCATTCATCCGATCGTAATGAAATTTTCACACAACCTTGAGAGTCAAGTGAAATCAAATATAGAGAAAACAAATTGAAATCCGTTACAAAATGAGCGGAGCGAAGCGGGTGAGCGAGCGGGAACTATATATATATATATATATATATATATATATATATATATATATATATATATATATATATATATATATATATATATATATATATATATATATATATATATATATATATATATATATATATATATATATATATATATATATATATATATATATATGAATGTTTGTATGTATGTTAGAGAGTGACACGGAGACAACATTTCTTCCCCATCCCCACCCCGCAAAGAAAACTCTCTTCCCGTCCCCTACTGTCCCCTCGCCCCATTTTCCCATCCTCACCCCATCCCCTCAGTATCTGTCCCCATTCCCTACCCATCCCCGCAGCTATCATTCCCAAACCTTCATTGTCTCCGCATTTTAAATTTTTATGCAAGTTTATTTTGAAGTTAATTATTAAAAAAATTTGCAAAAAGATAGTTATGTTTTAAATGAAATAAGAAAGTAAAAAATATTAGTTCTTCAATCCATGAGTGCTTGACATTTGTCGAATCGCAAGCGTTCACTTTTAATTGAAATTAATTTTTCGATGTCGCATTTTCCCATTTCCATGTTATTTAAAACTACAAGCAAAAATGTACTATTGAAATTAAACCGATTCAAGACCAGGACATTCAACCGAAATGAAATACAAAAAGAAAGATAGGCCGGTAGAATTAGCTAAACAAAGTACAAAGACGATAAAACAAAGTACAGAAAAAATAAACGCCTTATCATAGGAACGTGAAATTTGGAACTTATATTACTTTTATTGCGTAAGCATCCACTAAAAAAGGATTTTAAAAAATTTTGTTCCTGAGGGAAAGAAACTGGAAAACAAACGTTTTTCTGAAACAATGTATATCTCGAAAAGCAAAAATGAGGAGATTTTGAACTTTTGTATATGGATTCTTCTTGAAAAATAAAAAGATACTTGTTTCACCATTTTTTGAAAATTCGGTTTCCCGGACCTCAAATGTGGGTTGGAAAATTGGGTTATTTGGTTTTTAAAGTAGCTGCTACTCAAAAACTGTGAATGCTACAGAATTAAAAATTAGTATTTAGTTTCTACTTCAAAAATAAAGAAATACGTGTTTCACCATTTTTTACAAATTTGGTTTCCAGGACCTTAAATGTGGGGTGGACAATAGGATTACATGGTTTTTAAAGTAGCTGCTACTCAAAAACTGTAAATGCTACAAAAGTATAAATTTGTATTTAGTTTCTACTCTAAAATAATGATATACGTGTTTCTCCATTTTTTGAAAATTTGGTTTCCAGGACTTCAAATGTTGGGTGGAAAATAGGGTTATTTGGTTTTTAAAGTAACTGCTACTCAACAACTGTAATTGCTACAGATGTAAAAATTAATACTTAGTATCGTCTCAAAAAAAAAAGATATACGTGTTTCACCATTTTTTAAAACTTTGGTTTTCATGACTTCAAATGTGGAGTCAAAATAAGGGTTATTTGATTTTAAAATAACTGCTACTCAGCAACTGCAAGCATTACAGATGTAAAACTTAGTATTTTGAGGTTTTGTGCCGGTTAAAAGTAGCTGAGTACAGTTTATCACCGGTCGGGCCATGCCGTTATTTTAGGGTCTTCACACGGGCCAGGCCAAACCTTAAATCAAAGTGGGACGGGCCGAGGTTTTTCACCAGGCTAAACCTTCTTAAATCAAGGTGGTACGGGCCGAGGTTTTTCACTAAGCATTTAGACATTTTAGTAATTTTAGTCTTCAAACGGGTCGGGCCAAACCTGAAGTCAAGGTGGGACGGGCCGAAGTTTTTCATCAAATATATAGAATTTCTAGGCCTGTAAAAACGGACCGGGCTCAAATTAGACGGGCCGTGCCGAGCCAGGAATTTTGGTTTTGAAACGGGCTGGGCCAAGTTGTCGACGGGCCGAGCCGACACCTATGGATGCACGGTTCAAGTTCTCTAATTTCATGCGAGCGAAGCCGCTACGGGCACTGCTAGTTTATTTATATAGCGCCAGGAAAGTCTGAGGCGCTTACGAAGGTTCCTTTAGACTAATATTGAAATAATGAGTCTTAAGTTTAGATTTAAAAATGTTGACGTTTGGAGAGTCCCTAATATCCGGAGGAAGAGAGTTCCAAACAGCTGGGGCAGCGTGGCGAAAGCCACGGCTAGAGATTTTGTTGATTGTAGCTTTTTGTAGTAGATGAAGGGAGGATGTAGAGCAAAGTTGTTTAGAAATAGATCTTGCAGTTAAAAGTTTGTGTAAGTATATAGGAGATGAAGTGGCAAGGGTTTTGTAGGTTATGAGTGTTATTTTGAAATGGATGCGATAGGGGATAGGTAACCAGTGTATTTTGGCGAAGAAGTTGATGGCAGGTTGATGAACTGAGCTAGAGATGTTGAGAGCTACTTTGGCAGCACGCTTCATGATTCTTTGGAGACGACATATTTGGTGAGTTGAGATGTTGTAGAGAATTGAGTTGCAATAATCAATTCTAGATAGTATGAGACAGCGAATGAGCATACTAGCGAGCTCAGTAGTGAAGAGAGGTCTAATGTGACGTATAGCTCTAAGGTGGTGATTGCATGATTTGATGATAGATGAGATGTGGTTAGAAAATGTAAGTTTGTTATCTAAAAATACGCCTAGAATTTTAAGAGAAGGCGAAACATTAACGGATTCTGATCCCAACGGTAACGATGAAAAATGTGAAAGTGAGTTGATTTGATGAAATGATCCGAGGAGAGATATCTCGGTCTTAGTGGTGTTAAACTGAAGGTTATTTTGCAGAAACCACATTTCAATGGCGTTGATGGAAGAAGTGAGTGTTTGGATTGTGGAAGAGTAGTGTTTAGGAGTGAGCGATATGAAGAGCTGCGTGTCGTCAGCGTAATGATGATAACCTAAGTTGTGCGAAGATATTAAATCGCTGACAGTTGATAAGTAAGTTGTGAACAGAAGAAGACCTAGAACACTACCCTGGGGTACTCCATAAGTAAGTTTGACAGAAGGTGATGAAAAATTACCAAGTTTGACAAATTGAGAGCGATCAGTGAGGTACGAGGAAAGCCATGATAAAACGGTTCCATCGAGTCCAAAATCATCTTTGAGACGCTTTAGTAAAATACCATGGTAGATGGTATCAAAAGCAGCAGATAAGTCAAGACTAGCAATAAGAGTGGCCTGTTTAGAGTTGCAGGCGTTGAAGACATAGTCGAGAATGTGCAGAAGAGAAGTTTCCGTAGAATGGAAACGTCTATAAGCTGATTGAAATGGGGTGAAATTATTGTTTGAAGTGATGTGTGGTTGAAGCCGTTTTAGTGCAAGCCGCTCAATGATTTTAGAGATCGTTGATAGATTGGATATAAAGCGAAAATTTGCCGGGTTGTCAACATCCAGGTTTGGTTTTTTGAGTAGCGGAAGAACTTGGGCTATCTTAAAAGAATCTGGACAACTTCCTCCAGCAAAAGAAAGATTGGCTAGAGTTGAGATGGCAGGAGCAAGAAAGTTAAAAGAATGAAGAAGGACCTGATGTGGAAAAGAATCAAGAGGAGAGGTTTTATTGCAAGTAGATTTGATAATAGAGATAACCTCTAATGGGGTTACTTCAGGGAAAGAAGAAAGTATACAATTCGAGTTGTCTCTAAAAACATTAGAACCATGAGAGCTTGTAGGCACAGAAAGCCGTTGCTTGATGTTTTGGTAGATGGTGTTGATTTTATCGATGAAATAATTGTTGAAGGAGTCAACAAGTGATTTGCACTCATCGTCAGTGAAATTTTGATGATTATTGTTGTGAAGAAGTGTATTTAAGTTGCGCCACAGAAAACGTGGATTAGCTGAGGAAGAGCTCAGTTCTGTTCGCAGAGCGTCAACTTTAGAATTGACAATGGCCATTCTAGCTAGTTTTCTAGCATTTTGTTTCAATGTTTGTTGCTTGTTTTAGTTTCATGAGATTTTCTAAAAAATTTTAAGGCATTTCTAGTAGTTGTAGAAAGTTGATTTTTTAAATGCAGGTGTATATCTAGTGACAATTCATTAATCAAATTTAAAAAAAATTAAAACAATAAAAAAGAAAAAGAAAAATAACAGAACATTTTTTTAAAACAACTTGAAAATAATATTTCAGTGATACTTAATAAAATTTAATTTTTTTTTAACCCAACTTATCATTCGGAAAATAACAGTTTTGGGCTCTATATATATCTATATATATAAAAATGAATGTTTGTATATATGTATATATGTTTATATGTTTATATGTTAATGTCCTTTATGCATTGCTACACCATTCATCCGATCGTAATGAAATTTTCACACAATCTTGAGAGTCAATGGAAATCAAAAATAAAAAAAAATTTTGAAATCCGTCACAAAATGAGCGGAGCGGAGCGGGTGAGCGAGCGGGAACGATATATGTATGTATGTGCGTATGTATGTGTGTATGTATGTATGTGTATGTGCATGTATGTGTGTCTGTGTGTGTGTTTATGTATGTACTAGCGGAGATACCCGGCGTTGCCCAGGTTTTTTAGAGGTTTTTCTAATGTTTGTCTCTTTCTCTCCCGTTTCCTTTCCCACCTGTTTTCCCACTCCTGTTCGCTTTCCCGTTTTTTGTCGTTTTCCCGCTCCCGGTCGCTTTCCCGCTCCCGGTCGCTTTCCCGCTCCCGGTCGCTTTCCCGCTCCCGGTCGCTTTCCCGCTCCCGGTCGATTTCCCGTTCCCGGTCGCTGTCCCGTTCCCGCTCACGTTTGCTCTCCCATTCCCGCTCACGCTTGCTTTTCCGTTCCCGCTCGCTCTCCGTTCCGGGTCTCTTTCCCGTTTCTATAATAGACAAACTAACCCACAAACATTCATATATATATATATATAGTCTTAGCAAATCTATTTTACGTTTTATAGGCTAACAGAAGTTATGAAAGAATGTAAAAGAGAAAATGAGCGGGAACGGGAACGGGAACGGGAGAGCAACCGTGACCGGGAATGGGAGAGCAAGCATGACCGGGAACGGGAGAGCAAGCGTGAGCGGGAACGGGAAAGCGACCGGGAACGGGAAAGCGACCGGGAACGGGAAAGCGACCGGGAACGGGAAAGCGACCGGGAACGGGACAGCGACCGAGAACGGGAAAGCGACCGGGAACGGGAAAGCGACCGGGAACGGGAAAGCGACCGGGAACGGGAAAGCGACCGAGAACGGGAAAGCGACCGGGAACGGGAAAGCGACCGGGAACGGGAAAGCGAACGGGAACGGGAAAGCGACCGGGAACGCGGAAAGCGACCGGGAACGCGGAAAGCGACCGGGAACGCGGAAAGCGACTGGAATCCGGAGAGCAAGCTTGGAAGGAAACGCGAGCAAGAGAGAAAATCGATAACAAAACTTCTGAGCGGGAAAGCGACCGGGAGCTGGAAAACGACCGAGAGCGGAAAAGCGACCGGGAACGCTACGAAAACGGGAAAGTGGAGAAGGGAACGGGAGCGAGAGAGACAAACATTAGAAAAACCTCTAAAAACCCCGGGCAACGCCGGGTAACCCCGCTAGTATATATATATATATATATATATATATATATATATATATATATATATATATATATATATATATATATATATATATATATATATATATATATATATATATATATACACTTTTATTTTCCAAACGTTAATAATTAGGCGGTTTGAATTTTTGAATTTTGTTATTATTGGATTTCAAAATGTTTGCAAATAAAACAAGATAATTAAATCTTTTCAATATACGCTGGCAGGTTGATTCTCTTTTCAAAACTATAGTTACATCTAGATACAGATATTCTGTTAAAATGGTTGGCCTTTATATTGCCGAGGTAATTTGTAATTTTGTTCTCTTAAACTAAAAAAAATAAAGATATTATTTATTATTACTTTATTTTTGTAGACACCGGCTACGGCAGAGTTTGCAGAAAAAGTGGTTGTAGTACAAAATGGTACAAAAACAATAAGTATGGATAAGTACTTAGATAATTTTATTGAATGGAAGAAAACGAACAAAAAGAAACTAAATATTGGAAAAAACTACGATGTTATTGTAGCTCTTTCAAGGTTAATTATGTTTTTCAAAAAAAGTTTCTAAACTTTAAATTTAGTTTAAGAAAAAAGTTAACATAAAACATTTTTATTTAAGATATCAATCAAGTGATTATGCTGGAATTGCGTACATGAACAAAATATGTACCGAAAATCCAGTAGTAACCGTTGATAATACACAAAGTTTATATCTAACAGTTTTAACAACAACTCATGAAATTGGTCACATGTGAGAATTAATTGAAACATTTGTTTTTAAATTTGTATTGTTGTATAAACAAAATAATTTGCGTTTAACAGATTAGGAAGCCAACACGATGGTGACAATAATAATACTTGTATTACCCATATGAATATTATGTCGGCGCGACTGATAAATAAGGATAATATCACGTTCTCAAATTGTTCAATAAAATATATGGAAATCAAAATGTCTGATCTCGAAAAGTAATAATTCAGATATTTTATTGGTATTAAAAGATCATCTTATTAAGCTAAATGAAAATGCAGGACAACAGGCAACTGTCTGAGAAAAAAGTTTAGTACCCCCGAAGTGCCATATTTCAAAAATGATTCTGAAATGCTATTAGGTATTGCATTAACTGCTGACAAACAATGCAAGGAACGGTTTGGAGAAAATTCAATGTTTTGCTCTGTAAGATAACTTAAAACCATTAGTTTCATAATTGAAAGTTTTAGAACTTAATTTTCATTTATGTTTAAATTACTTTAAAGGAAGGTGAAAGATCCTACGAAGATATTTGTTCAAATGTTAAATGTTTTGATCCTTTTTCAAACAGTTGTAAAACTAAGTTTAAGGCTTATAATGGAACCATTTGCGGAAATAAAAAATGGTGCATAAACGGTAAATGTGTTACTGATGATAGAGCTCCATCGACAAATGGTGTGTTTCTTAAAACTCAGTTTTATTTGAATAAAAAATAATGCAACGGTTTATAATTGATTGTAGATTCATGCATTTACGGAGACGATCTAAGATCAATGAAACACAAAGGCGTTGATATTACATGTCAGGATGCAAAAAAAGAAAAAAACTTATGCAAATATTTAAGAAAAGATAGATGTTGTGAAAGCTGCAAAGGTTTTATTTTTTACCAAATGTTTCTGATAAAATGTAGTTTTGTTTTTAATATAACAATCAAAATAAGGTGTTACATGTTTTAAATGTTTTTTTTGTTTTACTGGTTCTAACTTTGAACATTTATCTTTATGTTTATAATAAATTAAGTTTGTCTTCAGTTTGTTAGGCATTTATTTAACAATTTCTGAAAAGTCAACAAAGATAACAGATTATGTGTTTAGATTACCAATGTGTTTTTGTCTTTAATATTTTAAAGTTTAACATCAATATTCAAATAATTATCATTTAAGTGTGTTTCAAAATTTTCATGCATTATTATATTACTCTATAAAAAAGATAATTTTTTTGTAATGCCAACATATATAATTATCACAGATGAAATAGAAATACCTTTAGGAATTGTATACCCAGCAGACGAACAATGCAAAAAATGGGTTGGAAATACTTCCAAGTTCTGTTCTGTAAGTGAAAATAAACAATATTAATGTTATGAATAAATGAAGATAATTTAGAAAAAAAATATTTTAAAGGAAGGTGAAAGTTCCCACGAACACATTTGTTCTCATCTTCAATGTTTTGATTCTAAATCAAACAAATGTGTTTTGAGCGGTAAAACACCTTATGATGGAACTATTTGTGGAAATAAAAAATGGTGTCAAAATGGTAAATGTGTTGCTGATGACAAAGCTCCAAACTCAAGTAATGTGTCTAAAGTGTTTAAATGGTGTTAGTTTTGCTTGAATGCAGGCTCATACAGTTGTTTATAATTTATTGTAGATACATGCATTTATGGGGACAATCTAAGACCTATTACACACAAGGATGTAAATATTTCATGTCAAGATGCAAGAAATAAAAAAGAGTTATGTCAATACTTAAGGAAAGATAGATGTTGTGAAAGCTGCAAAGGTGGTATTTTTACTATAATAATTTGATCAAAATCAAATTTTTATTTGAATTAACAAGCCAAACAATAATTAATGTTTTCACAAATTTATGCACTATTTAAAATTATATTTTGAAATTCATCTACCAAAGACGTAATAGAAATACCTTTTCTTTCTTTTCTTCCTTTTTTATCCAGGCATGGGTCTGGCTCACAAGTAGGTTGGCCAAGTGTTTTTGTTATCCCTACATCTATGACGCTTTAATGACAACGTTTAACTTTTATTGTAAATTTGAAAAATAAAGAAACAAAAGCAGCTCGCTTCATAAACTGAAAATATTCGTGTGTAATATATCAAATAAACAATTCACAAGACAATATTATTTTTGCGTTAACTTCACCAGCTTACATTCCTTTAAATCTTGAAACAGCAAGTAAAGTTAGACAAATATCTCCAGGGCAGTGAAAAATGTACTAATTACATTTTCATTTTTTTAAAAATATATACAAGTGCTTTAAAGTCTGAAGTTGTTAATTATTTTAAGGAGTTATAATTTATTTTTTTATTCCTTTATATTAACTTCGCCTCTCTGTCGGTCGTAGTACTAACCCCTTTCCCGTTATTAAATCGATGTGAAACTTGGTTCATAGACTCGTTTAACATCAATATTCAAATAATTATCATTTAAGTGTGTTTCAAAATTTTCATGCATTATTATATTACTCTATAAAAAAGATATTTTTTTGTAATGCCAACATATATAATTATCACAGATGAAATAGAAATACCTTTAGGAATTGTATACCCAGCAGACGAACAATGCAAAAAATGGGTTGGAAATACTTCCAAGTTCTGTTCTGTAAGTGAAAATAAACAATATTAATATTATGAATAAATGAAGATAATTTAGAAAAAAAAATATTTTAAAGGAAGGTGAAAGTTCCCACGAACACATTTGTTCTCATCTTCAATGTTTTGATTCTAAATCAAACAAATGTGTATTGAGCGGTAAAACACCTTATGATGGAACTATTTGTGGAAATAAAAAATGGTGTCAAAATGGTAAATGTGTTGCTGATGACAAAGCTCCAAACTCAAGTAATGTGTCTAAAGTGTTTAAATGGTGTTAGTTTTGCTTGAATGCAGGCTCATACAGTTGTTTATAATTTATTGTAGATACATGCATTTATGGGGACAATCTAAGACCTATTACACACAAGGATGTAAATATTTCATGTCAAGATGCAAGAAATAAAAAAGAGTTATGTCAATACTTAAGGAAAGATAGATGTTGTGAAAGCTGCAAAGGTGGTATTTTTACTATAATAATTTGATCAAAATCAAATTTGCATTTGAATTAACAAGCAAAACAATAATTAATGTTTTCACAAATTTATGCACTATTTAAAATTATATTTTGAAATTCATCTACCAAAGACGTAATAGAAATACCTTTTCTTTCTTTTCTTCCTTTTTTATCCAGGCATGGGTCTGGCTCACAAGTAGGTTGGCCAAGTGTTTTTGTTATCCCTACATCTATGACGCTTTAATGACAACGTTTAACTTTTATTGTAAATTTGAAAAATAAAGAAACAAAAGCAGCTCGCTTCATAAACTGAAAATATTCGTGTGTAATAGATCAAATAAACAATTCACAAGACAATATTATTTTTGCGTTGACTTCACCAGCTTACATTCCTTTAAATCTTGAAACAGCAAGTAAAGTTAGACAAATATCTCCAGGGCAGTGAAAAATGTACTAATTACATTTTCATTTTTTTATAAATATATACAAGTGCTTTAAAGTCTGATGTTGTTAATTATTTTAATGAGTTATAATATATTTTTTTATTCCTTTATATTAACTTCGCCTCTCTGTCGGTTGTAGTACTAACCCCTTTCCCGTTATTAAATCGATGTGAAACTTGGTTCATAGACTCGTTTAACATCAATATTCAAATAATTATCATTTAAGTGTGTTTCAAAATTTTCATGCATTATTATATTACTCTATAAAAAAGATAATTTTTTTGTAATGCCAACATATATAATTATCACAGATGAAATAGAAATACCTTTAGGAATTGTATACCCAGCAGACGAACAATGCAAAAAATGGATTGGAAATACTTCCAAGTTCTGTTCTGTAAGTGAAAATAAACAATATTAATGTTATGAATAAATGAAGATAATTTAGAAAAAAAATATTTTAAAGGAAGGTGAAAGTTCCCACGAATACATTTGTTCTCATCTTCAATGTTTTGATTCTAAATCAAACAAATGTGTATTGAGCGGTAAAACACCTTATGATGGAACTATTTGTGGAAATAAAAAATGGTGTCAAAATGGTAAATGTGTTGCTGATGACAAAGCTCCAAACTCAAGTAATGTGTCTAAAGTGTTTAAATGGTGTTAGTTTTGCTTGAATGCAGGCTCATACAGTTGTTTATAATTTATTGTAGATACATGCATTTATGGGGACAATCTAAGACCTATTACACACAAGGATGTAAATATTTCATGTCAAGATGCAAGAAATAAAAAAGAGTTATGTCAATACTTAAGGAAAGATAGATGTTGTGAAAGCTGCAAAGGTGGTATTTTTACTATAATAATTTGATCAAAATCAAATTTGCATTTGAATTAACAAGCAAAACAATAATTAATGTTTTCACAAATTTATGCACTATTTAAAATTATATTTTGAAATTCATCTACCAAAGACGTAATAGAAATACCTTTTCTTTCTTTTCTTCCTTTTTTATCCAGGCATGGGTCTGGCTCACAAGTAGGTTGGCCAAGTGTTTTTGTTATCCCTACATCTATGACGCTTTAATGACAACGTTTAACTTTTATTGTAAATTTGAAAAATAAAGAAACAAAAGCAGCTCGCTTCATAAACTGAAAATATGCATGTGTAATAGATCAAATAAACAATTCACAAGACAATATTATTTTTGCGTTGACTTCACCAGCTTACATTCCTTTAAATCTTGAAACAGCAAGTAAAGTTAAACAAATATCTCCAGGGCAGTGAAAAATGTACTAATTACATTTTCATTTTTTTATAAATATATACAAGTGCTTTAAAGTCTGAAGTTGTTAATTATTTTAATGAGTTATAATATATTTTTTTATTCCTTTATATTAACTTCGCCTCTCTGTCGGTTGTAGTACTATCCCCTTTCCCGTTATTAAATCGATGTGAAACTTGGTTCATAGACTCGTTTAACATCAATATTCAAATAATTATCATTTAAGTGTGTTTCAAAATTTTCATGCATTATTATATTACTCTATAAAAAAGATAATTTTTTTGTAATGCCAACATATATAATTATCACAGATGAAATAGAAATACCTTTAGGAATTGTATACCCAGCAGACGAACAATGCAAAAAATGGGTTGGAAATACTTCCAAGTTCTGTTCTGTAAGTGAAAATAAACAATATTAATGTTATGAATAAATGAAGATAATTTAGAAAAAAAATATTTTAAAGGAAGGTGAAAGTTCCCACGAACGCATTTGTTCTCATCTTCAATGTTTTGATTCTAAATCAAACAAATGTGTATTGAGCGGTAAAAAACCTTATGATGGAACTATTTGTGGAAATAAAAAATGGTGTCAAAATGGTAAATGTGTTGCTGATGACAAAGCTCCAAACTCAAGTAATGTGTCTAAAGTGTTTAAATGGTGTTAGTTTTGCTTGAATGCAGGCTCATACAGTTGTTTATAATTTATTGTAGATACATGCATTTATGGGGACAATCTAAGACCTATTACACACAAGGATGTAAATATTTCATGTCAAGATGCAAGAAATAAAAAAGAGTTATGTCAATACTTAAGGAAAGATAGATGTTGTGAAAGCTGCAAAGGTGGTATTTTTACTATAATAATTTGATCAAAATCAAATTTTTATTTGAATTAACAAGCAAAACAATAATTAATGTTTTCACAAATTTATGCACTATTTAAAATTATATTTTGAAATTCATCTACCAAAGACGTAATAGAAATACCTTTTCTTTCTTTTCTTCCTTTTTTATCCAGGCATGGGTCTGGCTCACAAGTAGGTTGGCCAAGTGTTTTTGTTATCCCTACATCTATGACGCTTTAATGACAACGTTTAACTTTTATTGTAAATTTGAAAAATAAAGAAACAAAAGCAGCTCGCTTCATAAACTGAAAATATTCGTGTGTAATATATCAAATAAACAATTCACAAGACAATATTATTTTTGCGTTGACTTCACCAGCTTACATTCCTTTAAATCTTGAAACAGCAAGTAAAGTTAGACAAATATCTCCAGGGCAGTGAAAAATGTACTAATTACATTTTCATTTTTTTATAAATATATACAAGTGCTTTAAAGTCTGAAGTTGTTAATTATTTTAAGAAGTTATAATATATTTTTTTATTCCTTTATATTAACTTCGCCTCTCTGTCGGTCGTAGTACTAACCCCTTTCCCGTTATTAAATCGATGTGAAACTTGGTTCATAGACTCGTTTAACATCAATATTAAAATAATTATCATTTAAGTGTGTTTCAAAATTTTCATGCATTATTATAGTACTCTATAAAAAAGATAATTTTTTTGTAATGCCAACATATATAATTATCACAGATGAAATAGAAATACCTTTAGGAATTGTATACCCAGCAGACGAACAATGCAAAAAATGGGTTGGAAATACTTCCAAGTTCTGTTCTGTAAGTGAAAATAAACAATATTAATGTTATGAATAAATGAAGATAATTTAGAACAAAAATATTTTAAAGGAAGGTGAAAGTTCCCACGAACACATTTGTTCTCATCTTCAATGTTTTGATTCTAAATCAAACAAATGTGTATTGAGCGGTAAAAAACCTTATGATGGAACTATTTGTGGAAATAAAAAATGGTGTCAAAATGGTAAATGTGTTGCTGATGACAAAGCTCCAAACTCAAGTAATGTGTCTAAAGTGTTTAAATGGTGTTAGTTTTGCTTGAATGCAGGCTCATACAGTTGTTTATAATTTATTGTAGATACATGCATTTATGGGGACAATCTAAGACCTATTACACACAAGGATGTAATTATTTCATGTCAAGATGCAAGAAATAAAAAAGAGTTATGTCAATACTTAAGGAAAGATAGATGTTGTGAAAGCTGCAAAGGTGGTATTTTTACTATAATAATTTGATCAAAATCAAATTTTTATTTGAATTAACAAGCCAAACAATAATTAATGTTTTCACAAATTTATGCACTATTTAAAATTATATTTTGAAATTCATCTACCAAAGACGTAATAGAAATACCTTTTCTTTCTTTTCTTCCTTTTTTATCCAGGCATGGGTCTGGCTCACAAGTAGGTTGGCCAAGTGTTTTTGTTATCCCTACATCTATGACGCTTTAATGACAACGTTTAACTTTTATTGTAAATTTGAAAAATAAAGAAACAAAAGCAGCTCGCTTCATAAACTGAAAATATTCGTGTGTAATATATCAAATAAACAATTCACAAGACAATATTATTTTTGCGTTGACTTCACCAGCTTACATTCTTTTAAATCTTGAAACAGCAAGTAAAGTTAGACAAATATCTCCAGGGCAGTGAAAAATGTACTAATTACATTTTCATTTTTTTTATAAATATATACAAGTGCTTTAAAGTCTGAAGTTGTTAATTATTTTAATGAGTTATAATATATTTTTTTATTCCTTTATATTAACTTCGCCTCTGTGTCGGTCGTAGTACTAACCCCTTTCCCGTTATTAAATCGATGTGAAACTTGGTCCATATACATGTGAGGACCAAAGATTAATTTTGAGATGGTCAATCACAAAAACAAAATTGTTTTTTAATTCTTTAGTTGAACGCTATGATAAAAAAATCCACGCGATATTGCGTCTTGGTTTATTTCCTTGAGAGGCAACAAATTTTGAATTCCACTTTTAATCATTTCACGTATCACTATCGATCTGAAGCTTTTTATTTAAATTTTTTACTTATAATGAAACATTGTTTTTTTACCAATTTAATCAATAATTATCATATTTTCTTTCCATGGTTGCAAATATCAATTTTCCAATAAAGATCTTTTCATTTATGTAGTTTTTAGAATTATAGACGTGAAAAATATTTCATGAAAAATCTTCATAAAAAATATTTGCATTAAATTTGTATCTAATTTCTATCTCAAATTTATAAAGGTTTTTTTAATAAACGAAGTTTTTTAAGGTTCACTGAGTAATGTTTTTTTTTAATTACAGATTCAACGGATTCTGAGACAGAGACAACATTCTCTTCAACAAAAGGTTTTTTTTATAAATATATACTAGTATTTTCAAGTCTGAAGTTATTAATTATTTTGAATGAGTTATAATATAATTTTTAATATTTTTTAAAAATACAGATACAACAACGTTCTTTTCAACAAAAGGTTTGATTATTGTGAACTAGTTGGGTCCCCTGGGGTCAACTTTAGTTTTTACACTTAGTACCAGGACGTATTTATAATTATAATTAATGACATACATGTTGACATACATTACATACATTGACATACATTAATGACGCATAATTGGTTCCTGTGAATAAATCCGAGTTATATAACATCAGACTCACTAGTTGAACAGATTAATAAATTCATAAGAGGAGTGGGATCGTTATGTAAATCAATTAGATAAAAAGTTGTTTAATGACATATTTAAGCATTATGTTGTACTACAAAAATGTTTTTAGGACTCTAACACGTAAAGAAAAAAGTTATAATTTTTATGATGCTGATATGAATATTTAAATTTGTGGTTTGAAAAAGTTTTTGTTGTTACTCAGCTTTTTCTAAATAAAATTAAGTCTGGTATCCTAACCTAGCTGGTAGCATGATACGTTGAGCTGCAAGTCACATACTCTATTCGTCTATTCACTCACTTCCCTAACAACAGCGATGCCAGATAATAATTATTAACAATGAAGAACAATACAAAGAAACATTTAATGATTTTTTTATTGACGCTGAAAAAAAACATTATAAACAATAAACAAGTTTTGGTCAGTTTATTTACTAATTTATGGCATCAACCAAGACCAAGTTCAAACAAAAAACAAAGTTTTTAAAAACACACATTTTTATTTTCACATTATGTAAATCAATTTCTAAAGGCATTAACAGTTTTGCCATTGTTTATAGTAATACTTTAATAAAAATATTAATAAGTTTTTGTCATAGTCATGATTACCTATAAGGTTATTTAATTAAGGCCACTTAGTGAATAATTTTAGGTACGTTACAAAATAGGTATAGTAATTGTTTGAAACTGGGGGGGGGGTTACCCGACAATGCCCAGGGGTTTAATTTTTTTTTTTTAATTTTTCTACATAAATTAATATTGTTTTTTTTTAAATGAAAAAGGAAAGCCAACCTACAATGTCCTCCCAAAAGATTGTATAAATATATATTGTCTCTCTCTCTTGATTCCTTCTTTTTTCTTCTCTATTTCTTTCTCTTCTCTGGTTTAGTCTATGTGATGTTTGTGTGTACTTTAGTGTTTTTGTCTGCTAGTGTTTAAACGTTTTGTAAATATTTGTCTTGCTATTTAGGTTTTCATGCAGATTTGCGTGTTTAGAAAAATGAAAACATAAAATTGTATGAATTTAAAAATTAACTTTTTTTTATTTGGTTTCCTACTGACACAGCCACAGACCACCGCGACACATGCAGAGGACGTAAAATTGTTATTGACAAAGTTTTGGCTAAAAGAAAGTACGACTTCGAGGTATATTATAACGTTCGTCACAATATGAGTAGCTCTGATACCATCGAATGGAATGATAGGAACTTCGAAAGTCTTATTTTTGAGCAGGTTTTATTTTGTTTCTTATTGCGAAATAATAAAAAAAGCTTGAGAAGTTATTTATTAAATCTGTCATTCATTAGGGACCGGAAAATCTCTTCCATGTGCAAAAAAACAATCTCCCCATGGCTTTGAAGCTCTGCATTGAAGAAGAATGTCCGCAAGGTTTCCAGGTGATGAATTATAGGTTTACAGCCTATAACAGCAGAAATGTTTACGTGCGTCTTCAAAAAGAGTGGGTTCCGATAAAACTCGTAAGTGCTAAAGTACATATTTTGGAAAAATAGTATTATTTTCACAAAACTAAAAGTTAATATTGCTTCATTATAATATTGTAATGAAATAAATATAAGAAATGCATTTATATTAGTGTGTTTCACCATTTTCTGTCATACAACTTTGATAATATTGACAATATATCTGATATTAAATTAATAATGCTGCTATATTTGATCATCTCTTACTACATGTAAATCAATTGTAAGCAATGTAACTGCAGTTTTTTTATTTGCAGGCTAGAAATGCTAAACTGTTTAACTATGAAAAAATTATAATTTTCGTTATTTTATATTTTTTTTCAAACTAACATTCAATGAAATATTAATGTATTTTGTGTTTTAATTAAAACCGCCAATCTAAATTTAAAATTTAAAGCACTATGAAATACTTTTAAATAAGTTGATTTGTTATTTAACATTTCACAGGATAATAAGAAAACAGTACTGCGTGTGGCAAAAGATGCAGCTGAATTCAGTAGCAACCTGGACATTCTCATCGATGAACGCATCACCAAGTATGGACCAACGGGCATCAACGAGTTATACGTTGAAGCCTGCTGCACTTGTAAGATTTTATATTATTATTTTAACTAATACCTAATTTACTTTATTTAACCACATTTCTGCTAAAGCTTTCTTAATTGTGCTTTCTAATCTGTATAATGTATAATGTAAGATTAATTTTTTATTATAATTTAATTGTTAACTGGCAGGTTTAATTAAGTTGTCGTCTTCAGGCTTCGTATAAATGAAAAATATGATTAGCATAAGTTGAAACTTAGTTGAAGAAATGAATAAATGAGCCTTAAAAAACAAAAAATTACGTTATTTTTTACGCAGATTACCGTTGATGAGGTTACCCAGACCATCAACCATTTTGTTCTGAAAAATAACTTTGTTTGAACATTCGATATAACAATCTGATTATTGCTTGGTGATGGGTATTCATGTTTGATATAATTATTCAACTTACATTATTGGTCAAAATAAACTTTTCTGAACTGATGCACTTGTTTTCATGTTTGTCTTGTATTCCCGTGAGTTTCAGGTCAACGCATAAATTAAAATCTGGTTCAGAAGTTCCCGATTTTTTTCTTAGAATAAAATAATACACATCTTGCTACAGTTTAATTTTTTAATGTTTAATATTTAAAAAGTTATAAAAATTAGTCATCACTCAAAATTTTTTAATCAGTTCAATTTGAATAATCAAAAAAAAAAAAAAAAAAAAAAAAAAAAAAAAACGGCTGACTCTGAATCTACTTATATAATGTCTCAACCTCACTCACTGGTTGGGACTAAAACGCAGTCTCAGGTGGTTTAATAAATAGCAAATCTTTATGCAATCATAACCTGACGTGCGAGCTCAAATAAACATAACTAAACAAGCTGGTTTAGCAATGGTTTTCGGATATGGCCCCCGGGACGCTAGTTGGACAACCCTGATATAAACTAACAAAAGAAGAATACTTAAAAATCCCAGACCTCTTATAGTACTTTTAGTGTTCGTAGAAATCAGATGAAAGTGCTTGCGCTTGAACGTTTTTCTATGTTAACTGATTGTCCTACAGCAAAAAAAATCAAAATAAAATATTGAAATTTGCCAATTAAAATTGTTCAGGATTTTTATTTTCAGTTTTTTAATTAATTTTGTCGACGATGAGATTTATAAGTTTATACTAATTTAACTAAGTTCAATCATTAAGGTTTATGCCAAACCTGATGATCTTGGATGAACTTGGTCACCGGCAATGCAGATGGAAGACTGGGTTGCTACCTTATCATGAGAACCAGTACCTACTGACATAGAGTACTATAGCATAGTTTTTAATACTATATGCTACTGATTACTAACTAGATTTATGAAAATGTCATTGATGATGAACATGACTTTATTGAATGTTTAAAAATTAAATTACAAATAATTTTGAGATATGCGATTTTTTTAAATTGTTTGATCACCACAATGACGCCAGCAACGTTTATCAAGGAAACTAATTTGAAGTGCAAGCAGGAGCGGGAAAACAAATGGGGAAGGAAACGGAAGCGACAGAGAAAAACATTAGAAAAACCTCTAAAAACCCCGAGCAATGCCGGGTACCCCACTAGTCCCTAATATAATCAACAAGTTTAAGATTATTGTTGTCAATAGAGTACGATGTTACCATCGCATTTTTGTTATTAGCTAATTGAAAAATGAAGCATTTATCGGCTGCGTTGTTGTGCTGTCACTTTTAATCCATTCTACTAGCCTCGAAACAGCAGTGCTTATGTCGTTATCATCGGCCTATAGTTTTGCAGTAACATTCAGATTATGAAAATTATCAACAAACTCATTGATAAAAAGCAAAAATAAAGTAGGGCTTAGAACACTGCCTTGAGGAACACCACTTGTTACAGGTTTTTCTGGAGATACATTGTTGTATAGTTTAACACATTGACTCCGACCAGTCAGGAAATTTTTGACCTAATTAAAAAAGATGCCAGCAAGGCCATAGGTAACTCCGCCTTGCTAATTCCGAGCCAGTCCCAAGCCTGGAGAAAGGAGGAGAGAAAAGTAAAAAAGATCAAATTCTGATCCACGACAGGAAGTACTCAAGTGCTTCCTACATACAGCCATTAGAGTCTTAACACACCTGGTGTAAAGGACTATAAACTATTATAAAAAAAAAAGGCCATAGGTTTCTAGTTTAGTTAAAAACTTAGCGTGTGAGACTGAGTCAAAAGCTTTACGGAAATCAAAATATAAAACATCCGTCACAGATCTAGCCTGAAGGCTGGAAGTCCATTTATGTAAGCATTCAAGTATGTTTGTCGTGCATGATTTTTTTCTAATAAAGCTATGTTAATGTTTTGAAATTGAAAAGTTACTAATAAAAAAAAATCGATGATTTTGCTGTTGACCATATTCGTTCCATAACTCTACAGGAAGTTGAGATAAGTGAGATTGGCCTATAGTTGTTTGGACCAGTTGAAGAACCTTTTTTATGAATAGGCTAAACATAGGTTATTTTTCAAGCACTGCGGTAAGACTCGAGATTTAAAAAAGTATTCAAAGATTATACCTAATGGTAAAGCTAATGAATTGGCGTCAAATAGGGTAAACGGTCAGGACCGGACAGGAAAAAGAGCTAGGTTTTAGTTTCTTGAGACCGTTTAAAACTATGGCTGGGCTGAAATCTATAGTCGTAAGTTGTGTAACAATGTCAGCGAAGATTTTCGAGCTTTTTCTTATGTACTTTGGCTATTGAACGCTTGAAATTTTTATGGTCGATATGGAAGTGAGAGGAACAAACATTGGCGCACCATTGTTAATAATTTAAAGCAGATAATTCTAACATTCATCATCAGTAGAGAGTTTCTGGAAGTGGTTTTACCATTTAATATTTGAGAAATACGTTTCGAAATCATCATAGTTAGTTTGACCAAAATTAAAGAAAGATTGTTTTTATAATGATGTGTTATTCCAGGGCAAGGGGATTTGAATATAATAACATTATCGTCACTGGTACTTATAGGGATAGTTGACTGCATGCCAAAACTAAAAGTAATGCAGTTAGATAGTACAAGATTGAGAACATTTAATTCAGTAGTAGGAATGTCAACAAACTATTGAAAATTATTATTATTGACAAAATCTATAGAAGATTTGTAAGTTTTATTGTCTGGCACATGGTAGTGGCTCTAATCAACATCAGGCAGATTGAAATCACCAAGGAGTACAACTAATTTGTTAACAGAGCACAAATAAAATAGGCATTTAGTACTAGTTAGAAAATTATCAGAACGCAGTAGCATCAGAACGGTTTACGGAAAGTTCGTCCCCGTCTTTTCGCCCCCGTTTTTTCGCCCCTGGGAAAGTTCGCCCCTACGCATTTTCGCTCCTGGAAAAGTTTGTCCCCGGTTTTTCGCCCTCAATTTTTTGCTCCCATTTCTTGGATTTCAGTTTTTTGTCCCCGGAAAAACCATTGCTAGACAGCCTGTTTAGTTATGTTTTTTTGAGCTCGCACGTCAGGTTATGATTGCATACAGATTTGCTATTTATTAAACCACATGAGTGCGTTTTAGTCCCAACCAGTAAGTGAGGTTGAGACATTATATAAGTAGATTGAAAGTCAGCCGTTTCGCTTATTTCAATGAAACCTGTTGAACTTAGTGTTGATTATTCAAATTGAACTGATTAAAAAATTTTGAGTGATGACTAATTTTCATAACATTTTAAATATTAAACATTAAAAAATTAAACTGTAGCAAGATGTGTATTATTTTATTCTCAGAAAAAAATCTGGAACTTCTGAACCAGATTTTAATTTATGCGGTGACCTGAAACTCACTGGGAATACAAGACAAACCGTTCTGATGCTACTGCGATCTGATAATTTTCTAACTAGTACTAAATGCCTATTTTATTTGTGCTCTGTTAACAAATTAGTTGTACTCCTTGGTGATTTCAATCTGCCTGATGTTGATTGGAGCCACTACCATGTGCCAGACAACATAATTTTCATAACTTTTTAAATATGAAACATTAAAAAATTAAACTGTAGCAAGATTTGTATTATTATATTCTCAGAAAAAAAATCGGGAACCTCTGAACCAGATTTTAATTTAGGCGGTGACCTGAAACTCACGGGAATACAAGACAAACATGAAAACAAGTGCATCAGTTCAGAAAACTTTATTTTAAAGTAAGTTGAATAATTATAGCAAAGCACCAATCACCAAACAATAAGCGGATTGTTATTTAAAATTTCTAACAAAAGTTATTTTTCAGTACAGAAGATGATGGCCTGGGTTCATCATCAGCAGTGACAATCTGCGTATAAAATAACGTAATAAATATTTTTTTGTATACTACAAAATATAAAAATAATTTGAAAAAGTTGTTCCAGAAATGGTTTTTAAGCTAATTATTTATTTTTATTTTAGAGACTGTTTTGTTTAATTTAAAAAATCTGTTATAAATTATTTAATTTACTTTGTACAGATTAGAAAGCACAACTAAGAAAACTTTAGCAGAAATGTTGTTAAATAAAGTAAATTATGTAATAGTTAAAATAATAATATAAAATCTTACAAGTGCAGCAGGCTTCAACCTCATCAACGGTAATCTGCGTAAAAAATAACGTAATTTTTTGTTTTTTAAGGCTCATTTATTCATTTCTTCAACTAAGTTTCAACTTATGCTAATCATATTTTTCATTTATACGAAGCCTGAAGACGACAACTTAATTAAACCTGCCAGTTAACAATTAAATTATAATAAAAAATTAATCTTACATTATACATTATACAGATTAGAAAGCACAATTAAGAAAGCTTTAGCAGAAATGTGGTTAAATAAAGTAAATTAGGTATTAGTTAAAATAATAATATAAAATCTTACAAGTGCAGCAGGCTTCAACGTATAACTCGTTGATGCCCGTTGGTCCATACTTGGTGATGCGTTCATCGATGAGAATGTCCAGGTTGCTACTGAATTCAGCTGCATCTTTTGCAACACGCAGTACTGTTTTCTTATTATCCTGTGGAATGTTAAATAACAAATCAACTTATTTAAAAAGTATTTTATAGTGATTTAAATTTTAAATTTAGATTGGCGGTTCTAATTAAAACACAAAATACATTAATATTTCATTGAATGTTAGTTTGAAAAAAAATATAAAATAACGAAAATTATAATTTTTATAGTTAAAAAGTTTAGCATTTCTAGCCTGCAAATGAAAAAACTGCAGTTACATAGCTTACAATTGATTTACATGTAGTAAGAGATGATCAAATATAGCAGCATTATTAATTTAATATCATATATATTGTCAATATTATCAAAGTTTTATGACAAAAAATGGTGAAAAACACTAATATAAATGCAATTATTATATTCATTTCATTACAATATTATAATAAAGCAATATTAACTTTTAGTTTTGTGAAAATAATACTATTTTTCCAAAATATGTACTTTAGCACTTACGAGTTTTATCGGAACCCACTCTTTTTGAAGACGCACGTAAACATTTCTGCTGTTATAGGCTGTAAACCTATAATTCATCACCTGGAAACCTTGCGGACATTCTTCTTCAATGCAGAGCTTCAAAGCCATGGGGAGATTGTTTTTTTGCACATGGAAGAGATTTTCCGGTCCCTAATGAATGACAGATTTAATAAATAACTTCTCAAGCTTTTTTTATTATTTCGCAATAAGAAACAAAATAAAACCTGCTCAAAAATAAGACTTTCGAAGTTCCTATCATTCCATTCGATGGTATCAGAGCTACTCATATTGTGACGAACGTTATAATATACCTCGAAGTCGTACTTTCTTTTAGCCAAAACTTTGTCAATAACAATTTTACGTCCTCTGCATGTGTCGCGGTGGTCTGTGGCTGTGTCAGTAGGAAACCAAATAAAAAAAGTTAATTTTTAAATTCATACAATTTTATGTTTTCATTTTTCTAAACACGCAAATCTGCATGAAAACCTAAATAGCTAGACAAATATTTACAAAACTTTTAAACACTAGCATGCAAAGACACTAAAGCATAAACAAACATCACATAGACTATACTAGAGAAAAGAAAGAACTAGAGAAAAAAAGAGAAAGAAACGAGAGAGAGACAATATATATTTATAAAAACTTTTTGGGAGGACATTGTAGGCTGGCTTTCCTTTTTAATTTAAAAAAAACAATATTAATTTATGTAGAAAAATTATAAAAAAAAATTAAACCCCTGGGCATTGTCGGGTAACCCCCCCCCAGTTTCAAACAATTACTATACCTATTTTGTAACGTACCTAAAATTATTCACTAAGTGGCGTTAATTAATAATAATAATAATAATAATAATATATTTATAGAGCGCCAGGAAAGTCTGAGGCGCTTACGAAGGTTCCTTTAGACTAATATTGAAATAATGAGTCTTAAGTTTAGATTTAAAAATTTTGACGTTTGGAGAGTTTCTAATATCTGGAGGAAGAGAGTTCCAAACAGCTGGGGCAGCGTGGCGAAAGCCACGCCTAGAGATTTTGTTGATTGTAGTTTTTTGTAGAAGATGAAGGGAGGATGTAGAGCGAAGTTGTTTAGAAATAGATCTTGCAGTTATGAGTTTGTGTAGGTATATAGGAGATGAAGTGGCAAGGGTTTTGTAGGTTATGAGTGCTATTTTGAAATGGATGCGATAGGGGATAGGTAACCAGTGTAGTTTGGCGAAGAAATTGATGGCAGGTTGATGGACTGAGCTAGGGATGTTGAGAGCTACTTTGGCAGCACGCTTCATGATTCTTTGGAGACGACATGTTTGGTGAGCTGAGATGTTGTAGAGAATTGAGTTGCAATAGTCAATTCTAGATAGTATGAGACAGCGAATGAGCATACTAGCGAGCTCAGTAGTGAGAAGTGGTCTAATGTGACGTATAGCTCTAAGGTGGTGATTGCATGATTTGATGATAGATGAGTTGTGGTTAGAAAATGTAAGTTTGTTATCTAAAAATACGCCTAGAATTTTAAGAGAAGGCGAAACATTAACGGATTCTGAGCCCAATTGTAACGATGAAAGATGTGAAAGTGAGTTGATTTGATGAAATGAACCGAGGAGAGATATCTCGGTTTTAGTGGTATTAAACTGAAGGTTATTTTGCAGAAACCACATTTCAATGGCGTTGATGCAAGAAGTGAGTATTTGGATTGTGGAAGAGTAGTGTTTAGGAGTGAGCGATATGAAGAGCTGCGTGTCGTCAGCGTAATGATGATAACCTAAGTTGTGCGAAGATATTAAATCGCTGACAGGTGATATGTAAGTTGTGAACAGAAGAGGTCCTAGAACACTACCCTGGGGTACTCCATGAGTAAGTTTGACAGAAGGTGATGAGAAATTACCAAGTTTGACAAATTGAGAGCGATCAGTGAGGTACGAGGAAAGCCATGATAGAACGGTTCCATCGAGTCCAAAATCATCTTTGAGACGCTTTAGTAAAATACCATGGTCGATGGTATCAAAAGCAGCAGATAAGTCAAGACCAGCAATGAGAGTGGCCTGTTTAGAGTTGCAGGCATTGAAGACATAGTCGAGAATGTGCAAAAGAGAAGTTTCCGTGGAATGGAAACGTCTATAAGCTGATTGAAATGGGGTGAAATTATTGTTTGAAGTGATGTGTGGTTGAAGCCGTTTTAGTGCAAGCCGCTCAATGATTTTAGAGATCGTTGATAGATTGGATATAGGGCGAAAATTTGCCGGGTTATCAACATCCAGGTTTGGTTTTTTGAGTAGCGGAAGAACTTGGGCTATCTTAAAAGAATCTGGACAACTTCCTTCAGCAAAAGAAAGATTGGCTAGAGTTGAGATGGCAGGAGCGAGAAAGTTAGAAGAATGAAGAAGGACCTGATGTGGAAAAGAATCAAGAGGAGAGGTTTTATTGCAAGTAGATCTGATAATAGAGATAACCTCTAATGGGGTTACTTCAGGGAAAGAAGAAAGTATACTATTCGAGTTGTCTCTAAAAACATTAGAATCATGAGAGCTTGTAGACACAGAAAGGCGTTGCTTGATGTTTTGGTGGATGGTGTTGATTTTATCGATGAAATAATTGTTGAAGGAGTCAACAAGTAATTTGCACTCATCGTCAGTGAAATTTTGATGATTATTGTTGTGGAGAAGTGTATTTAAGTTGCGCCACAAAAAGCGTGGATTAGCTGAGGAAGAGCTCAGTTCTGTTCGCAGAGCGTCAACTTTAGAATTGACAATGGCCATTCTAGCTAGTTTTCTAGCATTTTGAAATGCCAGCTTGTTCGCCTGCGAGCAGTCTCTATGAAAGCGTCTTTCCATTTTGCGCATGTACCTTTTCGCGCTTGTGGCGGCGTCTGAAATTTCTCTTGGTGGTTTCTCAACATTCCTTCTGAGTGTGATGTGGCGGATGGGAGCGTGTTTGTTGAGTACGTGTAAGACGGTATTGTTGATATGTTCGGCGAACTTGTTTGCTGAGAGGTTGTCTGAGACTAATAATGTTGAGTTGGCAAGGTCGGTGTTAAAGGAGGACCAGTCGATCGAACGCAGATTGCGAAAACTAGATGATATGGAGATGGGACGAGGTTTCGAAATAGAGACGAGAGCAGTGGCTAGGTAATGATCTGAGTATGACAGAGTCTGTGTGGTGACATTTGAGATGAGATCGGGAGCGTCATGGTGCGTGATGAGCAAGTCAAGAATATTGCCCTTGAAATGTGTTGGGGAGTTGATGTGTTGAACTAAGTTGAACTCATCGATAAGTTCTTGCAAAGCTGGGTCGATGGGTGATGAGGATGCAGGGCAATTGAAATCTCCGCAGATGATGAAGTTATTGCTGTGTGAAAGAAGAAAGTCGATGAGTGCGCTTAATTCGCAAATGAAATTTTTGCCAATTGGTCCAGGTGGTCTATAAATAACGAGAATGCGAGTCCGTCGTTTCAGGTTAGGGATGTCCACGATTAGATGCTCAAACTCTGACGTGGTAGGGTGAGGTACCTGCAAGCAGTGAAAACCGTTGCGGTAAATTAACGCAATACCTCCTCCTCTTTTGTCGTCGTATGAGCCTCTATGTTTGTGGATGACGGAGAAACCAGGTGGTGCAATGTCGTATTTAATGGCGTTTGGCGCATCGGAGGTTATCCAGGTTTCTGTTAAGCACAGCATATCCAGGTGTTCATGGTCAATTGTGTCATGAATCAGAGCTGCTTTACGAACCGCCGACTGAGAATTAAGCGCGCCCATTTTTATTTCATTGCTAACAATATGCGGACTTATCGACTCTCTCCTGTTGTTGGAACCGGGCTTCCAAATTCTATTTATGAACAGCTTGTTGCGAAGGGGTTTGGTGATTGAGAAGCTAGTGCTCTCCCTGATACGCAGCAGTTGCTCGGAGCTGTATGTAGTCCGGTTGTAATTGTTTACAAGCATAGCAGTGGGCGATAACTCGATCGGCGAAAAGATTAAAATAAACGCAATATAAAACTCCCAAAAGCAGATAAATAAATTCAAATAGAAGTATAAAAAATTTGATCTAAAATAGACGACTAGTTATGGAGAAATTACAAATTATATGGGAACCTTCGAAAACACGCTATTTACATAGACGTGAACAAATTAAATAAACTTATAGGTAATCATGACTATGACAAAAACTTATTAATATTTTGACTAACGTATTACTATAAACAATGGCAAAACTGTTAATGCATTTAGAAATCGATTTACATAATGTGAAAATATAAATGTGTGTTTTTAAAAAACTTTGTTTTTTGTTTGAACTTGGTCTTGGTTGATGCCATAAATTAGTAAATAAACTGACCAAAACTTGTTTATTGTTTATAATGTTTTTTTTCAGCGTCAATAAAAAAATCACTAAATGTTTCTTTGTATTGTTCTTCATTGTTAATAATTATTATCTGGCATCGCTGTTGTTAGGGAAGTGAGTGAATAGAGTATGTGACTTGCAGCTCAACGTACAAAGCTACCAGCTAGGTTAGGATACCAGACTTAATTTTATTAAGAAAAAGCTGAGTAACAACAAAAAATTTCTCAAACCACTAATTTAAATATTCATTTCAGCATCATAAAAATGATAACTTTTTTCTTTACGTATTGGTGTCCTAAAAATCTTTTTTTAGTACAACATAATGCTTAAAAATGTCATTAAACAACTTTTTATCTATTTGATTTACATATTGATCCCACTCTTCTTATGAATTTATTAATCTGTTCAACTAGTGATTCTGATGTTATATGACACGGTTTTATTCAAAGGAACCAATCATGCGTTGTTGTATGTCAATAATTATAAAATAAACAAATACTATGAAAATACGTAAGATGAATCATCTTCATCTTACATATCCCCCCTCTTCGAAAAAAGAAACGCGTCAGTGTTTCTTGATTGCATCGTCACTCTCTTTACGACTAAGAAAGTCAGCACCGATGTTCTCCTTGCCTTTGAAATAGTTTCCTTTCAACTTATTCTCAATCTCTATCTCTCTGCGTGCTGTGTCAACAGGGCGGGCATCTCCGAAGATTGCCGAATTCAACTTTCCATCTTTCCCCACCCCTCCATTTTGGCCTCTAGGCAGAAGATTGAGCCTTGGTCTTTCTTTTGGCGGATTCAAAGCTTGAACTTTTGCCTCAACTTTATTTCCTACCTTTGAAATGGCAGACGTGTTTCTTTCCTTGCTTTGATACAGCTCCGAGTTAGCCGACGATTTTCTAAAATTTACCCGATCATTCCTCTGAGTGCTGTCGTAGTTGGAAGCGGATTTCTGTGGTTTCCGACCAAAGCGATTTCCTGCCGCCATTGCATCAAAACCCCTTACCCTTTCAACATTTCCCAGCACGAGATCGCAAAGTAGGTTTTTCATGCACACCACCTTTCTGGTTCCTCTGAACCAGTCTGTTTTGATTTTTACCACTGCTGTCTGTTGGAGCCACCCGAACTGTGCCGTCGATCAAAACACAAGGTCTTGTTCTTCCGGTCATCTGACGCGGGTGCACTAATGATTCCTTTACTATTATGGAAGTACAGCCAGTGTCCCTCAAAACCTTTACCGGTTTTCTGTTCACAAACCCTCTGGTTAATTTAAACTTTTCTCCTGAGTGAAAACAACCATCCGCTATTACCGGTGAAAAGCAGCCACATTTTAATTGGACCTCATTCATTTTACCATCCAACACCATGACCGCGCATGCATTCACTACTCCAGAGTCTTTGCATGGTGGTGTCATGGTGGCCACTCTACGCGTTTGACACATGACTGGAGTTCCTTGAGTGCCTTGACTGTAGTCCCTCGCGATCTGTCCAGCGTGATGACAATCCTTTGCCATATGGCCCAGCTTATTGCAATTGTAACAGCGTGGTCCAACCATTCCGGAGTCAGAGTCTGGTTGACCACGATTTCCGCGAATCCTGCTTGCGTTCTCGACTTTTGCCAAGCTTTTGACTGGGTGAGCTTGATTGTACTTGTTGACCCAGCGACTTAGCTCATTGACGTCACCGCTTTCTTTCTCCAACAAATACTCAGCCATTCCCGAGGGACACTTTCCAAAGAACTGCTCTTTTAGGAACAAAAACAAATAGTTTTTTGTACCCGCGAGATCCACCCAGCGCCTGAGGTAACTATCTAGTCGCACCAGATACTGTTCCCAAGTCTCTTCTGGCTCAAGCTTTGACTCTCGAAACTTTATTCGGTAGTCTTCTGCCGACTTCCCAAAACGGCGAAGGAGTGCCTCTTTTACCGACTCGTAATCCTGCATCTGACTATCGCTGAGTTGGCCAAACACTTCCAATGTCTTAGCACTGAGCAGGGAACCCAGAAGCATTCCCCAACCCTTTTTTGGATGATCATTTGCCGTGGCTCGTCTCGGCTCCGTCGGTCTGTTTCCAGGTCAACCCGCCGTGCGGTAACGTGCTGGATACAGTCGAGAGGTTTGTTTGTCTTATTAGTCGTTATGAACAAGAGTGGCTAGTCATGGGGATGTTGTTGAAACACAAACGAATGCAAGGACTCTTATTTGCTGCTTTATGTTTTCTATATTTTTCCTGTATTAAACCTTTATGCTAGCTTATTTATTTTTAGTTCTATACGAGCTGCTAAATTGTTGAATTACGTTAGAAATGTTTTATTTGTACTTTTGAATTTAGCTTGCAAGGAGATATTCAAAATCTGGCCAGGGCTTGCGAAGATTATGAAAACGACCTCAGGTATCGAATGCTCCTTGCCACTGTTGAACTTGTCAGATCGTGGGATAGCTACCAGGTAATGATGGTGACTACGTTGATGAGCGTTATTTATTTCCTACCTAGTTGTACATTTTATACCGAAGTTAATTTCAATGACAACAGTTGCCAGGGAACGTCGGATCGGAACAGATCCTTTCCATCATCGATGCCATCTCCACCGACGGCGAGAAGTACCTGATGAAAGTTCAGAGCGGCGGTTCTCTGAGCAATTCCAAACTGATGCGACTCGAGAACGAACTCGCCTACTGTCGGCAAGTCGCCCGCTCCATTCACGAGCGCCTGGCCGCTTCCGCCGCCGCCGCTACCATGGTGACGTCGACGACTTCGGGCGACGCCGGAGTGGTGACGACCATGTCGGAGTCGATGATGTCGTCCACTTCGTACGTCGGAGCCGGCGACGAAGATTTGATGGAAGATGACGACGGCAGTAAAAAGGGGGTCGACGGAGGTGGGGTCAAGAGAGGAATCAGGGATGGAAAAGATTACGACGAACATCCGTGGAAAGAAGTGAGTGGAAATATCGTTTCACGTTTATGTGATTAATATTGACGAGTAATTGGTTTTAAATGAGTTGGTAGATATTTAATAGGATTATTTAAATGGTGTTCAATTACAATTTTTCAGGGCTCGATGACGGGCATCGGCATTACCGACTCCTCCTACCAGTCGACAACAGAACTTGACAATCCTCCTTCTCCCCCCGTTCCTCCTTTCACCGGCAGTCACGAAGGGGGAGACGGAGATTATTCCACCACCACCGAAGCTTTTTCGCCCGATCCGCTCCACGACGCCCCGGACTATCACCACCACTCCTTCATGGAGGATGACGAGTACGAAGATGACGTTTACATCGACCCGTCTTCCTCATCGGAAGATCAGCTCAGTCCGCCCGTCCTTCATCATCCGTCGATTCCGATGGTCGTAAAGGAGGAGTACAGCACTGGAGATGATAGCAGCAGCACTACTCTGGGTGACAACGGTGAAGGTAGAACGGATGGCCGAGGAATTGTCGGGTCACCGAACGATGATGCGAGACGTGAACGAGACAGCGAAAAGTCGATTTTTGTCGAGAAACCAGAAGAAGATGAAAGAGATACATTCCCTGAGACGGACATAGATACGGGACTGAGAGATCATCTCCCAGAAGATATCGGACCCCCCGTTCTCGATGCCGATTCCGTAGAACGCCGTCCCGCTTCAGCCCGGGATGATGACATTCACGAAGAAGCGGTCGCCATTTCTCCGGACGAAGTCACTGGTGATGATGGGAAGAGAGTGAAGAGAGACTTTGTTATGCAGACCGTCACACGAATCAAAAGAGCAGAAACTGTTGTTGCTGAAGAGGTCAAAGATGACTTTATATAAATTTTTTTATGTCGTTCTTGATTGATTGTTGTTTCTGTAAAAGTAGCTTTCATTTTTTCAATTTCATTATCATAATTTATTTCAAGATTCTAATAATTTATTTATTATTTTTACAATTTTTTGAGTTTACTTAATTGCTGGTTTTAATTGATCATTTCCAGACTCACGGACAGCCGATGACGATGGACAGGTCTGAGAGGATCTGTGCCTTCTACAATCCTGGCTCTCTCTTGGATGCGGCCTGTCCACTCTCTTTGACCGAGTGCATTAAAAACGAGTTTTTCAATCCAGTTTCGGGTCAAATCGTTGACGTGTTTTCCGGAACTTCGTACACTCCTAGGCAAGCTATCGACCTTGGACTGATCGATCCAAACTTGGACAGGTTCTTGGCAGACAAATCAAACCTTATCTACAACCTGGAGAAAGCTGCAAGGCAAGGGGTGTTTGATCCAGATCAGGGAACGGTGACTTCAAAGGCTCACTGGGCAGGCCCGACATCTGTGAACCTGCAGGAGGCCGTCAATCACAGTCTCGTCTTCAAGGCCGTGTCACCAGCCGATGCATTCATCTATTATTCTCTCCCCACATTCGATCGGTCAGGAAACGCCAGCATCTTGGTAGTGGTTCCTCGAATTGGCATCGCCGAGAACGTTAGGAATCGGGATGTCATTGACTCTGAGGTGAAGGCCATCATGGAAACAGAAACTGGCAGATTATTGTCTGTCAGGCAGACTTCTGTGGACTTGCCAACAATATTTAAACTCTTGAATGCCGGGAAATACCAAATCCTTGACAGGACTTTCAATTCGACAGAAAAAGCAGTTGTAGATTTGAGACATTCTTCATCACAAGTTGGAAAGAGACTGAGCCTGGAAGAAGCACTGAAGTACGGCGTCCTGGAGATCGACTCTTCCACGACGCCGAACTCGATTTACTACGTCTTGCCGGAAGGAAGGTGGCTGAGTCTGAAGGAAGCTCAAGATGAGTTGCTGATAACGAAAGATCTTTGCGGTCTTCTGACTGATTCAAAAATCACGTTGGAAAACAAAACCATCTTGAATGTGCCCGATTGTCTCGAGAGGGGCTGGATAGATTTCGACACCGGTCGGATGAGGTTACCTTCTGCGGCTCGACCCCTGACCTTCGAGGAATGTCACGAAAAAAGAATGATGACTGCAGACACGGCAGCGATGTTGATGGCAATGACTTGCTCGTTTTCAGTTTCCACCAGCATAATCACATTCATCGAACACCTGGTGTCGCCTGTCAGCAAGTCGCCAAAGCTGGAATCTGAATTTAGCTTTGAGGACGAAAAGCAGGCTGGACAAGAGGGTGAGACCACCGACCTAGGCAGGGAATTCGACAATGGCGGATGGGGTAAATACGTAGAGAATCTCAAACCCTCCATTGTAAAAAGAACCAAGGGGAAGTGTCCAACCCCTGAAGAGAAAGTTGTGGATACTTCTGGGATAGATGCTGTCAAAATTGTGATTCAAGAAGCGGATGATGAGGTTCCCAGAGATGATGACTTTGTGAAGCTAGGAGAAGCTGTTATAAAAGTGGCTGACGATCATTTTGTCGGACCGGTTTCTGAAGGTGTTGATGCTGATGATGAAGTCTCCACTGCTGAAGACGATCATTTGGTGACATGTCCGATTGGAGAAAGAGAGGATGAGAATGAAGAACTGGAACATGACCACCTGGAGCAATCAGGAGGATGCTGTAAAGATAGCAGAAGGCCAGAAGATGATGAATTTCTGACCTACCTGAGCAAAGTGAGTGGAGAAGACAAAGGTGATGCTGGTACTGGTGCCAGAGATCAGCAAGAAAGACCAGACCATTACCAATTTGGTGATAACTTAGACGAATCTGGTCTTCACAAGGACAATGGTGCCAAAGTTCCAACATCAAAAGATGAGCAATACTCATCTCACCCAAGAAAAGGCAAGAAAGACGATGGAATAGAAATTGATATTCCAGAAAAAACCTCTGAACGAGATGAGAACGGAGACCACGTTGAGAGATTTGGATGTTTCGGAGATGGAGAACACGTGGTTCCAGGTTCAGAAGATGCAGAGTACTTATCCTACCTGGAGCAGATGAAAAAAACACATGAAGGTGAAAAGGTTACAGGTGATTTAAAAGAAAGGATTGATGAAAAACTAGCGAGCGACCAGTATGGAGATGATCTTGAAAGAAAAGGTTGCCATACGAAAGAAGACCTTCCAGATATTGCTGACGAAGAATATTTGTCTTATCTCAACCAGCTCAGAAAAGATGGCAAACAAAAGGAGGGTGTTGACGACACAGGTGAAGGGTCAAGTGTACCCGAGAAGTGGCACAAGGTCGAAAATGATGAGACGAGCCAAGATGATTTACTCGACCATCTTGAGAGGTCTGGTTGTCGAAAAGATGGTATTCCAAATTCAGAAGATGAAGATTTCATTAATTACTTGAGTCAGGTGAGCAAGGATGACAAAGTTGAAATAGCAAAAGATGAGGAAACAGATGCTAAACAGTTTCGCGATCATCTGGAAAAGTCGGGTTGTTTCAAGGAAGATCCTGGCAAAGTACCAACAATGGAAGATCAAGAGTATTTGGCCTACCTGAATCAAATGAAAGGAGGTGAAGTTTATGAAAGTGCCCTAGATACAAAGAAAGATGGTGGCGATGGTCATCACGAGCCATCTGAGGACCATCTGGAAAAAACTGGATGCTCTAAGGAGGATGTTCCAAAGTTAGAAGATGAAGAATTCCTGCTTTACCTGAATCGGGTAGCACAGGGTGATCAAGGTGAGATTGTTATCAAAAAAGAAACAGACAGTTCAGATGAAATAACAAAACCTGATCCTGACCGCGACCAATTTGGTGGCCATCTTGAAAGGTCTGGCTGCCTAAAAGTCGATCATAACAAAGTTCCAGTTTTAGAGGATGAAGAGTTCTTGTCTTATCTGGAGCACTTGGACGAGCGTGATAAAAAAGGAAAAATCGAACCAGAAGTTGACAAAAGAGATGAAGAAACTGGTGACGATCAAGTTCAAGAAAAAATCAAAACACCGGAGCCTGGTCATACTGGCATTGAACTGAAGAAGTCTGCACGATGTAAAGATGATAGTGGGAAAATTTCAACTTTAGAAGATGAAGATTTTCTGAACTTCCTGAGTCAGACAGCAAAAGATGACAAAAAGTATGATGCAGGTCATGAAGATGCAGAAGAAAGTACGAGAGAGGGTGATCGCGAGGTTCAAGATGCATCTCCAGGGGGTGAAGACCACACATCACACCTGATTCAGGTCACAAACGATGATAAAGATGGAGATGAACCCTGTAAGACTGTTAAAGATGAACAGCATGTTGAAGACAGTCAGTTTAGTGATCATTTGGAGACATCCGGTTGCTACAGGAGTGATGACGAAAAAATGCTTGTACCAGAAGACGATCAGTTTGCGAAGTACCTTGATCAGCTGAGTAAGTCTGATAAAGGTGCAACAGGTGTTCAGGAATCCACAGAAGATGGAAATCAATCAGAACGTGACAAAGTTGAAAATAAAGATACCAGCAAGTTCGAAGTAGAACACATTGATGAAAGCGGCATGCCTGGACACGACTTTCTGGAAAAGTCAGGTTGTTATAAAGATGATCCAAACAGAGTCGTATTGCCAGAAGACAAAGATTACATGTCATACCTGGACCAGGTGAGTAAATATGATGAGGACCGAGGAGATGAAGATGGGACGGATGAGGTCGCAGAGAAAAGTGAGAAACCAGGAAAGGATCAGTTTAGCGGTCACATCGAGAAATCAGGTTGTCTCAGAGAAGACGAAGAGAAGATTCTAACTTTAGAAGATGAAGAGTCCTTGAGATACCTTGATCAGGTGAGAAGGGAAGAGAAAAGTAAAGATGAAGTTGATAGAGAAAAGGATGAAAGTGAACTGGATAAGACTCATCAACTTGGAGATGATCTTGAAAATGTTGGATGCAGTAAAGACAAGCCATCTACAGTTGAAGATGAAGAGTTTTTGTCTTATCTCGGTCAGGTGAGCAAAAAAGAAGCAGAAGAAAAGGCCGAACCCGAAAGCAAAACAAAGCCAACCGATGAGGGTCAAGGTGAAAAACATTTCCGAACTGAATCTTCACAGTCTAAAGAGGACGAACCAAAAGAAAGCGAACGATTGGATGATCATGTGGAGAGGTTGGGCTGCCATGGAGAGGATCATGGTAAAGCTGTGGTGTTTGAAGATGAAGAATTCATGAACTATCTTCAGCAGGTGAGTAAGCATGATGACAGCAAGAAACATGATCAAAAACTTGAAGAGAAAGAACATGAAGGAGCAGAGAAAGATTTTGATGACCATGCCACCATGGAGAGAGATGTTGATGATCGTGCCACCATGGAGAGAGATGATGATGCCAGTGCAGCTATGGAAAAAGATGGAGATAAGATTCATTCTCCTGAAAATGATCACCTCGATGATGGTCTAGAAAAGTCAGGTTGCCATGAGCATGAACCTAGAAAGGTTCCAGCTAAGGAAGATGAAGACTTCCTATCTTACCTGAGCCAGGTGAGTAAAGACGGAACAGGTGGAGAAAATGCCAAAGAACTCGAAAAAGACGAGGAACGGAATGTCGATCACTTTGGCGACCAGCTGGAGAAGTCTGGCTGCCGTGGAAAAGAGAAGGAGAAGATCTCAATGACAGAAGATGAAGATTTCATGTCTTACCTAAATCAGGTGAGAAAAGATGATGAAAGCAAGAAGGATGTTGGCGAAGAAGATGGCACAAGAAGAGAAGCTGATCCTTCAATGAAACTTTCTTTGGATGATTCTGCCTCCATTCCAACAAAGTTTTCGTTGCCTGTTTCGAAGCCAGATTCTTCTGCTGACTTACTGTCGTCCTCCTCGTCTCAAGCAACGACAGTTAATATTTCTCCCACGACTGCCACAGATTTCATTCCAGGATCGACGGAGGACGATTCTCCAGCTAACATTCCACGCGGCAAAGATTCCGAACAGCAACCTGAGTTGGAGACGTCAGACAAAAAGTTCCAAGACAAAATAACTCTAGACATTGAACCGAATAAAGTCACTGTCACATTCCCTGGGAAAGATGGCTCACTTTTGGGCTCAGGTGAGGACTCAACCAGTCCAAAGGATGAAATTTTGAGATTGCCAATAGAAAGAGAGAAAGGTTTCGATTTTATTTCTCCAATAGAGGAGACATTCGATGAGAAAAAAGATCAAGAAACCGGTTCGGACGGCAGGGAGACGACGGAAAAGAAATACGATGATCAGGTCACCCTGGAGGTCGACAGCAAAAGGGTCAAAATCACATTTCCGGTCAACAAAAAAGAGTCGACGCCTACGGTTGACGACAAAGTTGAAACCGACGAGACTTTGAAGTGGAAAAACATGGAGCACCCGGGTGGGTCTCGAGACGAAAATGATCCCGACTCTTCTGCACGTGTAGACGTGGAAGCGCCTGAAAAACAACTCGATAAAAAGGAGACGGATGAAAGAAAAGATGAGCAAAGTTGCGATGATTCCGGTGCGCCCTCAGTTGACGTTTCGACTCATTTCGACGAGTCTTTTGAGAGCAGTATTAGAATCAAGGATGTCACTGGTGATGGAGGTCTTGATGATGATGGTCATAATCGTCGTCCCGATGAATCGAGTGCTGGAGGTGATCCATGGAAAGTGGAAGCAGATGGAGCAGTGAATGAAGATGACGGAAAGCATCACCTGGATGAGGAAAGTGGAAGCAGGAAAATTGAACCTTCAGAAAGTTTTCAATCTGAAGGAAATGGAGAAAAATCTGATGAGGATAGCGAGTCGAAAGCATTGGAAAAAACAGACAAAGCACTCAAAGAAGAAGAAGAAGAAGCTGCTCAACCTTCAGAGAAGCTGAAATATCCTGATTCTTCTAAGCATACAAAGCCTGAATTAGATGGTGCAGAGCCTAAATACGATGCTGACACGCCCAAAGGGGGTGAAATTTCAAAAGATGATGATGATGATGAACTATCGGCTCATTTGCTTCCATCGCCAGAGAAGGAAGTGTCAGGTGAGGTGATCGCTGAATCTCCACAAGAAGAGAAAGGAGATGATGGTGGCAGGAAAATAATATCTTTCCCTGATGGAAGTATCGGTTATGAACGACACGACATGGATACAAGTACCAGCGAGGCTGATTTGGATCGAAGTGACATAGAAGCTAGCAGTGAATTGAAGCCTGATAGACCAGTCAAAGAGGGTACACCAGGTGCTACTGAGAAATTTCCAGAAGAATTTCTAAACTTGAAGTCGACTGAAAACGATGAACGGCAAAAGGCTCCATTCCAGGTTAGCGATGCAGAAAGCTCCGATGCAGAATGGAAGGAGGCTAGTGATGAGACTGCTCCGAAGGAAGATATTGCAATCGAGGAGGACTCCAAAACCATCGTCGAAGACGAAGATGAATTGTTTGAGGATGCAAAGCCTCCTGAAGTTGTTAAGAGCTCCTCACAAGATGTGGCTGAGAAAGATCGGAAATATTCTGAGACTGATGTAATTAAAGATCAACCTGCTTCACCTGGTGGCAGTTACGATGATAAAGGTGATTCAGTTGCTCTTTCTGGAGTTGATGAAATAAACCCACATTGTTGCCAGGAGGTGAGCTCGATGGGGAGACGAGGCTGGCTGTTGAAGATGACAGCAAAGTTCTGAAGCAGCCAGCTGCTAATGACGACATCGTATCACCTGACCAGGTAGATCGGCAAGGTGATGGAGGTGACAAGCTGCCACTGGAACCAGCTGATGATCTCGACGGCGTTAAAGAAGATGAGTCGGAAGAAACATCTGAGAAGAAATCTGCTAAGGATGATAGAAAACCACCACATTCTCCATCAGTTCAGTCCAGCGAAGATGACAAAAGCGAGAAAGTGACAGCATCTGAATCTCTGGACAGTAAGGAAAGTGAAAGCGAAGAAGTTACTCGAAGAGGTAGTGAGCAAGATGATACCTTTGAGAAACACGAAGGTCCTGAAGACGACGATGATGAATTGAAGGTGAAAGACGCGTTTTCAATCCCCGGTGAAAAAGATGAAAGTGAGATTTTGACCGGCGAGAATGAAGAACTTGCAGTATCTACTGAGAAGAAGAGAACAGGTGATGATATCGATCGTGAGGTGGCTGATCAGCCATCGTCACAGGAAGGCTTGGAAGAGGGGACTATGGCTACTGAGATTTCAGGTGATGAGAAAGAGAGAAAAACGGACGCAGGACCAAAAACGGTTGACAACGAGGATGAAGAAAGTAGTGCCGCGACACATCCTGTTTTGGTTGAGCAAAAAGATGAAAAAGAACGTCTTAAAGAAATTCCAGGTGTTGAAGAAGAATCTGGAGATGGAGGTGGAGGTGGTGACATTGCCAGGGGTGACAGACTCCCTGTAGAAGATGACCAAGAAAGTTCACCAGGATCAGGTGTGGAAGACCTTGGAGGTCTGCAAAAACCAGTTGTTACTTCAAAATCTGACAAACCCCTGCCCTCCCACGAGCCAAAAAAGGACGAAAAAGTGGACATTCCTGGTTCTGTCTCACCATCAGTATCGTCAACAGAGAAGGATTCAGAGAGGTCAAAGTCGGATTTAGTTTCTACTGCAAAAGTCATCGGGATGGGTCTGATGGCTGTTGTTGGAGCGCCAGTTGTGGCAGGAATGGCCATCGCAGAGGCTTTGAAGGGAACTCCTGATCGACATCCAGAGGTCTTCAATAGAGACCATCCTCAAGATGAGTGGCTCAACCATCCCCGACCCATCGACACAAGCCCAGCAAAGGAGGTAGGGCTTCAGTTGGAGAAAGCGCTCACAGCGACTGCAAAGGAACCGCCTGGTATCGCTGCTAGTGATGATCGCGGTAAAGGAGCAGGAAGTGAATCTAAGATTTTGTTAGAGCGAGAAAAAGAGAAAGATGATGACAAATTAGACCAATCTGATAGTGCCAAAGGTCCCAGGGGAACATTCGAACCTCAGACGAAGCATGATGATGGTTCTGGGACAGGTCACTTACCAGGTGATCAGGATTATTCAAAAACCGTTTCTAAAGAGATCCTCTCTAAGGATCTTGAAGTTGATACAGACAGTTGAAATGAATGGCTTGACGATGAAGAAAAGACAAAAGTGGGAATCATCGAAAGCCGAACTGGCGGACAAGAAGATGATGAGTCTGAAGCTGTAAAGAGAACAGGCTCTTCTGAAGATGTACCAGAAAATGGTGGAAAAGGAACTGAAGACAAATCTGTCGATGATGGAATCAAAACCGTTAGTCAAACTTCTAAATCGGAAGCAGACGATGCGTGGACTGGCGTCACCTCTCTAACCAAGATTCTTCAGAGTCGCTGGTACGATGCAGACATGAACATGTTTATCGATCCGGATAGTGGTAAAATGATGACACTTGAAGAATGCATCGATAAGGGTTTGATCGACGTGGATGAAAAAATAGTGGCCGACCTTGATTCCGGGGAAGTCATCGGTCTGAAGGATGCCATCCAGATGCAGTTGATCGATCCCAGTTCCGGGTTGTATTATGCCGACGACCGAACGCCGCTTCCTCTTTCCAAAGCTCTCGACAGCGGGCTCATAATGGACGACAGCATTCCAGAGATTTCTCTCGACGATCATCTCTTTCAGACATCGGTCGCCAAGCGTCCCTCGGAAGTACAACGACCACCCAAGGAGGAACTGATCGGCGGCCCGGTCGACGTCATCACTCAGGCTCGGCAATCGTACGGACTCGTCGATGCCGTAAAGTCTGGAATTCTCGACCCGCAGACGAATCTGGTCAGGGATCCGGCTTCGGGACGCCAGTACACTCTCGTGGAGGCTATGGATAGGGGTCTCATCATCACTCGTTGCACGGTTTTCCGTGACCCCGGGACGGGTAAACGCAACACTTTCGATCAGCTGCTACGCCGAGGCTGCGTCA
Source organism: Erpobdella octoculata (assembly GCA_963978895.1). Lineage (NCBI taxonomy): Eukaryota > Metazoa > Annelida > Clitellata > Hirudinida > Erpobdellidae > Erpobdella > Erpobdella octoculata. The sequence goes on from OZ022241.1 coordinate 37,900,710, forward strand.
GCTTGAAGTCGGGCGATATTGCCCTGGAGGGCGGAGGGTTCATGGCCATTGCAGATGCCGTTCAAAAAGGTTTTCTCACCGACGAAGGAGATCTGGAAGCAGGAGAAAGCTTGGAACGTCCTCTGAGTCTCATGAAGATACTCGATCTTTGTCTTTACGATCCAGTCACCGGTCATTTCATTGATCCAGAAACAGACGAGCGTTTGACTTTGACGGAAGCCTTGGATGAAAATCTCCTCGATCCTCTTTCGGCCGTTCTCAACGATCCGGCCTCGGAAAAGGTGTGCAGTCTAGAAGAGGCCCTGATACGGGGGCTCGTCTCGGACAGAACCGGGGCCGTGTACGATACTCAGGCTCGCAAGAAGATATCTTTGGTAGAAGCGGCCCGCAGAGGCATTATAATACCTCTTCCGATGAATCTCAATACGGCGGTCGACATAGGTCTTTTCAATGAGGAAACTGGCAAGTTTTACGACCCCACCTGTGGCATGTGTTTTGCTCTCCAGGAAGCCATTGACAACGGTTTGATAGACTCACGGTCACTCATTGTTGACCCAGCCACTGGAAAGGTCATGGCTGTCGCTACAGCAACAGCCTGCGGAATTTTGGACTCCCGCAACGGCAATGTCATAAATATTCACACCGGGCAGGTTCTTTCGCTTAGGGATGCCGTCATTCTTCCAAACAGACGCCAGCAACCGGTAGAGAGGAGCGACAGCAGCCACCGTCTCTCCGTGATTCAGGAAGAGGACGCCATCTCTTCTTCCTCTTCGTCTTCCAGTGGAGGAAAACAGTCGACGGAAAAAATCTCCACTGCACCTACGGGCCAACCGATCAGAGAGAGGGATGAAGACCACGATGCTGATGATGAAGGTGGTGAAACTGCTCCTCCTAGCGAGGTCAGAGATGACGATGATGACGAAGAAGAACTAGAAGGAGATGGACATCAAGTTGTCACTTTTGCTGAAGAATATGCAAAGAGGTTGGTGGACTTTGCTCTCGAGAAGCTCAGCGAGGACCAAGCAAGAGGCGGAGAGTTGGACTATCGTGTGCTCGAAAGAGAAGTGACAGAGAAATGTGAAGATGATGAAGATGTAGAAGGGCAAGAAGATTTCAAGGATCAGGCAAAAGATCCTGACGAGGGAAAAGACTTTGAAAACGGAGATGTCTTTAAAAGTAAATTGACCAAACAGCTTGATCCAGATTTCGTTTGTCCCGAGGATGATCATCTCAAGCCCAAACAAGAAAGTTTAGGAGATGAACGTTTCCATGAAACTCTGCAACCAGGTTTGAAGCCTTCTGCCAAAGAAGATCAAACTTTCATGGTGGATGGAACAAAAACGTCAGCAAGTTCAGAAGGAATAGAATTCAAAGAACATCTTGATGAAGACAGGAAGGTCGTTGCAAAAGAAAAACCGAAAGTTGAAGAGGAGGAAAAACCAGACACCCTGGAGGGAAGCATCTTGAAAGAGTTGACGGAACACCACGATTGGTTGGAGTCTTTAGAGCTGCAGCTGTGCATGGAGGGTTCGAATTACGACTCGCTGAACTCCAACGGGAGGATCGAAAGACATCTTGCCGACAGCAAGGTACGTTCTCCTTGATGGGGGATTAGATTTGTGGTGGGGATGAGTGGGCACTCTGATAACTATAAATACAACCAGAGAGAGAAAGGCTGTTTTTTCAGCAGACACCTGTTCAAGTTATTTCTGAATGATGATTTGTTTTCATGAATGCATTTAAATTGAATAAATACTTTCAGATTATAGCGTCTTAAAACACATGGTGTAAAAGACTATAAACTATAATAAAAAAAAAAAATACTTTCAGAAAATCTTGAACGAATACGAGTCGAGACTGGCATCGGTCGAGCACTCTCTCATGAAATCATCTCTCCTTCTCGATTCTAACCCGTCGACTGACCTCAGGCACAAGTTCAATGACCTCACTGACCGGGTCATCGTCCTCATGGACTCTGTGAGTATTGTAGTGGTTGTTGTTGTAAATGGTGGTATTTTTTATGAAAATGGTTGTAAGTAGATTGAAATGAGTTGAGTTGTTTTTATTATTTTAATTATTCGAGTTAGTGGCATTTGTAACTTTTTATTATTAAAAACTTGTTTTAATAATCATAATACTCATGATTTGTGTATAAATCGTGTATAATTATTATATTGTTATGTGTATTATCATATGGTCATGTAACCGTGCTTGTTGCATCCAGTTCGGACGACTTTGATCGATAGAGATGTTGCTGAAATAATTGCGGAATGATTGCATTGCTGTTAATGTTACACGAGAAATGTTTTAACGTTGGATGTGCTGATAATTTGTCACAACGTATTTTATCACCTTCGAGGTCGGAGATGAAACCAGGCTGAGGCACGAACTTCTCCAGTCGCTCCACAACGAGAAGATCAAGTTCGACAAAGGACTGGGAGACCTCGATAAAATCGTGTCGCGATCCGAAGACGCGATCAGGTCCGTCCAGAAAAGCCTCGGAGATCCCAACCGGGTCAGAGAGCAGGTCAGGATTTGTCAGGTGAGAAGAGCCGTGCTGATCTAATTTGAATATTTAGTTGAAATTCGAATAAATTAATTTTAATTACGTCTTCTAAATTAATTTTAAACATTTTATACAAGTTTGTTGGTTTTTTGTTTTCTTCAGCTGGTTCTGGAGGACACTCAGGAATGCGAGGAAGAAATACCGAAGATCATAGATAGCGCTCAGATGATCATGTCGTCCGTTCAGGTTGGTTGTGAAAAAATACTCTTGAAATCTTTTTTTTCCATTCTTCTGAAAAATGTTTTTTTCATTTAAAAAAAAAGAAATTCGAGGACCGACTGGAAGCCTTCCGACCTTCGCAGGCCTCTCCGGACTTGCCGTCCAATCAGCTCGTCAGGACTGGTCACCACGACCACGCGGACCTATTGAAATCCATCATCGAGAGGTCGGACAACCTGTCAAACTGCGCCAACAACTTGATCGACAAGCTCGGCACCATGAAGCAGCTGGGACTGACGCTGAAAGCAGTGGAGTCTAAAATGACAGAGTGGTGCGAGATGGCTGAAGCCTTGCTGGAGGATCTGAGAGAGAGTGATCAAGAAAAAGAGGTTAGAGAAGATTACGAAATTTTTGCGGCATTACGGGTTGAGGGGAACAGTGTAGACCTTGAGTGGTTTTGAAATTCAGTTTGAGTGACATTCGATAAATTTGTTTCTTCAACAAGGATCGTCATCAGGACGCCGAGCAGTTCATGTCAACGACCTACGAGACCGGACTGAAGCAGTTGAACGACGTGACGTACGTGTCGTCTTCGTACGTCAACTGCCTCGTGGATCTCGGAGCTGACGACGTCGTGGTCGAATCCGTCAAGTCGAGGCGGAATGAATTGAGCGATCGGTTGGAAAAGATTATGAATTATTGCTTCGTTGTGGCGTGCGGTTTCCCCAAGTTGAACTTTGAAAATATTTTGATAAAAACACGTGCAAGATTGGACTCATATAAAAGATCCGAAAGTATTTATCAGAAGATCAAGTCTTTCAAAGAGGGAAGTTGTCTTTATTATTTTATTCAGTAGTTTCGCCGATAAAATCGCGTTTTTGCTAAAGGCACGTGTTTAGTGAGCGATAATGACACGTCGATTAGTTACAAGCGAACTCCTAAGTTGTGTCATAAACAACTATACTGTTATTGAAAATGTGCAATTTCAAGAAAAAATAATTGATTTTTATAATTATGAGGAGTTTTCAACAGCAAAAAAACTACTCTTTGCTGATTTTGAGGCTACCAAAGGAGAAAAGTTTAAATCGCAAACGAGTGGCCAGAGTAAACATGACAAGTTAAAAGAAATAGTTGAATTAGTAAAATTCATCACAGCAAATAATTATGAAAAGAGTATGCCTCAATACTGTGCGGTTGATTTTCGGAGACTAGCAATGTTAACATTTGATTGTGAAAAAAATAGATTAGAAAAAATTGACGATAGAATAGAAAATATTGAACGCACACTGAATGAAATAGTTAAAGAACGTGCCAAACAAGAAAATCCAAATTTTATCGTATCTACTGAACAACCAGAAACTTCTAGATTCAAAAAGTCATGGGCTGACCTAGTTAAAAAAAACTACTCAGAAAACACTGACGACGAATTTATCATTGTAAAACACAATAAAAACAAAAGAGAATCACTTTTTCTTCCCGAATCACAAAAGGAAATTCTGAAAAAAGCAACCGAACAAAATACTGATGTTAATAAGTCAGATAAAAAAGTCATAATATGCAAAGGCATAAGTACTTCAGCTTTACCAGCGGCTCGAAAAATTGTTAAAAAAGGAGTTATATATGTCGGAAACTTAGACGAAAGTGTAGAAAGTAAAAACATCGAAGATTTTATCAAGAGTAAAAATATTGAAGTTTTTTCGACCAGTAAAATTGTAAAAAAGATATAGAAAATTTCACTACAAAAAAAAATCGATCATCTTCTTTTAGAATAACAATTGAAGACATAAATATGCCTAGGGTACTTGATCCCAATTTTTGGCCTCAACATGTATTAGTTAGAAAATGGATTTTCAACCCACGTATTGCTATCGAACCGACAAAAAGCGAAAAACAGGCTGCCGTCGAAGTTGCCGGATCGGATAATGCAGTTAAAACTATAACTAACAAAAATGGCAATCAACAATGAATTTGACACACATTGTGACACTTTAGAATCAATAGAAAAAAGACTGTCTAAAACTTCATTTAATATAACACATATTAATTGTCGAAGCTTGAACAAACATTACGCTGAAATTCAGACGTTATGTTATATTCTAAAACCCACATTAATGGCTTTAACAGAAACATGGCTTAAAAACGATCAAGTAAACTTTAAATTTCCGGGTTATAAGTTAATAACAAAAAATAGAGATGAACGACCAGGTGGAGGAGTTGGATTTCTCGTTAAAGAAACCATAAACTTTCAGTCAGTCGAATGTAACTTTATTTCGTCAACCTTCGAATACATACATATCAAACTCTGCTACAAAGAAACAAAACTAAACATTTGCTCAATTTATCGACCCCCTAACACTAAGCCTTTAAACTTTATAGAAGAGCTTTCTGATTTTCTCTCATGTACCCTCAAGCCCAAAAAACGTTTTATCGTCGCTGGAGATTTCAACATAGATCTCAACAAAAAAGACAAAATTTCTTCTCTTTTTGTCAACATGATGCAATCTTTCAGTTTTCTCCCTGTCATACAAAGAGCAACCAGAACAACAAGTACTACCTCTTCCACAATTGATAATTTATTTGTGAACTTCTCCCTGGAGCACAGTTTTTCTTCAGTTATTACTTACGATATCTCGGACCATATGCCAATTCTACTTTCAATCGGAAACTTTCCTAAAACCCACCATCAAGCACCGTACTTAGCTCGAAACTTTTCTGAAAAAAACAAGAAGCATTTTTTAGAAACCTTAAATAATCTTGACTGGTCTCAGGTTTATCACGCTTGTAGTCTTAATGAAGTTAATCTAGCCTACAACACCTTTCAAGAAATTTACCAATCTCACTATAATCTATGCTTTCAACATAAACCTACAACAAGAAAACTAAAATTTAAACAAGAATGGATGACTGACGAGCTTCTTAACGCCTGCAAGTTGAAATCAAAATTATACAAAAAATTCATAAAAAATCCTAACGAAAACACCAAAAAAGTTTTCGTAACTTTCAGAAATAAATTTAAAAAAATAAAAGACATAACTATTAAGAATTATTATCATGAAAAATTTACGAGCTACAAAAACAACTCCAGAAAAACTTGGCAAACAATTGGCTCCATCATCAACCTCGACAAAAAACAAAGTGATGACACCGACTACTTCAAACTACAAAATAATGAAAAATGTACTGATCCTTTAATAATTGCTGATTCTTTCAACAACTACTTCTCAAACATTGGTGACCGTCTAGCAGAAAGTATTCCTAATTGCAGCTCATCTTTCAGGGACTACCTATCTACACCCACCAAGCACAACCTCGATCTTCAGCCAACGGATTCCAACGAAATAATACTTCTTACAAAATCACTCAAAGTTTCTCACAGTTGTGGCGTAGATGATCTGGATCCTTATATCATTCAAGCATCCATCTCTAAATTAGCCAATATTTTGTCATATATCATCAACGTCTCACTAGTTACTGGTACATTTCCTGATAAACTTAAAATTGCAAAAATAGTTCCAATATATAAATCTGGCTGTAAATCATCTGTTTGTAATTATAGACCTATTTCTTTACTGCCGTATTTTTCCAAGTTATTTGAAAAAATCGTATATATTAGGCTCTATCATTTTCTAAGTGCAAATTCAATAATTAATGATTTTCAATTTGGTTTTCGAGCTGGCTATTCCAGCTATATGCCAATAATGCAGATGTATGACCACGTCTCTCAAAACTTAGAAAATAATTATTTTTGTATAGGTATATTCTTTGATTTGAGCAAAGCTTTTGATACAGTAAATCATGAAATATTATTAAACAAATTGCAATATTATGGTGTTCGCAATGCAGCTTTTAAATGGTTTGAGAGTTACTTGTTTAATAGAAAACAATATGTTTTCTATAAACGCAGGTGCTCAACCCTGAATAAAATAACTTGCGGAGTGCCCCAGGGCTCAATATTAGGTCCACTTTTGTTTATCCTTTACATTAATGATATTGTCCATTCGACAAAGTTTTTTAACTTTTTTCTATTTGCAGATGACACTAATGCACTAGCAGCAGATAAGAATCTTAAGGACCTAATTAGTAAAACCAATACCGAACTGAAATTAGTTTCGGACTGGTTCAAAAGTAATAAACTATCACTTAATGCAGCAAAAACTAACTTCATAGCATTCCACAAACATCGCTCTACGCTTATGCCAGCAGCCTCTATAGAACTTTTTATTGAAAACTCTAGGATAATTAATGTATCTTCCACTAAGTTTCTAGGAGTATATATCAATGAATTTCTTACATGGGATGATCATATAAATAGTGTATGTAAAAAAGTTTCTCGCAATATTGGTGTTCTCTATAAGTCTTCTCATCTATTAAGCAAATCTACTTTACTTACTATTTACTACTCTTTTATCTATCCTTACTTCAACTATTGTAACATCATATGGTGTCCAACATCCAAGAAAGCAAGAAGACAATTGTCAACCCTACAGAAACGATGCATAAGAGTCATCTTCTACTTCCACATTTTTTGACCAAGGACAATTGTTGAAATTGGACCAAATTTATATTTATCAAGCTTTAATTTTTATGTTTAAATATTTTAATAATGAATTACCCACAATATTTACTATTTACTATTTAATATCTTCTACTTCCACATTTTTTGACCAAGGACAATTGTTGAAATTGGACCAAATTTATATTTATCAAGCTTTAATTTTTATGTTTAAATATTTTAATAATGAATTACCCACAATATTTACAAATTACTTTATTTTATCAAAAAATGTCCATTCTAACAACCTACGTATAGTAGACAATGTTAGAATAGGTACTTATAAAACTAATCTTCGAAAATATTTCATTAAATACCTAGGCCCGAAGATTTGGAATAATGCGTTTGCAAATCTAAATATGTCTTCTTTACAAACCTTCAAAAAGTCAGCAAAGGTTTTCAGTGTAAATAAAGACTTAGATTGCTATACGAACATCTTATTATAATTTTACCTCAATTTTTTTCAAATTTTTTTATGACATTTTCAGTTGTCTGTTGACTTTTTTCTTTTTGATTTTATTATTGATTTGTATTGATTTCATTTGTTCTGAAGTGATTACAACATTTTAAGGTTGATTGTCTCGCGGAGGTAACTCCTTTCATCAACCTGTTGACTTAATAAACGTTAAAAAAAAAAAAAAAAAAAAAACCAGGCGAAGATGCTTACTGGTTAGATGTTTTATTTGATAAGTATTCTTCATTGAATTTGTAGTTTTTACATTGAATTTGTAATTATTACATTGAATTTCTTAGATGTTTTATTTAATAAGTATTTTTCATTGAATTCGTAATTATTTATTACATTAAATTTCCTACTCGTTGTTGTATATATTTGCAGGATCTAGACAGGTATTTTTTGTATTCATAGGTGAATTGTTAGCCAATCACATGGCTTTTCTGGATCCGGAAGAGGCATTCATGGAAACGGACGAATGGCTGAGAGGCATTGAAAAACGTCTCCAAGATGCCGAGACTGTCAACTTGAGGGACGAAGACATCCAGGCCACGCTCCAAGATTTCTGGGAGATCCAGGCTCAACTGGACAGCAGGGAAGCAGCTCTGAAATCTATAAAGACCAAAGAAAATCCATCTCTAGAAGCAAAGAAGGTTCCACAATATGCGAATGATAATGATGGTGGTGGTGATAGTGATGTGAAAATGGTGGTGGTGATAGTGATGTGGTGGTAATGGGTGGTGATAGTGATGTGAAAATGGTGGTGGTGATAGTGATTTGATAATGGTGGTTGTGATAGTAATGTGATAGGGTGGTGATGAGATAATTTGCTGAAGTTCTTATAGTAGTTGATGATTGCTCTCTACATTCATTGATTTGGCCTGTCTTCATTCCGTCAGGAGCAGCTGAGCAAGCGCATCGAAAGCGACTCTTCCACGTGCAAGCGAAGGGCATCAGAGGTCGGAGAAGTCAAGTCAAAGGTCGGAGAGTTCAAGACCACATTGAACAGATTCAATGATTGGCTGATTCCCGCTCTAGTGACCCTGAACTCTATGGATCTGACGAAGATGTCGTTGAAACAGTTCACCGATAAGGTAAGCATTAATTATTCTATGCTATGTTTTTATGACGTTGTTCCGAGATAGTACAAATGAATGTAATAAGCAGCTGTTGGTTGCTCGCTCGTAATTATATTATTTTGAGTTGTTGTCGAACGGAATGAGCACGCATTCATGTGGTGAAAACTAATTTTATATATATAAATATATATATATATATATATATATATATATATATATATATATATCCATGTTGTCAAATTAACAAATAATTAAGCAATAACTCCGATCATACATCCATGGTCAATGTGTTCTTTGCCATCTATTATTTCAGACTCAGAGCATCTCGAACGAATCCAACGATCTGTTGGCCTACCTCGTCCAGTGCAAGTCATTGGTTAGAGAGTTGACGAATCAGAGGAGACTTTCGGCAACGTTCATCCACCCTCCCGGAGAGTTGACCCCGCTGGTCACCACCGGACACGAGGCCGTCACCGAACCGCTACGGAGTGCCGAAGCCAACTGGGCGGAGCTGAAGGAAGCTTTGGACAGAAAGAACGAGAAAATGAAAGAAAGAGAAGAAAAGGAGGCACTTCTGAAGACGAAAATGGAAGAAGCTTCCGATTGGCTGACGGAAATTGAAAAGCAGATTGTCGCTCTGCAGCCTGTGGCATTGGATGTTGGAATTGTGAATGAACAAATGGCTGAGTTGGAGGTGAAATAGAATACTTTTTGTATTTTTTTTTATTATTATTATTTTTTTGTATTATTATAATTATTTTTTGTATTATTATTATTTTTTTTAATATTATTATTATTTTTTTTTTAATATTATTATTATTTTTTTGTATTATAATTATTTTTTTGTATTTATTATTATTATTTTTTTTATATTATTATTATTGTTATTGTTATTAAACAGTTCTTAACAACATATGTCAATCACACTACATTAAGTAATAACGATGAAATCGCAGCTGCATTATAACATCCTTTTTGTACTTATGTGCGTCAATTGCACTTCATTGTGTTTGCGCACAAGTTTCTTGCGGCCAATCACGAGGATTGCAGCCACAGAGGTCGTCCAATAAGATTTAATTTTTCTTCAATCCAGCCACTGCTGGAGATGTTCGACAGGGAAACTCCAAAGCTGCTGGAGATGAACAACATGCACTCCGTATTCTATCCTCCATCCAAGAGTAAGTAAATCGTGCACAGCCATTGCGATTGATTTAAACGATCGCTAAAGTCGTAGTTATCACGTTCGAGTGTTGCTAATTTCATTCTCAACGTTGCTGATTTCAGAATCTCAACAACAGAAGCAGCGACAACGTGTCAGGAGTACTGGAGAGAATGAGGGACAGCTGCCTCCTCATGCTGCTTCCAGCGAGTCGAGCGGAGTCAGCAGCAAACCGAACTCCGTGGACAATCTCTTCCACGTTGAAAGTGAGTGGCCCGTATTAATATTTCTTTTCCACGTTGAAAGTGAGTGGCCCGTATTAATATTTCTTTTCCACGTTGAAAGTTAATATTTATTGTGGGTTTATATGCTGTTGTATGTTTAGTTTTTTTTTTTATAAATTCTGGTTTAGCATAATTAAATGTTACAGAGTGTTTGTGCTTTATTTGAATCTCCTTGTATTGAACATCTTCTTCAGTTATCTATTCATTCATTCATTTATTCATTCATTCATTCGTTCATCCATCCATCACGAATAAATATCGCATTAATGTTCTTTCATCAGATCTTTCCGACAACCACCAGCAGTTGAATACCATCAATGCCAAGCACGACAGGTTTTCCGAGATCTTGGCAGATCGCCAGATGGAACTTCAGGCCACCCTCTCCGATCTGACCCAGTTGTCAGAGCAAATAAAGTCCTACGACGATTGGCTGGGGGAGACTTCGACCGACCTGGATTCGCTGCTCGAAAGAGGCGATAATTCCGCCAGTGTTGGTCACGATGCAGACAGCGAGGACGTCCAAACAATACTCGAGGTTGGTCGTCGGTGATTTGGTGCTGCTGGTGGTTATCATAATGATTGTGTGGGACTAGTAGGTGTGGCTAAAAGGATGAGAATGCAAAAAGGACCAGGAACAGATGTTTGCATTATATTTTTTGTTTATAGAGTTTATTATGTTCTTTGCAGGGAATGAAAGAATCCGTTCATCAGAAAGACGAGCAATTAAGTCATCTCAGGTCAAGGACACATCAGATCTTGTTGAAGGGCAAACAAAACATTCAAGGTCACGACAGAATCGTGGAAGAGTTCAATGTCCTGGGTGAGTTTTCTTCTTGAGAAGAGCTTTTTCTTACATATATCGGCTGCAATTTAATCATCAAACTTTGACCTCTCAGAGGAGAAATTTGAAAGGTTGAAGGTCAAGCTCTCTCTGCCGACGACCTCGAAAGATCAGCAGGATCCCTCGAAAGACGGAAGAGTCTCGAGCGTTTCGGACTTCGAGGTGGCCCAAGAAAAGTTTCTTGCTTGGCTTGACACCAAGTCCAAGATGGCCTCTTTGCTCGTTCCCGTATCTAGTGACATCAACGTGCTTAACAACCAGTTGCAGCAGGTGAAGCTTTTGAAAGAAGAACTTTCTTCTAATCAAGACAGTCTGAAGGATTTCTTTCAACTCGGCGACCAATTGGCATGCGACCTCGAAAGCGACCCGGCCAATCGCAAAGCAGTTCACAAGGTTCGGTCTGGTCTGAACAAGGCCAAGCAGTCAAAAGATCGTCTCTCTCCACTGCTGGTTGACCTGGAGTCTCGTCTTCAAAATGCAATCGACCTCAAGAACAACAGAGACAGTCTCTACGATTCCATCAACGATCGGATCGATTCACTCGCCAAACAAGTCGAGGGGCTGCCCAATCCAGATAACCTGAATGTTCATTGGCTGGAAGAGCAGAGTAGCATTGCAAAGGTAAAGCTGAATCATTTTAAGTTTTTTTTTCAATAGAATAATTTTTAAATTTTGAAAAATATTTTTTTTTAATCATTGAAATATCTTTCAGAAGATGCTGGCAGTCCTGACTTCTGCCCACCCAGATCTCGAGAAACTGGGTCGTATCGATCACATGATCTGTCAGTCGCTAGGTCAGGAAGAATACTGGCCAGACTCTCCTCCGGCTACGGCGACTGCGGACCTCCAATCGCAAGAAAAAGATTTGAAATTAAAGATGGATCAAATCAGAGCAGATCTGGGTGGGTGCCTTGTTTATTTAGTCTCGGGGTGGTGGTAGGGTGACCGTATTCAATGGGGTGTCGATCGTTGGCGTCTTGCCAAAATAAGAAAGATGTTAATTTAGTTTTTAAATGTATATTTTATGTTTCATCACCAGAGGGCCGTCTCGATGAGTTGGACGACCTGAAGAAAGGCGCGCACAATCTCAAGTCGTTCCTGACCCGTGGAGAAGATTGGATCATTAAACACGAAAACACTCTTGAAGTTGTGTCCTCCATCTCCTGTCGCAGGGAAATGCTCACCGATCAGTTGTCCGAGTGTCAGGTGAATTTGACTGGTCGACGGATGGTTGGGTTGAGGATCAAGCGGATGAGTTGATTGGTTGAATTATTATTTTAATGATTTTTCTTACGTGTGATGGATTACTTGCACGATTGCTTGGTCGAGTTAGTAGCAAAGTGAATTAATCGGTCAGTGATTGATTGGTTGGAAGAGAAGAAACATATATGCAGATTAAAGAAAGTTGATTTTTTTTTTCAGAGCCTCGTAGATGAACTGGCATCACGCCAGCATGAATTTGAACTCGACCTAGAAAAATACGGGTCGCTCGTAGACGAATCATCATCCCCTGCCTCGAGGGCTCAGGGCAAGCAACGCTTGGAAAAGTTAGCGGAAAACTACGAAAAGCTACGTCGACAGGCATCTGCAGCTATGGAAAACTTGCTGACAGCCTCTAGAGCTTCTGATGCCTACATGTCTGAAACCTCCAGGGTCAAGGCCAAACTGCGACTCCTGGTGGACAAGGCGTCATGGACGGTGGCGTCCCCGGAACGCGATGCCGGAGAAGTTGCTTCGAAGAGAGACGAGTTTGAAGCTCTACTCAGAGAAGTGGAGAGGTTCCAATTGGACGATTTAGACTGTCTGAGGGAGAGATGTGCCTCGTTGACCGATCTGTGCACCAGGGACAGGCGTATTGTTGAAGAAGAGGTGGTCAGTGTTGCTGATGATGTTGAGCAGCTGAGAGAAAGTGAATGATTATTATCATTTCATCACGTGTCTTGCCACAGTTGTATCCGACTTCGCAAAAGTATCCATGAGTTACTAAATAAATAACTCATGTATGATGAATTGATGTGAAACAAAATCAAACTAATTGGAGTTCCGTTAACATACATAAGCAAATAATAAACAGATAAATAAATATAGAATTTAAAAAAAATGACAAACACTCAGATGTCGAGAAAGAGAGAAGTCGTCTCGAATTGAAACAGGAAGCCAGGGAACTGCTGAACGACCAACTAAACGAAATCCAGTCCAGCATGCTGGAGGTCGAACGAGTCATCAGACCCCCACCGTCCGGGTTCTTACGTCCCCCTGGCCTGGCCCCGGATCCTCAGCAAAAAATGGAGCAGCTGATTGTAAGTGTTTTTCTTTCAAGAAATCGTGGAGATATCGATGTACTTTAACGGATCGGTCGCAGGGTTGTTTCAGTTAAGCGTAACTTTAACTGAATTTGGTCTAATAACTGAAAAAAGAGATTTAAGTTAAGTACTAACTGTAACTTTAACTGAAAAATAATGTTAACTTTAATTGTAATACTAATAGTAAAAAAAAGTAGTAACTGTAATACAAACTGAAAATTTTTTTCTCCAAAAAATCCAATACTGAAATGCGCCAAAATTTTATTTCTTTGTTTATATTTGGTAACCGGACCCACTCGTGTCTTTTATCTCTACTATAATTTTCTTTTTCATCGCATTATTTGCATTTAACGACGTATGAACAATGTTAAAAATAAATTCTGGCCGAAAACAAGAAAATGGAGTTTGGCGTTATTCAAGTTACGAACCCTCTACTGCAACGTGGTTTGTAATGTGGGAGAAAAAGACGCGGAAGCTCACGTGGTCGAAACTTGCGGAGCTCTGTTGAAAAGTAAATCATCTAAGTCATAGACATAAGGAAGTGGCAAAAGAACTTGAGGTTTTGGAGACAAATCGCAAAAAGCTAAAGTCCAAGCGCAAACTAATTGAAAATGATATAGGAAACACGGTTAACCAGAATAGTGCACAGACTACTTTGCCTGCTTTTATTAGCAAAAAAGAATGGAATTTAGATGCACAAGAAATGAAACTGAGACAGCATTTGCTTAGTAATATCAGTACTGGGTTATATTAATAACTGTTATACTAACTGTAATAGTAACTGAAAAAAATATTAACTCTAATATTAACTGTAAAAAATGAAACAAATTAACTTTAACTGTAATACTAACTAAAAAATATTAAATTGGCTAACTTTAACTGATACTCTAACTGAAAAACCCTAACTGAAACAACACTGATCGGTCGTCGCGGTTACAGAGCCTGCAAAAGGACTTGAAGGTTGTTGAAGGTCAACTCAAGGACGCCAAGATGACCTTGACCGACCTGTGCCACGACACAACTGAAGAAGTACTCCCAGAAGAGGCGGAGTCGATCGAGCAGGCGACCAATCGGCACAGGAACCTGCTGAGGGAGGTGACCGACGAGATTTCTCGGCTGAGGTCGCTGTCCTCAAGCTTGCAGTCGCTTCAAGTAAGAAACTTGGAATTGTGCTATTTTCGGTTTTTATTTAAAGTTTTTTATTTAATAAAAATATAATAAATTTGCAAATTGGTTGATAAAAAAAATTCTTAATGGTAAGATGGAATAATTATTGAACAGGGGGAAGCAGACCAGTTGCAGTCCGACCTTTCCAGACTTCGCGATGACGTCGTCAATGACGACTCGTCTCCGGAAGCGAAACTTGTCAACTACGAGAAGATACTCAAGGAAATCTTGCCATCGATGAAAACGAAAGTGGGCGCTCTCGGTCAAAACGAAAGTGCGATCGTCCGAGATTTACGCGGGAAATCCTGGGATTCGGACAAGCTGGACTCCTCGCTGAGGTACATAGACGGTCAGCTCGATGATTTAGAGTCTTTGGTCAGAAACAGAGCGGACGCGTCGAAGAAGACGTCGAGAGACGTTGACGACTTTGAAAGAGATGTCGATGAAGTGGTAGAGAAGATAACATTGGTTGAAAGAGATCTGAAGAATTGCGAAGATGGAAGTGACTTGGAGGTAATTAATAAGCCTGTTGTTGTTGACCAGGTTTGAGGGTTGGAGAATATTTTTTCCGTTGAGTCGAACATGCGTGAAGAAATTCAGTACATACAGACTGTAATTCTGCAGAAGAAATTTTCGCTATAAAGTTTTATTATTCTTTTTATTTTGTTATTTCAGGAATTCTACCAAACGAGAGTCGAGCCTCTCCGACAATCGGTCGAAGAACTTAGGAGACGTGGATCGGTGTTGTCACGTGATCGAGATGTTGCAGATGCTCTCCTCGATGCTCTGTCCGACAAGTTGAACAGGCAGTGGAATCAACTGTTGACCGAGGTACTGTTGTATCATTATAATAATATTTTTTTGAATCTTCAGTTTAGTTACACTCTCTACTTCCTTTGCGTCCAGCTGTCCGATAAGCAAAAGAAAGCAGACGAGTCGTTACTGAAGGACGGACGGCTGGACGAGACCTTCGGGTCAATGGCCTCGTGGCTGGCTAAGGTCAAGGTCATGCAAGACGAACAGAAGCCTTATGCCGTAGATTCGAGTGGTATCAAGAAGCAGCTTGAGACTCAGAAGGTAAATAAATGGATGGATGGATGGATGGGAGGAGTGAAAGAGAAGTCAAATAGGATTAATTGGTTTTTTTTGTAGCTGCTCGATCAAATGCTGGCCAACCAGAAAGCAAGCTACGACTCTCTGGCCAACCACTGCAAGGATTCCGAACAGATGGAAGGCTTGAAGAAGTCTTGGGACAAGGCCATGGAAACGTCTCGTAAGAATCGCGAGGCCTTGGAAAGTCTGAAAGTCTTGGTGTTGGACTTTGAGGAGAGCAAGACGACCTTGGAGTCGTGGCTGGTGAACACGGAGAAGAAACTATCGAAATTCTACTCCAAGGATTCCGTAAAGTCCGTTCACGGAGTGTCAGAGCTCCTGGAGAGAATTAATGTAAATTTGTTTTGCAGTTTGTTTATTTTAATAATATTTAAGAAT
This sequence comes from Erpobdella octoculata, assembly GCA_963978895.1. Classification (NCBI taxonomy): domain Eukaryota; kingdom Metazoa; phylum Annelida; class Clitellata; order Hirudinida; family Erpobdellidae; genus Erpobdella; species Erpobdella octoculata. The sequence continues at coordinate 37,916,765 of OZ022241.1, forward strand.
AATAAAATTTTTATTAGAATTTATGATATTAAAATAAATTTATTTCAAGGAAATTAATAAGTTTAAAAAAAAATTTTTTATTCACCCTGATCAGAAAACCATCGACGACGTGTCCAATCATGTGCCAGTCAGAGATCACCTGATCAAGCAAGCCAATGAAATAGCTCACATTGCTGACCAATCCGAAGAAGCCAGGATCCTCCTCGATGATGTAGCAGCCACGGAACGAAGGTTCACCAACCTGGCTCTCTCGTTGACGCACTGCCTCGACGACATGAAAGAAATTCCGGAGAGGATGGATCATTTCTACGGAAGCCACAAGTCTCTTCTGCTGGAAGTGGAAAAAATCGAGTCTCACCTGGATGACCTTGCGACGCTGGCCGTGCAAGATGGCGAATCACCAACCGGTGACCCAGAAAAGGGATTGCTGGTAAGTTATTTGGTTGGGCTTAGTCAGGAAGACTGGATGTTCATTCAAGTAGAATTTGGCAGGATTCTATTTTTTATTCTTTTTTCTATCTCCAGTCTTTGGCTCCAAAACTGCAAGAATGCCAGAGTCTAGTGGATGACCTAAAGAAAGAGGGATTCTTATTGGCTCAGTTGATCGATGGTCCAGTGGCCAGAGAGATAAGGGAGGCCATCGCCAAGGACACTGCCATCGTTGACCTTGTTTCGAACAAAGCAAAGGTTGCTATGGAGAAGGTCAAAGTGCAGAAACAAAGATCTTCAGAGGTTGCTATGAAGCAGTTTTGTATTATTTTATTTTAGACCTGATTAAGATTAACATACAAAACTAATTTGATATATTATTTTATGTGTTTATGATATATGCCTAATTTAATATATATAATTAATTTGATATATTTGATGTGTTTTATGATATATGAATAAGAATCTGTTTTTACGATTAGCTTCAAAACGATGTGGAAAATCTGCTCGACGAAGCCAAAGAACTGGAAAAGAAGCTGGCAGCCGATGGAGAGCCGATCGTCGAGCTCATCTCGGACGACGTAAGTCCCACGTTGACGAGGCGGAAGCTGGAAAGGCAGAAGAACCTTGCAGAGGAAGCGGACAGTCTGAGGAAGAAAGTGAAAGAGCTCGGGTCGAAGGTCAGAGCCATGTCGAGGTCGTCGTCTTTCAGCGAGGAATCCGATCTTCCTCACAAGGTTTGTGGCGTAGTTTTGAGACTACGGTAGTCAATTTTTTTTAAATTTGTTATTATTAGTTACCCCACTAATAAAGTAACCACAGCGAATCTTTTGCAATCATCATCATCACTACTTCTATTGTTGATTCGTTAACGGTCGTGACTGTAACAGAGTGAAGAACTCCAAAAGAAAATGGAGGACATCTCGCGCAAGGCGTCGGACTCGGTCGTGAGGCTCGAACGAGGCAGCGAGTTGACCCGAGACTTCCGAGACATGCAAAAGGCCCTGCTGGTCTTCTTCCAGGACTTCCAGAAGCAGTTAGACGTTCTGGTGTCGGTCGATCCCGTCGAAACTGGAGACGAGCTGAACGATGAGACATACCAGGTGCGTGTCATTTTTCTTGAGAAAGTTGAAACCTTTTTCATCGAGCAGCCCTCTATTATGCTACTGAATTTTCAAGATTGTGGAGGTGCTGGTGGCAGAGCGGTAAAGCGTTCGCCTGTCGATCGTTAGGTCGGCAGTTCCACCTCATCGGCGTCACCAGCGTAACTCCCTTAAACAAGGAGATCACTCGCATTGCTCGCATTGCTAAAGGGGTAGGTGTCTATAAATGGCTGCCTTTGCAAGGACCCTTTCTCGCCTTTGAGCAAGGCTTGTCTTGGAAAAGGCGTGTGCTAAATGTCAGTGAAAAAAAATATATATACATATAAATGCTTGCTTCAGCTACGTTATTTTCGTCTTTTTTTTCTCCAGAGATTGCAGTCGCACCTGGCACAGCAGCGTCCCGTCCTGGACCAGCTGACGAGGACATTGTCAGAACTTTCGAGGGTCGTCCCGCTCGATCGGGTGGAGAAGTTGGACGAGGTGGTACGCGAGGACACGAGTCATTTCATCAAGTTGTCCTCGGACCTGGACGTGCTCTTTCAGAAGCTGGATGACAAGATCGAGGCAAAACATGAAGTTAGTTGAGAAATGAAATTATTTATTTATTTGTTTGTTTGTTTTCTTTTTATTTTCTTTTTATTTATTTATTTATTTATTTATTTATTTATTTATATTTATTTATTTATTTAATATTATGTTATTTCAGATATTTTGTGTTCCAAAAATAAATTTTATTTTCCAGTTCGAAGACAGACTGCGTCGATTGGAAAAGGCGCTGACCTACTTCCAGGAAAGGTTCAACCAGTTGGGACCAGTCTCTGTGTTTCCAGAAGCCATCTTGGATCAGGTGGCTGAGTGTCGAAACATGACTGAAGAGGTCAAGGAATTAAAGACCATGCTCGGTGGTTTCGAGAGGGAATTCCAACTGGTCGGGTTCAGTCTGACTCCGGAAAACATGGGTCAGTTTCACTTTATTTTCTTCTATATTGTTACTTGGCATTAATATGTTTTTTTATTTGTTATGTTATATTAGAAATTATATTAAAAGTTATATTAGAAATTATATTAAAAGTTATATTAGAAATTATATTAAAAGTTATATTAGAAATTATATTAAAAGTTATATTAGAAATTATATTAAAAGTTATTTTAGAAATTATATTAAAAGTTATATTAGAAATTATATTAAAAGTTATATTAGAAATTATATTAAAAGTTATATTAGAAGTTATATTAAAATCCGTGGCCTAGAAGTCTAACTATTGATTAACGCCACATTAAATATTGTCAAATTTTCATTTCATTTCATAGAAATTATAATGATGACAATGCTTTCAACATTCCTGATAGAATTAAACAACCGCCTCGAGTCTGTGTCCTACCAGCTGGAAGAGGCTTCATCAGATGTCAATCACAGGAAGACGGTGCTTGTCTCTCTTGTCGACCAATCACGTTCCTTCTGGGACTGTCACTTGTCATTGAACTGCGCCCTCCAGGAGTTGTCTCTGGCGACGGAAAAAGAAGAAAGTGAGAGCTTGAGGAAGGGCTCTTTGGATCCGTTAGTTATTGCAGGTAAGATAGCAGCTCACAGAGATGTCGAAGCCGAGCTCGAGGCCATTTCGACAGAGCTCGAATCCCTGAAGGAGTTATCGGCCGTCCTGCAAGAGCGAGCTGGAGGTCCGCGACCAGAGCTGGAAGAGTCTATTCAGAGTTTAGAGACGACGATGAGGAGCGTGCAGAACGCCACTGCAGAGAAGGCACAGCTACTGGGGGTCAGTATGGATCGGGCTACCAAGTTCCACAATGAGATGCAGGTCACTGAAATTATCATAAATTTATTTATATATATATATATATTTTTTTTTATAATTGATCGACATTGCTGTCTTTCTGTGTTTTTTCTAAGTTAAATATTTTTCTTTACTGAACTTATTTTTACTTGACTAAAGTTTAAAAGAAGTTTTTGTTTTCGTCGGTTCTTCAAGAACTTCCTGGTGTGGTTGCAGAAGATCGAAACGGCATTCGTGGATCTCGGTCCAACCCCGACCGATTCTCTCACGATTAAGTGGCAGATTGATATCATCAAGGTTGGCTATTATTATTATTATTAACTCAAATATAATTTAAATATTAGATTATTATTTGAATTATTATTGTATTAATTAAACGTTGGAAAAAAATTAGCGACAAAATTTTCTTGAAGAATCTCAAGTCGATTTAAGATTTTTACAATTTTTAATGAATGATTTGCTTTTCAGAACCTTGACGAAGAAATTCAGCCGAAATACCAGGTGGTCTCGCACCTGAACAGTCTCTCCAATCAGCTGCTCTCTTCAACGATGCCTACCTCGCCGAGCGAAGGTGCGGATATCATCACCGAGCCGATGACCAATGCCAATCGAAGGTGGATAAGAATTCTCGAAGTTGTCTCGGATAGAAAGGTCAGTTGGCGGTGGTGATGATGGTGGTGATGATGATGGTGATGGTGATGATGGTTGTGGTGATGATGATCGTGATGGTGGTGTTGATGATGATGGTGGTGGTGTTGATGATGATGAAGATGATGGTGATGGTGGTGTTGATGATGATGATGATGATAAAATGTTTGAATCTTCTAACTTAGGGTGAACTGAAAAGAGCATTGCTGAATCTTGGTGAGGTTCAAAGCTCTCTGGACGACCTCGGCTCCTGGCTGGAAAGGTCGTCTGCCATCTTGGATCGACCTTGCATCATTTATGACTTGGCTAAGGTCATAGAAGCAGATATCTCTAATGTCAAGGTGAATTTGTTTTCAATGTTCATGGCTGATTTATTGTATGATAAATTATACGATGGCTGATTATAAAGTTTTCTTATGTTTATCGAAACTATCAGAGTCTCTTGAGGGATTTGATGACACATCACAAACACCTGGAAGAAATCAGGACCAAGCTCACAGAAAAAGCATTCGAGGACATTTCCGGAACTTTCCACAAACAGGTCGACGACCACGAGTTGAAGTTCAAGGACATCGAGAAGAAGGCCAAAGATCGTCTGGAGATGACGGAGCGAGCACTGGGAGAGGTAGAAGTTTTTCCGGTGCCGGCCGGGGTCTCAAATTTAATTAATCGTCGTTCATGTTGTCTTGGTTATCATTCATCCAGGTCAAAGGTTTCTACGACAACCTGGAAGCCGTCCAATCAAACATTTCGAAGCTGGAGTTGAGGTTGAGCGGGTCGCAATCGGTGGGATTGCTCCCGCAGTCCATCAAGAATCAAGAAGAACAGCTGGATGTAAGCGAATGAAAATATGGTTACAATGTATTAATGGATGGATGGGTGGTTGGAAGTGTAATGTAATGTAATGTAATGTATAGAACATTTGTATAGCGCCTCCCTTCATAGCATGCAGTCATGTAAGTGTAAATTGTTGGGTAGAGATTATATACATACTCATAAAAATCACCGCAGAACTTCATCGAAGAGACGAAAGTGACCGGCGACCTTCTGAAGAACGTTCTCACTGCCGGAGGTCACTTCTGCAAGCACTGCCCTCCGGCACTCAGCAGGAAGTTGAGGATTACTTTGGACGACATCTCCAAGAGGTGGGAAGCCATCGAAGATAAGACAGGAGAGAGGAGGAGTAGAATACAGGATGCTTCCGGACAGGTTCGTTTCGTTATGCCGCCTTGATCACATTTTGTTATGCCGCCTTGATCACATTTCGTTATGCCGCCTTGATCACATTTCGTTATGCCGCCTTGATCACATTTCGTTATGCCGCCTTGATCACATTTCGTTATGCCGCCTTGATCACATTTCGCTATGCCGCCTTGATCACATTTCGTTATGCCGCCTTGATCACATTTTGTTATGCCGCCTTGATCGATTGCAATTGCATCATTTATTCTAAACCGCATTGTCTACTCATTGAGATCAGATATGCTTCAAAGCTATCTGTTGCAATACACCTGTAGCTTTTATACCAGCATCATCACTTCTATCTTATACTATACAGGTCAACAACTACCACGACCTTTTGAACTCCACCATGGCCTGGCTGTCAAGTACAGAGAGAACGTTCTCGAACCTGAAGCCAGTTAGCAGGCACATGGACACTCTACTGGAACAAATGGAACAACACAAGGTAGGTTATTCAACCGATTAATTAACTCATCTGCTGAATGATTTTAAATCGGCTCACTTGTTTTCGGCTGCTTCAGAACCTCCAGCAGGAGATCAACTCCCGTCGCCACATCATTCACGAACTTGAAGCTGCCCAGCTGAACCTCAAGTACCCAGGAAGTCGCCAGGACCACGCCCTTACTAAAAATTTAACAGCCAATCAGGGCAAGAGGTGGGAAAAGCTGCTGTCAAAGTGAGTTTTTATGGTTTAATCAGATTTAATCTACTAATGATGATAATCATAATAATAATAATAATGTCAGTATAATAATAATAAACCGAATTTTTAATATTTTTATTTATTTTGTAATAAAAAATATTTATCTGATGAGATGATACATTTGAAAAGAATTAAAATGATTTTTTTAACAAAGGTGTGCTGACAGGACACGACAGTTGGACAACGGTTACAAAGAGACCAAGCTGTTTTTTGATGCTTGGAAGGTAATCATCATCATCATCATAAATCATCATCATCATAAATCATCGTCATCATAAATCATCATCATCATCATCATAAATCATCATCATAAATCATCGTCATCATCATCATCAATCATCATCATACATCATCATCATCATCATCATCATCATGGACACATTCGATAGCTTTAAATTCATTTTTTATCCAGAACCTCTACGATTGGCTGGCAGAACTCGATTCAAAGATGGACACCGACGACGTCAGCTGCGAAATAGAACTTTTAAAGACCGAGATGGACAAGCACAAAGACCTTCAAAGAACTCTCGGCTCGAAACAACCGACTCTCGACTCGGTCATGCGCACGGGTCGTGGCCTCAAGGACAAGGCCAACCTGACCTGCGATGCTGTCGGCGCTTCGAAACTCCACGAAATGATGCTCAAGTTGAAGGGCTTGTGGCTGACCGTGTGCGGGAAGGCAGTGGACAGGTAAGCTGTTTCTTTTTTTTTATTCGGCTTGCCGGAATAATCGACGGATTTATTAGTTTGGCAGCTGCCTCGGATTTGATAGTTAGATTTTGATTGGTCGTAGATTCAGCTTTGTTACAAAATATGTTTTATTACTTGCTCTGTGATTACTCGATTAATATAATCATTGATTGAATAATCTGATTGAAATATTCAGACAAAAACAACTTGAGGACGGCCTACTTGTGGCGGGCAGGTTCAAAGAAGCAGTGCAGGTGCTTCTTGATTAGCTGTACAAAGCTGAACCCAACCTGAACGAAAACGCGCCCGTCCACGGTGACATCGACACTGTCAGCATGCTCGTCGAACACCATAAGGTCGGTCGGGTCGTTTGACCTCCCGTTGTTATGACAACAATAACATCTAGTAGTGTTGTAGTTTTTTTTTTATTATAATTTTTCATTCGTTCATTCATCAATCGATTAATCCATCCATCGATTCGTTCTGCTATCAGGCATTCCAGAAAGAGCTGATGAAGAAAACTTCTTCGGTAGCTGCCGTACGGGAGTCAGCTAAGCAGCTGCTGATGACGTCATCGGACGACTCGTCAGTCCAGTCGAAGCTGGTGGACATGACTGCCAAGTGGGATCGCGTCTGCAACTTGAGCGTCTGCAGGCAGGAGAAGTTAAAAGTGGCCTTGGAGAAGGTAATTTATTCAATTCTCTTTAGCTATATCAAGCAGTATTACAGGCCTGCTGGATTACTGAGCCGTTAATTATAATATTATAATTCCAACATACTTGTTATGCGACTCTCGCTTCATTCTTTCACCAACCGTTCAACCGTTCGCTCCACCCGTGCACTGTTCTTCATAATTAATGTTTATTCAACAGGCGGAAGAATTCCACAGCAAAGCTCGACAACTGCTTGACTGGTTGGCAGAAGCAGAGAGACACCTGAAGTACCAGTCGCTGAATGTCGATACAGAAGAACAGCTCGTACAGCTGCTCACCGATCATCAGGTCTTCATTTAGGAATTTTTATCGATTAATTAATTATTCAAAATCATGATTTGATGGTTAGAGATTTTAAGAGGGAAATGAAGATTCATATCTTCTCAGATTCCAGTGTAGTGTAGCTATTGCTTATTTTTATGATATACCGATAAAAATAACTTTTTTATATCTTCATTAAAGTTTTAAATTGTTGAAATATTATTAAAATGATGATTTTAATGTCATCGGTTGAGTTTGCAGTTTTTTCTTACATTTCTCACTTCTCCTTGTTTATCTTTCCAACTAACAGAAATTTGAGCGTGACCTTGAGACCTGGAAAGGTCACGGGGAGGACTGCCTTGCTCTTGGTACTCACCTGCTCCACCTGGCTCATCACGACGCCATTCCCACCCTTCGCAATTGGCTCAACACGATTCGATCGCGCCTCGACGACGTGACCTCTGCCAGTGACTGGCGGGGTCGTAGGTTCAAGGAGGGGGTGGAAAGGTCGAGGACTAACGGTCTGGTTATGGAGGAGTTGAACGAGTGGATGGGTGGCATGGAGAACCAACTGAAGGAAAAGGAAACGCTGACGCTACCCGAAAACATTCCAATCCTGGAGCAACTCAAGCAGGATCATGCTGTTTGTTTTTCTATTTATTTTATTTTAATTTTTTTTTTTAAAATTACTACTCTTCTGTAGGCCAGTAATATTGAATAATTTTTTTTCTAAATAATATAAAAGTTTTATTTAATAAAAATGTACATTTTAGTCTACATTTTTTATTCAATTATAATTTTGTATAAATATATTTTTTAAAAACGTTTTCAATTTCGTCCGATCAATTCAATCTTGTTCGATCAATTCAATCTCGTCCGATCAATTCATCTTGTCCGATCAATTCATCTCCGCAGATCTTCGAGTCGGACCTACTCGGCAGGCAGCCGGAAATTGAAAAGTTTGCATCTGCCGTGAGGAGGCAGGCCTGGGACACCAATCAGAAGCCGTTGACGGGCCTCTCGTGGAGGTCTTCAGCTCTGAAAAGGTGATTGGATGAATATTAGTCGTGAATAAATTAATATTTAATTAGGCAATTTCAATATATTATGGTGAATGGTTGGATAGATCAAATATTAATTTTTATTTTAATTAATCAACTTCAAACTTTCATTCTTAGTTCTTACCTTCTTGTTGTTTTTTTGCTCAGGAGGAAAGCAGCCCCACCTCCACCACCCCCTGCAGAGCCGACGTTCAAGGATCCTCGGGCGGCTGCCCTGTTCAATAGATGGAGACAGGTGTGGCTGACCTCCATGGAAAGGCAGAAAAAGATTCAGGAGATGATTGAGAGATTAGAGGAAGTGAGTGAGAATATGAGTTTATAAATTTTATAAATAAGATTTATAAGATTTATAAATAAGATTTATAAATTTTATAAGTCAAGATTATTAAAAACTAGTAATTTTATGTTTCGTGTAAATTTTTATGCATTGCTACACCAACAGGAGGACCGTCTGAAGAACTTTGACTTTGACATGTGGCGACTTCAGTACATGAACTGGATGAGGCAGAACAAGACACGAACCATGGACTTCTTCTACAGGCAGGACAAAGACAGAGACGGAAAAGTCACCAGGAGAGAATTCATAGAAGGAATACTTAAATCAGGTGACAAAAAATGTTTTTTCTCTCTGACTCTCTTACTTATGCTCTCGTTATCTCTAACTTATTTTATGTGACATTCTTTCTCGTTTTACTTTTCTTTCATTCACTCTATCTTCTTATGTTTTTCTCCTTTCTCTCCATTTAGTTCATAGGTTAATCTTCTCTCTTTATTAAACTCGTAATAAGCAGGTTTCAGGACGACTCCCTTGGAGATGGAAGCAGTGGCAGACAAGTTTGACTTCAATCAAGACGGTTACATCGACTACAGGGAGTTCGTCGCTGCTCTCAGGTGGCCTGACAAGGTAAGTAGGGATGTACATGGTTTCATTAAAATAATTATTTAGTTTTTTATTCGTGTTTTTTTTCCTTCAAATTTTAATGCTGGAAATTCCACAATTTATTTATTTATCTATCTGTCTTGTCATTCTCTCTTAATTATTCAATTCATTTATTCACATTCATTTAATTTCATTTGCTTGCTTGTTTATTCCAGAGGGGTAGATTCGACGGGGGAGGTCTCGGCCAGAAGATCAGGGACGAGGTGGACAAGCAGGCCAAGAAGTGCAGCTGCTCCAAGCAGTTCAGTGTCGACAAAGTTGGCAACGACAGATATCGAGTGCGTATTATTGGTGCCGGTGATTGTGCTGGTTATGGTTGTAGTTTTTATTACTGGGGTAATAGTGGTGTGATGATTATGATGATCTCAAAAGTTAGTGGTTCATGTGGAAACTTTTTTCAAAATTCTTTTTGTGTGTGGAAATGAATTTAATTGAAATTAATAAATTAACGTAATCGGTGCAAACTCGCTGTTGATTGTTTTCCAGTTCGGAGAGTCGCAGAAGTTACGTCTGGTGCGCATCTTGAGGAGTACCGTGATGGTGAGAGTTGGGGGAGGATGGGTGGCGTTGGACGAATTCCTGGAGAGGTTAGTTGTTTCTTTTTGCTATGGTGATGATGATGATTATGAAAGTTTGATTTTTTAGGATTCCAGCGAGACTCAATAAGTTATCAAATTTTGACAAAAAAATTAGCTTGGTTTTATACAGTTATTATAATATTATAATCGCATAACGAATGAATGATTACTTAACCTCCAATAAAGGTTATCTTGTTGTGTAAGTCATTATAATATTATAATGAATGAATAATTAATTAACTTCCGATGGAACAGCGCCGCACCGTTACATCTCGCAGCTCATGGAGGATGACGGAGATAATAATGTTTTCATTGATGATGATGATGATGATGATCTAAATTGTTAGTTTCCATTGGCGATGGGCGATGGATGCCTGTGTTGTTGTGCTTCTCGTTGGTGTCTGGTCGAATTATTTAACGGGTGAACCGGTTGATTTTTTGTTGGGAATTTTTTATTTGCCGGAAGAAATGGTGACGGGTCGATGTGTTATTTCGCTTACATTGGTCACCTTGTGGTCGTTATTATATGATTCATATTATTTCGCATTAACTGGCCATCCGGTCCAATAATGGCTTTCGACCGCCCCAAGAGTTGCATCATTAATCACTATAATTCAAAATGCTATTCCGATTCACCTCTTGTCATCATAATCATCACCATCCCTCTCTTTTCCTTCCATCCCTATCAGTATCTCTCTGGCCACCAAGGTCGCTTGCTACTCAGAGGAGGCTGTTTTATTCGAGTCTGTGTAGGTTTAACATTGAATAATTGATAAATTGTGGAATGAGTTGTTCTTTGAGTCTGCAGCGCGTTCCTTATTTGTGGTTTGTTTATGTTTATTTTTTTCAAATAGTTGTTTTGTTTATTTTCAATTCTTAACTTGTTTATTTATTTATTCATTTATTTATTTTATTTATATATTCATTTATTTATTTAATTAATTTATTTACTGTTGGACGACTGACTGCCTCTTATTTTGTTTAAGTTCTCTTCGGTAATTCATTTTTATTTCACTCGTTTTATCCCATTTTTGTTAGAAGTATATCTTTTTTCACATTTTTGTTAGAAGCATTATTATTTTATAAACATTTATTTAAGTTACTAACTTGCTTCTTTTGTTCGTTCGAAGTTTGTTGGTTTTTCTTGTTTCCAAGATGTTTTCCTTTTTTAACTTCTTTTTTAATGTTTTTATACTTTAAATGTTTCTTCTTTTATTATTAAGTTTTAAATTTTTAAACTTAAATAGAAGTTCACTGTTTCAGAGTTATCATTTCATTTTACTAACTACTATAGAAGCTTTCAAATCTGCACTGCTGCTGCTGCGTTTTTTTTGTTTTGTTTTTAATTTGCTTGGCGACTGAGTTGAAATTAAAAGAAATACACGAAATTCATTACTTTTGAACATTTATTTAAAATTCAAAGTTCTTTTTGATAATCGTTCTTTAATTAACCGATCAGCCAAAGGACGTACAAACATAGACCTCCGTGAACCGTACCTCATTCCAATCGGAGGCAGTCAGGCTTATGCCAACTTCAAGGCTAACATGCCGAGTTGGAGCTTGGGCGATGTCTCTCAGCAAGTCTCACATAGAACCACTCCTCCCCCAACTGCTGCCACTCCAAGCAGGGTAAGCCTATGGATTTTATTAAAAAGCATTTTAAATAGGCTTGTATGGATCTGAGTGAGACAGAGAGAATAAAAGGGAAAAGGGAGAGGAAGGAGAAAAAGAAAGAGGAGAAATTGGAGGGAAAGAATGGGAAGAGATAGATAGGAAAAAGAGAAGGGAGTTGGGAAGGAAAAAGAGAAAGGAAATGAGAGACGGGAAAGAGAGAGGGGAGGGAGAGAAAGAAAGGAAGGGCAGAGAGAAGAGGGAGAGAAAGGAGAAGACAGAAAAAAGAGAGGAGAGAGGGGAAATAGAAAAGGGGTAGGTGGAGAGAAGTGTTGAAGAGACCAGAGGAGGAGAGACGAGGGGAGATAAGAGGAGGAGACAAGAAAGGGAGAGAAGATGGGAGAAAGACAAGAGGGGGAGAGACAGGAGAGAGAAAAGGGGGAGAGAAGAGTGGAGAGACACGAGAGGGGAGAAGAGAGGAGAGAGGAGAGGGGAGAAGAGAAGAGAGGAGATACAAGAGGAGAGGGGAGAAGAGAGGAGAGGGGAGAGACAAGAGGGTAGAGACAAGGGGGAGAGACAAGAAAGGAGAGACAAAAGAGGCGGGGACAAAAAGGGGAGAGAGAAAGGAGAAGACAGAAAAAAGAGAGGAGAGAGGGGAAATAGAAAAGGGGAAGGTGGAGAGAAGAGTTGAAGAGACCAGAGGGGGAGAGAAGAGGAGGAGACAAGAAAGGGAGAGAAGATGGGAGAAAGACAAGAGGGGGAGAGACAAGAGGAGAGAGAAAAGGGGGAGAGAAGAGTGGAGAGACAAGGGTGAGACACGAGAGGGGAGGAGAGGGGAGAGACAAAAGAGGCGGAGACAAAAAGGAGAGAGAGAAGAGGGGAGACAAGAAGGGGAGAGACAAGAGGAGAGAGAAAAGGGGGAGAGAAGAATGGAGAGACAAGGGGGAGACACGAGAGGAGAGAGACAAAAGGGCAGAGACAAGGGGGAGACACGAGAGGGGGAGAGACAAGACAGGAGAGACAAAAGAGGGGGAGAGACCAAAGAGGGGGAGTGACAAGAAATAACGTATTACTATAAACAATGGCAAAACTGTTAATGCATTTAGAAATCGATTTACATAATGTGAAAATATAAATGTGTGTTTTTAAAAAACTTTGTTTTTTGTTTGAACTTGGTCTTGGTTGATGCCATAAATTAATAAATAAACTGACCAAAACTTGTTTATTGTTTATAATGCTTTTTCTTTTCAGCATCAATAAAAAAATCACTAAATGTTTCTTTGTATTGTTCTTCATAGTTAATAATAATTATTATCTGGCATCGCTGTTGTTAGGGAAGTGAGTCAATAGAGTATGTGACTTGCAGCTCAACGTACAAAGCTACCAGCTAGGTTAGGATACCAGACTTAATTTTATTAAGAAAAAGCTGAGTAACAACAAAAAATTTCTCAAACCACAAATTTAAATATTCATTTCAGCATCATAAAAATGATAACTTTTTTCTTTACGTATTGGAGTCCTAAAAACCTTTTTTTAGTACAACATAATGCTTAAAAATGTCATTAAACAACTTTTTATCTATTTGATTTACATATTGATCCCACTCTTCTTATGAATTTATTAATCTGTTCAACTAGTGATTCTGATGTTATATGACTCGGTTTTATTCAAAGGAACCAATCATGCGTTGTTGTATGTCAATAATTATAAAATAAACAAATACTATGAAAATACGTAAGATGAATCATCTTCATCTTACATATCCCCCCTCTTCGAAAAAAGAAACGCGTCAGTGTTTCTTGATTGCATCGTCACTCTCTTTACGACTAAGAAAGTCAGCACCGATGTTCTCCTTGCCTTTGAAATAGTTTCCTTTCAACTTATTCTCAATCTCTATCTCTCTGCGTGCTGTGTCAACAGGGCGGGCATCTCCGAAGATTGCCGAATTCAACTTTCCATCTTTCCCCACCCCTCCATTTTGGCCTCTAGGCAGAAGATTGAGCCTTGGTCTTTCTTTTGGCGGATTCAAAGCTTGAACTTTTGCCTCAACTTTATTTCCTACCTTTGAAATGGCAGACGTGTTTCTTTCCTTGCTTTGATACAGCTCCGAGTTAGCCGACGATTTTCTAAAATTTACCCGATCATTCCTCTGAGTGCTGTCGTAGTTGGAAGCGGATTTCTGTGGTTTCCGACCAAAGCGATTTCCTGCCGCCATTGCATCAAAACCCCTTACCCTTTCAACATTTCCCAGCACGAGATCGCAAAGTAGGTTTTTCATGCACACCACCTCTCTGGTTCCTCTGAACCAGTCTGTTTTGATTTTTACCACTGTTGTCTGTTGGAGCCACCCGAACTGTGCCGTCGATCAAAACACAAGGTCTTGTTCTTCCGGTCATCTGACGCGGGTGCACTAATGATTCCTTTACTATTATGGAAGTACAGCCAGTGTCCCTCAAAACCTTTACCGGTTTTCTGTTCACAAACCCTCTGGTTAATTTAAACTTTTCTCCTGAGTGAAAACAACCATCCGCTATTACCGGTGAAAAGCAGCCACATTTTAATTGGACCTCATTCATTTTACCATCCAACACCATGACCGCGCATGCATTCACTACTCCAGTCTTTGCATGGTGGTGTCATGGTGGCCACTCTACGCGTTTGACACATGACTGGAGTTCCTTGAGTGCCTTGACTGTAGTCCCTCGCGATCTGTCCAGCGTGATGACAATCCTTTGCCATATGGCCCAGCTTATTGCAATTGTAACAGCGTGGTCCAACCATTCCGGAGTCAGAGTCTGGTTGACCACGATTTCCGCGAATCCTGCTTGCGTTCTCGACTTTTGCCAAGCTTTTGACTGGGTGAGCTTGATTGTACTTGTTGACCCAGCGACTTAGCTCATTGACGTCACCGCTTTCTTTCTCCAACAAATACTCAGCCATTCCCGAGGGACACTTTCCAAAGAACTGCTCTTTTAGGAACAAAAACAAATAGTTTTTTGTACCCGCGAGATCCACCCAGCGCCTGAGGTAACTATCTAGTCGCACCAGATACTGTTCCCAAGTCTCTTCTGGCTCAAGCTTTGACTCTCGAAACTTTATTCGGTAGTCTTCTGCCGACTTCCCAAAACGGCGAAGGAGTGCCTCTTTTACCGACTCGTAATCCTGCATCTGACTATCGCTGAGTTGGCCAAACACTTCCAATGTCTTAGCACTGAGCAGGGAACCCAGAAGCATTCCCCAACCCTTTTTTGGATGATCATTTGCCGTGGCCAATGCCTCAAAACGGAGCAGAAAAGCGTCCACGTCGTCACCTTCCGAGAACTTTGGATATGGAATCTTTGTTGCCTCTACCTTTGGCTCTTTTTTTTGTTAGGGCCTCTAATTCCAGCTTTTTCAATTCCAATTCATGCTGGCGTTGCTCACGCTCACGTAGAAGTTGAAGTTCTCGTTCTTCTTTAGCTTCTTGAGTCTTCTTCTCTTCGTGTTCACGTTCCCGTTCCCGCTCTTCTTTAGCTTCTTGAGTCTTCTTCTCTTCGTGTTCACGTTCCCGTTCCCGCTCTTCCCGTTCTTGTTTTTTTTCTTCACGTTCTTCTAATCTCCTAACTCTTTCTTCATCCTTTAACTCTTTGACGTAATTCCTTAAATCTTCCCCGGAATAGCCTAGAGCCTGTCCCATCGCAATGAATTTCTAGTCAGACATCTTTCACGAGAGAAAAAAAAATTCGGTCGCTTGTGAACAAATAACTTCAGAAAATATATTTACGGATGAAAATACGTAAATACGTCGAGGTCACCAATGTAAACGTAGAGGAATATGCTTTCTAGCGATTCGTAACGTTAAAGTCGAAGTTATTTATAACACAATATTTCTCGAATTTATTTTAACTTAATTATTCTTCCTTGAATATAATCTTTTAACTGGACTCAAAAAACTGAATTTTCTCACTTTGTAGAATTTCGCACGGTTCTAACAAATCTTTTGTTAATTCCAATTTCTCTCTGCAGCACGTCTCTTCAAACTTTTATTATCTTCTCGAACACTCAACTTTTAACACACTGTCTAAATTCTCAAAATTCATACAAAAAATAATAATTCTTATCTTAATATTAAAAATCCGGAAAAAGATATATATATATATATATATATATATATATATATAAATTTATAGATAAAAAAATAATAAACACGCACACACGTACACACATACATATATATAAAAATATATATATATATATATATATATATATATATATACATACATATATATATATATATATGACTTATTGTTTCGACATATCCAATCATAATAAAATGCACACATAATAAAATAAAATAAACAAATACTATGAAAATACGTAAGATGAATCATCTTCATCTTACACTGTTCAACTAGTGATTCTGATGTTATATGACTCGGTTTTATTCAAAGGAACCAATCCTGCGTTGTTGTATGTCAATAATTAAAATTATAAATACTTCCTGGTGCTAAGTGTAAAAACTAAAATTGACCCCAGGTGACCCAACTAGTTCACATAAATGTTTGTTCACATGAACCTTTTGTTGAATAGAACGTTGTTGTATTTGTAATTTTAAAAAATATTAAAAAAATTTATTATAACTCATTCAAAATAATTAATAACTTCAGACTTAAAAATACTAGTATATGTTTAAAAAAAAACCTTTTGTTGAAGAGAATGTTGTCTCTGTCTCAGAATCCGTTGAATCTGTAATTAAAAAAAACATTAATCAGTGAACCTTAAAAAACTTCGTTTATTAAAAAAACCTTTATATATTTGAGATAGAAATTAGATACAAATTTAATGCAAATATTTTTTATGAAGATTTTTCATGAAATATTTTTCACGTCTATAATTCTAAAAACTACATAAATGAAAAGATTTTTAGTAGAAAATTGATATTTGCAACCATGGAAAGAAAATATGATAATTATTGATTAAATTAATTTAAAAACAATGTTTCATTATAAGTAAAAAATTGAAATAAAAAGCTTCAGATCGATAGTGATACGTGAAATGATTAAAAGTGGAATTCAAAATTTGTTGTCTCTCAATGAAATAAACAATGATGAAATATCGCGTAGATTTTTTTATCGTTCTTTTTGATTATAAAAACAATAAAATAACAACACAAAAAAGGCTTATAAATTTATTAAAAATACCTACTCGTCACGCTTCCTGTAAAAGGAAGAGCCGGTAATTTCGTAGATTTCGTAGTTTCTGTTGATTTGAAATTATTTTTGTAATTTTTTATTATGATTGACTTGAAAAATAATTTATAATACAAATTAAAAAAAATCAATTTTTTTAAAATTGACGGGTTATTTCTATTAATTTAATTATTTTTTATGAATATTTTCTAGAACCACCAAAATCAGTTTGTATTTGTAGTAGGCATTTGCGTGGTCGTGTTAATTAAAAAATAGAAAGAAAACAAGCGGAGTAAAAGAAAAGAAAGGTAGAAAGAAAAAAAAGAAAAACCAAGACAAAGAGAAAAAAAGAAAGAGAAACCACAAAAACTCGGACAACGCCGTATAATTCAGCAAGTCTATAAATATAAAAAACAAGTGTAAAAGGCAACGTCTGTTCATTAATAACTCCAAAACCAATGAAGGGATTTGCACGAAATTTTACATAATAAACATTTACCACCTAACAAATATCTCTTTTATTTAAAAAAATTGTTTTGAATGTTTTTAGAAAATTAATTTTTAGAAATATTTTCGTCTATGCAATTATATCGCGGCTTAACAAGCTGAGGGTTTCCGTCGCCTTCCGTTCCGCCGTTGTTGGTTGTTGCGATCTCGCAATTTCTCAAAATCAAAAGTGAGTATTATTTTACTAATATCAAAAGTACTAAAGTACTATTATTTTCTTTAATTTTTTTAATTACTGTATATCGTTCAAATGTTTTTGAATGTTTTAGAAAATTTTTTTTTTTTTAATATTTTCGCTATTGTATCAGAGCTACTATGTTTTGTTTATATTCGATGTTTATCGTCTCGGTTTCTCAAAATCAAAGTAATTTAAAAACTTTGGCTACTATTCTTATATTATTTAATTTTCTAATTATTATTGTTGTGTATATATTATTGTGAGTGAGTATATCTTTTAAATCCAGATAACTTTGGTTTTCAGGACTAATCAATAAATTGCAGGTGGAATTTCTTCTATTTAGAAATTTAGACTCTAAATTTTAGAGATATTTTGTGCTTCACAAAAAGAGTTCCAGACTTAACAAAATCAGTAAATGAGAAATTTTTTTGGGCAGGTAAGTGTTTTTTTATGTGATGGCATTAGCAGATTTGGTATTAATTTATTATTGACGAGTAGTTATGACTATAAGATTATGAATTAATTTATCGGTCTTATTTTATTTTTTACTTTTCAGAGGAAGTTAGAAAATTACATTTTGAAGAAAATCTTACATGCAACACCAATTTATTGTAAAAGTTTCACTGATATACGAGGTGCATGAAATTTGAAAGAAATGAAAGCAAGTGCAGTATTTTTGTGTTTCAACAAAATCATGAACAAAGTTCTCAAGCCAGCCTATCAATCTGCTGCTGTATCGTTCAATTTATAATTGCATCATTTGCTAAATAAAAGTGGTATTCTTCAATTGTTCCAAATTGATGATCTAAGAAAACTCTCGGAAAATTCATTAAGTTAATGCTTTGAAGGTTTTTAATATTATTATTACTTCATGTTTTATTTCAATCTGTGTTTTATATCACATTTTTCAAAGCCACGGGCCAACATTTATTAACATGCCACATGTAGCGTTATATGCTTTCTGTAGACATGACACTTAAAAACTATAAACAACTCAAAAACTAAGACTAGCGATTTTTCGAAAAGCAGCTGTTGAACAGTGTGTGATAAATCTATTGTAAGCAATTATAATCTTACAAGTATTTATAATTTGTTGAGATATATGAGCAGATTTTAACATTATTGCAGCGTTAACTAATAATTTTTTTTTCAGCTTTGGTCAATCGTAATAAGCAGAAGATTACACTTGCAGAGTGGAACCAATACATTAAAGAACACTAATTAAAATTGAGGAAATTTAGACGTAACTAAACGAGCAAACCAAACAACAAAGTGTTAATGAGAGAACAGATCAATTTTGATGACTGTGCACAGCATTCCGCTACAGCCCATCTAAGCCACATTGGGAAGGCTCTAAAATTTAATGGAGGAACGGAAGAGCGAAAAGAAGAGCAAGCTGTGGCGGTAAAGCGTAAAAGCAACCGGGATCGGGAAAAGTAAAAGAGACCGGGCCGGAAAAGCGACCGTGAGCAGAAATGCGACCTGGAACGGGAAAGCAAGCGGTTAAGGAAACGGGAGCCAGAGAGAAAAACGATAAAAAACCTTTAAAATCCCCGGGCAACGCCGGGTAACCAGCTAGTTATAATTATAAATACTTCCTGGTGCTAAGTGTAAAAACTAAAGTTGACCCCAGGGGACCCAACTAGTTCACAATAATCAAACCTTTTGTTGAAAAGAACGTTGTTTTATTTGTAATTAAAAAAATATTAAAAATTATATTATAACTCATTCAAAATAATTAATAACTTCAGACTTAAAAATACTAGTATATATTTATAAAAAAAAACCTTTTGTTGAAAAGATTGTTGTCTCTGTCTCAGAATCCGTTGTAGCTGTAATTAAAAAAAAACATTAAAAATTATATTATAATTCATTCAAAATAATTAATAACTTCAGACTTAAAAGTACTAGTATATATTTATAAAAAAACCTTTTGTTGAAAAGATTGTTGTCTCTGTCTCAGAATCCGTTGTAGCTGTAATTAAAAAAAACATTAAAAATTATATTATAATTCATTCAAAATAATTAATAACTTCAGACTTAAAAGTACTAGTATATATTTATAAAAAACCTTTTGTTGAAAAGATTGTTGTCTCTGTCTCAGAATCCGTTGTAGCTGTAATTAAAAAAAAACATTAAAAATTATATTATAATTCATTCAAAATAATTAATAACTTCAGACTTAAAAGTACTAGTATATATTTATAAAAAAACCTTTTGTTGAAAAGATTGTTGTCTCTGTCTCAGAATCCGTTGTAGCTGTAATTAAAAAAAACATTAAAAATTATATTATAATTCATTCAAAATAATTAATAACTTCAGACTTAAAAGTACTAGTATATATTTATAAAAAACCTTTTGTTGAAAAGATTGTTGTCTCTGTCTCAGAATCCGTTGTAGCTGTAATTAAAAAAAAACATTAAAAATTATATTATAATTCATTCAAAATAATTAATAACTTCAGACTTAAAAGTACTAGTATTTATTTATAAAAAAACCTTTTGTTGAAAAGATTGTTGTCTCTGTCTCAGAATCCGTTAAATCTGTAATTAAAAAAAACATTACCAAGTGAACCGTAAAAAACTTCGTTTATTAAAAAAACTTTTATAAATTTGAGATAGAAATTAGATACAAATTTGATGCAAATATTTTTTATGAAGATTTTTCATGAAATATTTTTCACGTCTATAATTCTAAAAACTACATAAATGAAAAGATTTTTAGTTAAAAACTGATATTTGCAATCATGGAAAGAAAATATGATAATTATTGATTAAATTAATTTAAAAACAATGTTTAATTATAAGTAAAAAATCGAAATAAAAAGCTTCAGATCGATAGTGATACGTGAAGTGGTTAAAAATGGAATTCAAAATTTGTTGTTTTTCAATGAAATAAACGTCATAGTCAATATTAAATCTGAAGCAATACATCAACCTGTTGTTAAAACTGGCTATTTTATACATATATATAGAATAAATATATCGGCCCGCCTGTTGTTTAGGAAGGCTTTTAGCAAAGCAACCTAGTAGACCGGAGATCCGAAACGAAAAACTGAGAGTTACAACCGTATAGCAACTTAATCAAATATTTTTAATAGAAAAAAAAATTTTTTTATGTACAAAATACATTTTTAACTTTATAAAAATTAACAATTTTTTTTATAAAAATTTCAGTTGACATTGAATTTTATTTGCGTAGTCTCTAGTTCGATGGTCTATTTATGTCTATTTAACGTCGCCTCTGTTATCGATAAATTAAAATTGTATATTTTTTATGTCGGATATCGCGTTAAATTAAAATAAAGCTCATATCAACTACTTTTAGCTATAAGAAATCGACGTAAAAGAAAAGAAAGAAAGGTAGAAAGAAAAAAAAGAGAAACCGAAACAAAGAGAAATAGAAAGAGAAACCACAAAAACTCGGACAGCGCGTATAATTCAGCTAGTCTATAAATATAAAAAACAAGTGTGTGTGTGTATGTGTACGTATGTGTGTGTGTGTTGTGTGTGTGTGTGTGTGTGTGTGTGTGTGTGTGTGTGTGTGGTGGATTGTAAATCATTCAAACATCATAGCAAATAAACGGCTCCTATCAACAGAAATTTCGTTTCCAAAGGATTTCGAATCAACCAGCTAAAACCACGTTTTACACTTTACTTTTGGTCCATCACGTCATTAGAAAACAAAATCATCAGCTTTCAATCTCTTTTAAATTTTAAAAATATTTCATTACTTTCTCTCTCCATAAACTGAGCTATACTGTATAAATCTACCTCACTAAGATGTGTACGTCGTACGTTTCACAAAAGCTAAGATACGTCGTGCGTTCTAGACGTGCAGATGCTTATTTCCGTGATTGTTGCTTTTCAATTTATAGCTGAGTAGACATTTAGACCAATAAACAGCTACGCATTTCAGATTTTTTTTTCTCACTACAGCAGAGGACATCATCAAAAAACATCCAGCAGTAAATTGTTTGCGTCGCAATCGAACGCAAGCCCTATTTCCTATGTGACTTTAAATCTAAAGTAAAACATATTATTATAATTTTGTGAGCGATCATTTGAAAACTGACATATGTCGCTATATAAAGTAACTTATTTCTATGACATTTTAAAACTATTATTATTATTATTACTAATTGTTTTATAAATTGTCTATAAGTATTTTGTAATTTTGTTATTTATTAAAAAATGAAAAAATTAAAATAAAGTGTCCTCAAATAACCTAACAAATTTTTGAAATCATCAAATTTATTCGAGCTTTCTGTGTTGTCAAAAAATCTAAGATGTGTTTTATTTATAAAAAATTTCGAAATTTCACATAATAAAATAGTTTCAACTGATTATAAAAAATATTTGCCTGCAACCAAAGCATTTAATGCAACCTTTGATTTTGTTTGTTACGTCACAATGCATGGAAATTATAAAATCATATAAAATCATAGATGCATGGATGGACGCCGATTGCGGCCGTTTATTTAGCCCGTTAAAAATTTGTATAGCTGCGCTTTAACTCTAACGGTTTCTAAAGTTGCAATGCTCTATCCTCTTGACTTAAAATTCATTGTTCATTGGCACATAAGAACAACCTTAATCAACTTAAAATAAATTAAATAGAATAAGTATATATATATTCATTTTTTATTAATATTTATTTATTAATTAATTAAATTAATTAAACAAATAATTAAAATAAATAAAAGAACGATGCGATTTTTTCTCTCTCTTTCTCTTTCTCTCTCACTCTTTTTCTTTTTCACTCTCTCTCTCTCTCTCTCTCTCTCTCTCTCTCTCTCTCTCTCTCTCTCTCGCTCTCTCTCTCTCTCTCTCTCTCTCCCTCCCTCTTTCTCTCTCTCTCTCTGTCACGACGAAAATAAACGAACGAAAACTCTTACAATTCAAAACTTTAATTTCAAACTAACTAATCAACATACATTGTGTTGGTGACGCTCGAATTTAGTTTATCGGCATCATTTTTATGTACATTTAATTACCTAATAATTAAAAAATGTGCAATCTTATATTTTAAATTTTAAGTATCAAAATTGCTTTGCATTGCTCTTTATTGATAAAACCTAGTCGTAGTAGTAGTAGTAGTATTAGTAGTAGTAGTAGTAGTAGTAGTAGTAGTAGTAGTAGTAGTAGTAGTAGTAGTAGTAGTAGTAGTAGTAGTAGTAGTAGTAGTAGTAGTAGTAGTAGTAGTAGTAGTAGTAGTAGTAGTAGTATTAGTAGTAGTAGTAGTAGTAGTAGTAGTAGTAGTAGTAGTAGTAGTAGTAGTAGCAGTTGCAGTTGCAGTAGCAGTAGCAGTAGCAGTAGCAGTAGCAGTAGCAGCAGCAGTCGCAGTAGCAGCAGCAGGAGTAGTAGTAGAAGCAGCAGCAGTAGTAGTAGAGAATTAGTTAGGCGCACTCTAGTGTTAAGAAACCTCAGAGGCGCCGGGAACGACTCGTGCCACCCGCACGTGTGAGATAATTTCTTGCTCAAGGAAACTACGTGCCCGAACCTGAAATCGAACCCAGGTTCTCCGGATATCCATGCCGGTATCTAAATCACTAGACCAACACGTCTTACAAAACCTAGCAACGAACAGACGCGCTACCACTGAGGCAACGATTATGCCCGACTACACTACAATAAATTGAACTCACCGTTCACCATGAGATAGCCTGCGATCAAAGCCATGATCACGACTGCACTCAACACGATCAGTTTCATCTTCACAAGCAGGATGATATAAAGACGATTGCTGAAGGTACAGATTGTAAAGTCAGCTGAGCCCTTTTTATAGAGTTCCAATCACGTCAGCAAAGTGCTTCATTTTCATTAACCTTTTGCCGAGCAAATAAAAATCAATCATAACTTGCTCAGCAAGGTCAGCTGAGTTGTTTTTTTCACGATCTCCCTGTGAGGGCAGGGAGCAGCAAAGAGTTTCATTCTCATTAACCTTTTGCCGAGCAAATAAAAATAGCCCAATAACCACCTTTCCAGCCTGGTCGCGTGAATTGATTTTTTTTCACGAGCTTGTAGCGTAGGGAAGGGCATCGAACTAATGAAATGAAACAGCAGAGGTCACCAGATGTTTCTAGCAATCAGTGGCGTTGAAGTTAAATAACGTTGTTAATTAATTTTGAGTTCATTGCCGTCTACGTGGCAAAAATAATAAATGTTTCTTTCTTTCTCTCTCTTTCTCTCTCTCTCTCTCTTTCTATCTCTCTTTCTCTTTCTCTCCCTCTCTCCCTCTCTCTCTCTCTCTCTTTCTTTCTCTCTCTCTCTCTACCTCTCTAGTTGCAAACACATTATTATTTTTTAAATTTTTAGATTATTTGAAAATTAAACTATAGTATTTATTTTATTTTATTTTATTTTATTACAAACTTTTATTTAAGTTACAATCCCTGTTTGTGTGTGTTTTTCTCTGTGCGCAAATCTTGCAGGTCAAATTGAACCAGCTTTTTGACTAGCTAGGAAGCTGGAAGGTAGCATGGGTTGACTCATCAACGTCGCTCCCGTGCTGTTGCAGAAAAAAAAGTTTTGCGAAGTTTTGCGAAGTTTCAGATTTTATTTCGAACTTTTAAGTTAAGATAATTGCGAAAGTTTAGGTTAGGAACGAGAAAAGAATTTACATACTGTATTCTATTTTCGTCATTTCAAATTTTGCTGAAAAAAATAGCTGTTTAAGTTTAACCGGTTCAAACCGGCTTATTTCGTCGACCTGTAGAGAAAAGTTCTGATTCTTGGAAAGGTCTCGCCCTTTGAGAAGAAGTTCTGTCTTTCTACAACAGTTTCAACCACTCCATTCAATCTTACTTCACCTCCAGCTCCAGCAAAACAGCCACCTTCACTTCCACTTCATGTTCGACGTGTCCAGCTTGGCTCTCTCTTCTTCCCAGTTTTGGAAAGTAAAAGTTTTATATGGAAACAGTCGAAAGCTCTAGTTTAATACCGTCTTCGTTCTGCTGCCTCTTGACAGTTTTGACCAAGTTGTCCATTCAGAGGAAAAGACGGTTTGAAGTAAATTTTGCTGTTTTCTTTAAGATGTTTTTGAAAGTAGGAAATTTGAAGATTATTTTGCGGTGAGGTGTTTGTTACCACCTTCTGTGTTTCTTCTACGCAAAAATCAAGTTTTAACTTGAAGACTGAAGACTCATGGGGGTAGGTGCAGCAACTTTTTTCCAAAGAATTTTGAAGATAACCGGTTTCTTTCAAACAACTTCAACTACACGAAATGGAGCACAGGTAGTTTGAAATATTTCTGCGGTCAGGGGCGGATCCAGAATTTTGTTAAGGGGGCGCATCCATAAGTGCCCGCCCATAGGGGCGAGAAAAATTTTCCCTCTTGAAAAATTGATGACATTTTTATACCATTGTTTGCAAATTTATTCGTGTATAATGGATTTGCGCCCTCGTACCAAAATTTTAAAATGTAACTACCTAATAATGGTGAAAATGTGTGTGCTATAAATGGAAATCCATCAATGTTTTTATGCTTGAAACGAGCATATACATTGATTGAGAGCTTAACTCTTTGCTAAATTTACTTTTATTTAAAATTGATTTTGTTTATAAGTTTATTACTAAATATTATGTACATAATTTAAATTTGTTTAAGGATTTGTTTAATGTAAATTATTTTTAACTATTCCATAATGGGGGGCGCGCGCCCCCCGCCCCCTGTATCCGTCCCTGTCTGCGGTCCACAGGTGCACTATTTTCATATGGTTGTACGGAGGAAGGTGCAGCAGCCCTCTTCCAACGACGATTGACAATAACCTCTCTCTTTTTCAAACCACTACAACTATGCGACATTTATTTCATTCTTGCCTCTTTGATGGAATGAAGATACAGCTGATTCTCTACAGTAGATACTCGTACTCTTCAAAGCGTCGAGATAGCAAGTCTGTAAGTTCGCGGATCATGGTACGCGCTTTCTTCTTAACGTGGCTGTGGGAGAAATTGCAGCAGAGCCCTCTTCCAAGGACCACCGCAGACAACCTAACGAACGCAGACAAGCTGTCTCGGAAGTTATGCAAACGTGGACGTCAAAGGTTTTTCTGCGGATCACGGTATGTATTTTCCTCCTGTTTGGCGTGGTGGGAAGAAATACAGCAGCCATCTTCCGACGATTACCGGCGACAACCCATATACGTTCCAGCTCCTTCATAGCGTGGAAGATGAAACTCCAAAGGTTTGTCTGCGGATCACGGTTTGTGCTTTCCTCCTGTTGGTTATGTGTGAGGGAAGTGCATCAGCCATCAGCCCTCTTCCAACGACTGCCGACGACGACCTGACACCCCACAACAATTTAACGGTTCTCGCAACCAACACCTATCAATTCTAACTTTGTAAGATGTGCAGAATATTCAGATTTGAAATGTAACGAATTTCCTGACATGGAATTTGTTCAAATATAGAGTTTCTTGATAATATCTTAATATCTTAATATCTTACTGATATTGTTTATTCATATATCGAATTTCATGTATTGATCTTACTGATATTGTACATTGATGTACGGTACATCATGTACCGACCTTTTGAGATACTCATGTCTTGATTTTACTTATACTGTACCGACCTTTTGAGATACTCCTATATTGAGCTTGCTGATATTGTACATTCCGGTACCTTCTAGGATACAAATGTATTGATTTCACTGATATCATGTTCTGAGACACTCATAAATTCATGTTTCGACCTTATAAAATACTCATGTATTGAACTTTCTGATATTATACATTCATGTACCGACCTTTTGAGATATGCATGTATTGAACTTACGAATATTGTACATTTATGATCCTTTTGAGATACTCATTTATCGATATTACTGATATTGTACAATCATGTATCGACCATCTGAGATACTTCTGTATCAAACTTACTGATATTGTACGTTTATGTACTGACTTTCTGAGATACACTAGTACTTATGTACAGCCTTTTATGTACTGACTTTTGTTGACATAGGTACATACTCTTATGTATGTATGATTTCTCATGAAATATTTGATAAAAATATTCATGTATATACTTTAGATGCTATTAATTTACATCAATGTAACGATTTTTAGTTAAGTTATAGTCCAAATTGACTTAGTCGGAAAAGGACTTTAAATAAATAAACAACAACAAGCTAGGAAGCTGTAGTCGATTTGGACGGTGGTAGCTCCACAGACGTTTCATATTGAAGAGAACAGCAATATTCTTGTAATAGATGGCTTAGAGATGACATGCATCGGTTTTTTCAGAGTACGGCAAGTTTGTGTCACAAATGCGGTCAGAGATTGCGTGCACGTTCTGATTCGCATATTTTCATCAAATCATAAGAGGTTTTCATAAAGATGATACAGAAGACGTTAAAAACTTTACATTGAAACATCCAATCAGGGTAGATTCTCAAATGATGACAGATTTTGATACCTTTTTATTTTAACAGTATTTCTGAATAGCTGACCTGATTAATAGTGTTGATTGACATTTGTAGGCGTGGTTAAAGCAATCTTTTTGAGTGAGATCATCATCGTCACTTTTTTCTAAGTTGGAGATTTTGCTTTTTTTCTTGATCCACGAGTAGATTATGTTGTTGGCTGCTTTGTTGTTGAGAATCGTCTCGAGATTTGGTTGTTTCCCTGACTTTTGCAGCAGTTTTCCACGTAATTGTTAGTTAGAGTCTCGTGTTTGAAATTCGTTATTTTCTTTTCTCCATTGTCGGTTGTTACAGAATTGTTATCATTTGTTTTGTTAAGTCGCCTCCATTCATCTCGTCAAACCCTGCCACGTGGTTCGTGATCCTTGAGGGGCACGCAGTTCAACATCGCCGGCATCCACGAAGTTTCAACTCGTCCTAGAAGACCTTGCGGTGGAAACGATTAACAACCCAGATGACGTCATCTTAAAAGCCGCTGAGTACGACCAGCTCAAAGACGCCGTCAAGAAACAGCACGAGTCAAGTAGAGGGGAACTCTTTGAAACCTACTTCTCATCGGCAAGTAGTGTTATTTAAGTTTTGAATTTAATTTCAATTTCAATTAAGAAAATTCACCCCTAGTTTTTTTTTTTGGTTTTATTTCAATTTCAGTTGTAATTGCATTTCAGTTTCAATTTTGCTTTAATTTCTATTTCCATTTTTTAGGCATATTGTAGTATTTAAATAAGCTAATAGGTAGCTTCTTAATAAGTAACATTTAATCGTGTTTAGGTCATTCAAAAAATTTATATTCACGTTTTTCTTATTCCCGTTTTTATTTCCTTTTTCCTGTTTCAATATCGATAAAGTTTTGTTTGTTTCAATTTTAATTTCGTTTCCTTATTTCAGCAATTTACGTTTCAGTTTTAATTTTGGTTAATTGAATAATAATTAAATCCGTTAAAAAACAATTCTGTTTCGGGTTTCGAGAAGCTAAATGACTACCGGCCTTTTTCTTCAACAGATGACAAAGATCGCAAAAATGGTCGGCGTTACAGACGACATAGCACGTCATCGATTCCAGAAAGTTCTTCCACTGTCATCGCGTCGCAGAGAACGGACGGATTGATGGACGGACGGATGGATGGATGGATGGATGGATGGATGGATGGATGGATGGATGGATGGATGGATGGATGGATGGATGGATGGATGGATGGATGGATGGATGGATGGATGGATGGATGGATGGATGGATGGATGGATGGATGGATGGATGGATGGATGGATGGATGGATGGATGGATGGATGGATGGATGGATGGATGGATGGATGGATGGATGGATGGATGGATGGATGGATGGATGGATGGATGGATGGATGGATGGATGGATGGATGGATGGATGGATGGATGGATGGATGGATGGATGGATGGATGGATGGATGGATGGATGGATGGATGGATGGATGGATGGATGGATGGATGGATGGATGGATGGATGGATGGATAGATGGAAGGAAGTGAAAGCTTCCAAGAACCATTAAATCATAGCTCTAAAAGGTTTAATGTTTTAAAAGTATCACTAGCAGTTCGTCATGATCAAAGACTTAAACATATTATCTTTTTAGGTTCAATGAATTTAATTGTTTTCAAAATGTATAATTTTATTAAAATAATTGAACTTTGAAACAGAATTATTTAAACTTTTTAGTGGGTAATTTTATAATATAAAAAAATGTTAACTTAATACAACAATTAATTTTTTTCTGTTGTTTATTTATTTACTAGCGGGGGAATCCGGCATTGCCCGGGGTTTTTAGAGGTTTACCTAATGCGTTTCTTATTTGCTCCCGTTTTCTTCCCGCTTGCGCTCCCGCTCCCAGTCGTTATCCGTTCCCTGTCGGTTTCCCGCTCATTTTTTCGCTCTCAGTTCCCCCCCTAGATCCGATTCTACATACATACATACATACATACATACACACATACATACATACATGCATACATACATACATACATACATACATACATACATACATACATACATACATACATACATACATACATACATACATACATAGATACATACACACTCCCGCTCCCGGTCGTTATCCGTTCCCTGTTGCTTTTCCGCTCATTTTTTCGTTCTCAGTTGCCCCCCCCCCTTAGATCCGATTTTACATATTATATATATAGATATATAGTTCCCGCTCGCTCACCCGCTCCGCTCCGCTCATTTTGTGACGGATTTCAAATTTTTTTTCTTTATATTTGATTCCCCTTGACTCTCAAGGTTGTGTGAAAATTTCATTACGATCGGATGACTGGTGTAGCAATGCATAAATAACATACCTATATACATACATACATACATACATACATACATACATACATACATACATATATACAAACATTCATTTTTATATATATAGATTAAAAAATTCAAACTGATGAAACTGCAACGGCTTCCAGATGTTTCAAGTTAATTGTTACGCATAGGTCGATATGATAGGTCGATGAAGTTAAATTAAGTTGTTAATTAATTTTGAGTTCATTCCCTTTAAGTGGCAAAAATAATAAGTTTATTATTTATTATTATTGCTTTTTTTATTGAATAATTCAACATAGACAGCAACACCCTGTATCCATATTGTACTTATTAACTCGAAAAAAATTAAATTTTATTTTTGATCGATGCGAAAGTTGAGATTGCTTCTTTGAGCATTTTTTGAAAAATAAGCACAAATTTTTAAACGATTTATCATTTTATTTCTGTGAATGCCAAAAAGTTTTGCTCGCAAAGATAAGAGCTTCAAATGGGCACAAGAAATTCTATTGCCTGGCTGATCAAATGATCAACGGTGAAAATTTGCAGTTTAAGTCCGCACATTCTTAGGAATGATAAGTTAAAGTGCAATTCACGCACATCATTAGTGTTTAGAAACCTTTTGAATCATGAAAATACGTCGTTGAAGAAGTCATAACTTTTCTGATTTTGTCTATCAAACATTATTGCCCTTTAGTATGAGTCACTTTACTTCTTTATCCCTCTCTCTTTCTCATTTTCTACCCCTCCCTTTTTCCCTCCCTCTCTCTCTTCCTCTCTCTTTCTCTCTCTCTCTCCCTCTCTTTCTTTCTCTACCTCTCTAGCTTCAAACAAATTATTATTTTTTAAATTATTTGAAAATTAAACTATAGTATTTATTTATTTTATTTTATTATAAATTCCAGTTTAGGATTCTAAACACCAGCAAAAATAAAGTAAATAAACAATGTTGTTTATTTTATTTTATTAACGTCTTTTTAGATTATAATAAATTATTTTTATTGTAAAAAATAACTTTTTTAAAAATTAAAAGTTCAATATTTTTTGTATACAATTTTTCTTGGGTGTCAAATGTTTACAATGCCAAGTTTGAAAAGTTTGTGTCACAAATGCGGTTAGAGACGGCGTGCACGCAGGGGCGCAACTAGGCGGTGCAGCTGGTCGCAAGCCCTCCCAGGCAAAAATCGGAGGGCATTGCAATTTTTCCAAATTCGATAAGTTTTTCTTTCGGTGTGGGGGTGATCAGGGGTGCTACATTTATATATTAACTTATTTTTTAACATTTGCTTTAACTGGTTTTAGACTGAGTTTCACTATCTTCAGTGCGCAGTCTTTCTATTCTATCATTAAAAAATTCTTAAAGATACCAAAAAAAAGACTGCAGACTCACGATAATCAAAATGTTTTCTCTTTTCAACTTTGAGCAAACCCCCTCAGGCCAAATCGGAGGGCCCTGCAATTTTTCCAAATATAATGAATTTTTCATTGGGTGGGGGGTGGGGTGATACATTTATTCATAAACTTATTTTTTAACAACTGCTTTAACTGTTTTGAAACTGTGTTTGACTATCTTCAATTTGCAGTCTTTCTTTTCTTTCATTAATAAATTATTAAAGATACCAAAAAAAGACTGCAGACTAAAGATAGTCACACAAAATTTTTCCTGTGGCGGGTTTTCTTCCTTTCTTCAATCTTTAACCTCCCCCCTGCATTTTTTGCTGGTTGCGCCCCTGCGTGCACGTGCTGATTTGTAGATTTACATCCAATCATGAAAGAGGTTTTCATAAGGGTGCTACAGAAGAGTTAGAAACTTTACATTGATGCAGCCAATCGGGAGAGATTCTCAAATGATGACACAGTTTTTGATACCTTTTTATTTTCGCAGTATTTTAGAACAGCTATCCTGATTAACGGTGTTGATTGATATCGTTGGCGTGGTTAGAGCAATCTTTTTCAGCGATATCATCATCATCATTTTTTTCCAAGTTGGAGATTTGGCTCTTTTTTCTTGATCCACGGGTAGATTATGTTGTTGGCTGTTTTGCTGTTGAGAATCGTCTCGAGATTTGGTTGTTTCCCTGACTTTTGCAGCAGTTTTCCACGTAATTGTTAGTGAGAGTCTCGTGTTTGAAATTCGTTATTTTCTTTTCTCTATTGTCGGTTGTTACAGAATTGTTCTCATTTTTTTTTTTTTTTAAGACGCCTCCATTCATCTCGTCAAACCCTGCCACGTGGTTCGTGATCCTTGAGGGGCACGCAGTTCAACATCGCCGGCATCCACGAAGTTTCAACTCGTCCTAGAAGACCTTGCGGTGGAAACGATTAACAACCCAGATGACGTCATCTTAAAAGCCGCTGAGTACGACCAGCTCAAAGACGCCGTCAAGAAACAGCACGAGTCAAGTAGAGGGGAACTCTTTGAAACCTACTTCTCATCGGCAAGTAGTGTTATTTAAGTTTTGAATTTAATTTCAATTTCAATTAACGAAAATCACCCCTAGTTTTGTTTTAATTTTTATTTTTGGTCCCATTTCAATTTCAGTTGTAATTGCATTTCAGTTTCAATTTCGCTTTAATTTCTATTTCCATTTTTCAGGCATATTGTAGTATTTAAACATATTTTATTTATAATAACAGAAATTAATAACATTTTAGCAACTAATATTCATATGAACATTTACCAAAACTATTCGGAACTTTTTTATATAAACTACGCCTAAATCTAATATTCGCATCTGTTTAAAGTATCTTGATGAAATCATTCGTTTTACTGTATTGATTTGTTCATTTTGTTTTGGCCGTTCTGATTTTGGGATTAATAATAAGCAGGCATCAAAATGAAAATGTCTTAACACCGAAACTTTGCCGTATAGCTAATAGTTAGCTTCTTAATAAATAACATTTAATCGTGTTTAGGTCATTCAAAAAAATTTTATTCACGTTTTTCTCATTCCCGTTTTTATTTCCTTTTTCCTGATTGTTCAGGCACCCCGGAAGTCCCAGACGATTCTCTTTCAAGGGGGTGGAAGCGATATTAATAATTGACTTAAAACTTAAAGTTTTTTTGGAATGCATTGTTCCGATTCGTCATGGTTTATTATTAATATTTTTATTTGTCAATTGTAATCGAGGCCCGGCTCTGGAAGGCATTCCGACCCCGGGTGTATCGTTATTGCAGCTTCGCCGAATGGGTCGTCGACTGAATTATTAATCGCTCGTTGAAACATTTAATCGTAAAATCTCATGACTCACTCATGTGGATGCACTGCTGCCTCAACAGCAAATAGAACGCTTGCGTTTGATCCCTGCTGAACTTCTCGTCTCGGCACGCCTGCAGGCCGACCACGAACAAGTCGACCAGGACGGACGCTTTCAGGTCCAAGTGGAGATTTCTGACGTGTAGCATGTCTGACACCTGTCTGCGAATCAGTAAAACCGGCGTGCGGATAACCGGGCAATCGTTTACTTTGACGGGTTGAGGTAACGCAACGGGATTACTGTATGTATTGATTTGTTCAATTTGTTTTGGCCGTTCTGATTTTCAGATTATTAATAAGCAGGCATCAATAGCCTCAACCTAGCAAGTTCAAATAACTTTATAAATCGGCTTGGGCCGTGCAGATTTGTATTAGAAATCCATAAACACGCAAGCAATGAAAATGTCTTAACACCAAAACTTTTCCGGTATAGCTAATAGGTAGCTTCTTAATAAGTAACATTTAATCGTGTTTAGTTCATTCAAAAAATTTATATTCACGTTTTTCTTATTCCCGTTTTTATTTCCTTTTTCCTGTTTCAAGATCGATAAAGTTTGTTTGTTTCAATTTTAATTTCGTTTCCTTATTTCAGCAATTTACGTTTCAGTTTCAATTTTGGTTAATTGAATAATAATTAAATCCGTTAAAGACAATTCTGTATCGGATTTCGATAAGCTAAATAACTACCGGCCTTTTTCTTCCACAGATGACAAAGATCGCAAAAATGGTCGGCGTTAGAGACGACATAGCACGTCATCGATTCCAGAAAGTTCTTCCACTGTCATCGCGTCTCAGAGAACAACGGGACTGGACCATATCGGACGACTTGCCGACCAACTCCTCTTCTCCTGATGAAGAACCAGTCGACGTTTTTCATCAGTGGTCTCAAAAATTATTCGGTAAAATTTAATGATCGGTTTGTGTATGAATCTGCCGATTTGTCTGATAAGGCTGCGCGTTCATCGATTACTATGCTTTCAGTCTTAAAACACTTGGTGTAAAGGACTATAAACTATTATAAAAAAAAAAAAAAAAAAAAAGATTACTATGCTTTATTTTCCCGTTAATCAGAGCTCCAAGGTATGTCGAAGTCAGATATTTATAAAAATGCCAACATTGGTGTCAATGGCCAGATAAATCCAGTTGCAATGTAACCCAGTCAATGGCCAGATAAATCTAGTTGCAATGTAACACAGTCACGTAACACAGCCTCTGCAAGCTCGCGAAGCAATTCACCAGTGCGCTCGGTAAACGCGCCATATAGTGGCGTCCTACAACTGCAAATTTTTTAAATGATGTTCTTGATTGATACGGGCTTTTCTATATCTCTGATTCACTTTTCCTTTGGCGAAATTGTTTTAATTTGTAAATGATTAGGAACGATGTTTATTTCCTATACACTAAAATCCTTGTTGACCAGTGTAATGAATCTATTTTAGTTCTCACTATTTCAAGCATCTGAATTAAATTATTATTTTAATTTTTTCAAGTTATTTTGAAATACTGTGGTCACGGGCTTCAACCGGGTACGCCTAGACAAAGATCTTTACGGCGCAGTCGACAGGGCCTTAAACCAACATTCCTGAGATCATCACCATCACCATCACCATCACCATCACCATCACCGTCACCGTCACCGTCACCGTCACCGTCGTCGTCGTCGTCGTCGTCGTCGTCGTCGTCGTCGTCGTCGTCGTCGTCGCCGTCGCCGTCGCCGTCGCCATCGCCATCGCCATCGCCATCGCCATCGCCATCGCCATCGTCATCGTCATCGTCATCGTCATCATCATCATCATCATCATCATCATCATCATCATCATCATCATCATCATCATCTGTCTCGGGTGCTGCAACGATATCGTAATCCTTTTTGTAGCCAGTAGAGAAGGAAGTTAATTTTTGTGTGGTTCGATTGTAGTGTTGCCCTGAGGCAGTAGTGTTTTCCTGGGGGTTCGCAGGGGTTCGTGCGAAGCCCCTGTTAATCAGAAAAAATTAATCTTATTGTCGGTTGCGTGGGCTATTACCAAAACATTGCTCTTAATTTATCTCATATCCCTGATTGTCCGAAAATTATGGACGCCCGAAAGTTGAGCGCATTTGCTTCCCGCCTCCTCTGCCTATGCTTTCTTTTAATCGGTCGCCCACTGAAAACTTGAAACGCAGTCCCCTGTGTAACAAGTTGGTTGAGGAACCATAACTCGGCAGATGATACCAGGTTGAAAAAAATCTAACTTTAAGAAAATCAAGTAGCTATTTGGAAATATTTTTAATGATCAAATTACTTTATAATAATATGTATGAATATATGAAATTTCAGAACTTTTAGAGATGACGTTGTACTCCAGTTGAACAAATCCAAGTTGATTCAGTTGTTGTAGAGATAGCTCTGAAAGCACCATTTTGTCGATAAGCGAAGACGCTGGAGTCAATTGAAATGAATCCGAGGTGATTCGATTGTGTTTATTTTGTTGCCTTGAAGGTATTGTTGTCGATATGTAGGACAGGAGTCGGAATTGTGTAAGATTCAATTTCAGTTGTTGTGTTTAATAAGAAGCTTAGTTTGTCACCCATAAGATCGTAAGTTGTCTTATCTAGACATTGAGACGCTGCGAGAACAACTATTTTAGCGCTGAGTTTTAAGAGTGTTCGGAGAATCGTGTACATTGTCTTTGGGTGCCGTTGACCCATTGGTAATCTTTTTTTGTTGCATTTATTGAGCATTTGTTTTACCCGTCGGTTGATTAATTGATGTTTGTGTGTGTGTGCGTTCGTCGTGTATTGTTTAGGGTGCTGAGACCCCGTATATTATCTTATTTGTGTTGTAACTTTAGGCGATGAAAACCTTTTTAACTATTTTTCTATAAGATACTGAATCCTCCAGCAATTGAGACATATTTAAATGTTTGCATCGTAAGACCGTCAGATCTTTATTTATTAGGTCGCTGTAATATTTGTTATTTTTTTTATCATGTATTCTCCCGTGAATGAATTATTAATCGTAGGACATGGGGAAGAGGTAGTCATAACAACCTGTCATGCGCTTACCCATAAATCCCTGTTCACATCGACAAATGTGAGTTGACACGACCCGATCAAATCTGATACGTCTGGTGCAATCGGAGTTTGTAGATGTGATATAGCCGTTAATGTCGAAATGTGAAATACACGCGACTTGAACGTGCTTGTCGCGTCGGGCTTGTGCTTGACTATTTCACACCGACCGATTTGATCTATTTTTTTTTCTTTGGTGTTGTCGGGTTGAGTTTTTTTGTCGATGTGAACAGGGCTTAAGAGTGGGGGACGCAATTAGAATTAAAACGATTGAATGAGATATGGAGAAAGAGCAAGCTAAAAGAAAATAAAAGTAGAATAAGTGATAGATAGGCGAAAGAGTGAAAAAAAGCCGACAAAGAAAAACAAAGCCAAAAAACAGACGTAGAGCACCAGTTAGGATCCAAAGCAACTAGTTAAGCATGTATACTATACCTTCCCGGTTTGGATGTCTTCCGTGATGTGGTTTGCTTAATCTAACACTGTAGCTGCTAGTCATAGCTAAAAAGTTAACTTTATAATCCAAAACTTCCTCTTAAAGTTTACTAAGTTTTCTAATACCTAACAAGCCTGTAATAAGCTTCTTGCTGAAGCTTATTACGAGGCGTTCTGCTCATATCAATGTCATCTATTCTATAGGTTTTTTGTTGTACTGTGTCAAAAAAAATTTTCCTAGTACTCAATTTTCAGGTATTTGCAGTAAAATACCTTTTGTACAAAATTAGTACAAAACATTCATGTATACGTATTATATAAATAGACTGCTCAGGTCAACTCAGCCTTACATCCTTCATTGGTCAATGAATGAGTACCAGTTTCACGACTGGGATGTAATAGGGTTCGGCACATTCCGATTTCGGAGACACGTGTGAGTGGCAGGTAACACTTTGTGATCCCATATGCACGAACAGTTCCCGGCACTGCTGTGGTATTATCAATACGAAGTAGCGTCCTAATGTTCAATACATTGACATTTAACATTTACATACATTCAAAACAATCATCAGCATTGCTTTATCGTGATAAAATCCTCTTACTACAGAAAAAAAAATCAATTCTTACGCTGTCATAACAATCCTTCCTATGACATTGTCCCAGATCTTCTTGATTTTTTGTTCGTTCAACAACCTATATTCTTCCATGACACCGTTACCAAAGTCAAGCACCGTGTACTTGCTGACAACTTTGTGCGACATGTCCAACATTAGGCGGACACCGTTGTTGTCATATTCAAGGATTGAAGCAGTGTAGCCCGGCATGACACTGAGTTTGGAGTGATTTAAAACTTAAAATAGAACTTATTTTAATGCATATTTTAAAAAATGATGTTCTTCCACATTCCCTGAAAAGACAAAAAACTCATTTAATAAGAGTGTACTCATGACTAACCAATTCTCACATTTACACTTATGTTGTTAGAGAGTGAAAGAACAAACAATTAAATTTCTTTAAAATGTAATAAAAAAATTACGATGAATTAGTTAAGTTTTCATACTTACTTTATCTACGCACTTTGCCAAGCACGTTAATATTATCATTTGGGAGTGAACATGCAATAACGCATTTAACGACTAAAGAGTCCACATCATTTTGATCTTCCGTACGAAGCTCTTGTGTCCCAAATCCATTCGCGACTGTTAAAAAATAAAATCATTTAGACACAAATTATAATTTGTAGAATAGAATTACTTTTCTCAGACATTTCAACAGGCACTGGCACTTGTCATTACCACCGGGAGTGTCTCAACTATGACTATTTAAGTCATCATAACTATGACTACTATCGCGATCATCATCAGAAGTCATACACTTCATAACTATAACTAGGGCATAACTATCATTAGGCGGGATGGCATTTTCCTGTTCTTCCAGCGTGTAGACTTGCGATCGTATTCAAGGTTTCAACTTTCTCATACTTTCCATCAATTCGTGTATGTGTGTGAGTGTGTGTGTTTCGATAACTTTCTTAATTGTCAATATCTGTGAGTTTCTTGCCAGACTACAATGCATCATCGTCATCAATAATTTCGTTTACGGAAAGTTATGTTGCCGGTGTTTGTCAAATACGAGCGAATGTAATTTTGCATGTCTTGATCATCTTTTAATCTCGATTGA
Source organism: Erpobdella octoculata (assembly GCA_963978895.1). Taxonomy (NCBI): domain Eukaryota; kingdom Metazoa; phylum Annelida; class Clitellata; order Hirudinida; family Erpobdellidae; genus Erpobdella; species Erpobdella octoculata. The sequence continues at coordinate 37,954,540 of OZ022241.1, forward strand.
TACAATTAGTCTAATTAGATACAGTTTGTTACATAAATTTGAACGTTCATATACCTTTTGCAATTCTTTCTTCATTTCACTTGCTGATTCACATTAGTGCACATGAACAATTTGACTGTCATCGATACTACGTGAACTAAAACTTTGTGCCCTTTGATCCAACTCAATCCATTCGTCTGATGGACTGTTCGGAATATCTTCTTGCACACATTTCCAAGTACCTTCTCTGATTAGCTGCATCTTTACTTTACTATCAGTATTCATTCATCTCGGTTGCGTGCAGAGATGTTTTGCTTGCCGCATTCTATTTACTTAGATTGAAGCTTTGGAATAAGGATTTAGAAAAACCGCTACGGTGTGTGCGGTGTGTTTATTCTATTTTTATAGGTACGGCGGGTTGTCCGGTGACATCGACATCAAAATGCACGGTGGTGGTGTGGTGAGTGAACAAACAAATAATGAAAGAACCTGGCCACAACGACACTCTCTCGGGGAAGCCTGTGAGATAAAGTTGTGACATCCTTTCTGGCGCAGTCGACAGAGTCTCCCAACCAAAATAAGCGGAGATCATCATCATCAGCCTGGGTGCCGCATCAACACCGGAAACGACCATCTCGTGTAGCTTATAACAGGAAAGTAAAAACTTTGTTTTTGGTAGCCATAGGTCCTAGGACGTTGAAGTCCAAGACTAGGTAGGACGTGTGAGTTCGGTAAATTTGGAGATAGTTTCGGTGAATTGTTTCATTGTCTTTGGGGTGCTGAACACTCCTTGAATAGATTTTTATAGTAGGCTCAGAGCTTTGGGTGCCGCAAACCCTGTAGGAGTTGAATTGGTGGATTTGTTATCCGTAAAAAAGCAACAAAATAAACACCACAATTCCGTTTATCACTACCATCTGGACAATTCTCCCTCATGTTACAGACCAATTTTCTGCTTATGCATCCAGAACTATCTTCACAGGCAAACACATCTTTGTAGAGAGATAGACACGGGAAGGGAGGTATTACTATAAAAAATATAATTCTATTTACATTTATTACATAATTATGAAACAAATTCATTACTAAAAAGCAATATCATTGTTGTACATCCTGGTGCCCTTTCCTCCCTTTTTCTTCTTTCCTTCTTCGCTCCACCCTCAAGAATTTGGCTCTAATTCATTCCAAATTTCTAACCTGACTGGTCACATTTTCCTTTTCGAATAGCCAGATCATCAACAGCTATGTAACCAGGTTCCATAAATGTAAAACTGGCCATTCCAGCTTCTAAATGGATAGCCTCGTTAAAAACGTTTATTGGAATTTCTACTTTTGTCTTCTTAGTTTGGTTGACCATTTGAAAAGTTACAGGATCAAAATTTACTTGATCATTTTTAGCATTCTTTGTTAGCAGATAAACTTATATCCAGACATTTTTAAGTCAATTTAATATAAATTTTCTTTAAATAAAAATGATAGTGACAGCTAAAGTTGAATGACTTCAGAAGAAATAATACACCTAGATCTCATAGCGCCTGTCAGTGTGGACCCTATCCTCTGTTTTTGTGCATATGTTTAAGTTTGCTTCTGTGTTTTGCGAGAAATCAAGTATATGTATGTTATGGATATTTATATATTAACTAGCAGTGCCCGTAGCGGCTTCGCTCGCATGAAATTAGAGAGTTTGAACCGTGCATCCATAGTAGAGATCATTTTTTTAGGTCTCGGCTCGGCCCGTCGACAAATTAGCCCAGCCCGTTTTAAAAACCCAAACTCCTGGCCCGGCACAGCCCGTCTGAATTAGGCCCGGCCCATTTTTACAGGCCTAGAAGTTCTATATACTTGATGAAAAACTTCGGCCCGTCCCACCTTGACCTCAGGTTTGGCCCGGCCAAACTGAAGACCCTAAAATCACTAAAATATCTATATACTTAGTGAAAAGCCTCGGCCCGTCCCACTTTGATTTAAGGTTTGGCCTGGCCCGTGTGAAGACTCTAAAATAACGGCTTGGCCCGGCCGATGATAAACTGGACTTAGTTACGTTTAACCGGCACAAAACTTCAAAATACTAATTTTTACATTTGTAGCACTTACAGTTTGTGAGTAGCAGTTATTTTGAAATCAAATAACCCTTATTTCCACCCCACATTTGAGGTCCTGGAAACCAAATTTTCAAAAAATGCTAAAACACGTATTTCATTATTTTTGGAGTAGAAACTAAATACTAATTTTTACTTCTGTAGCATTAACAGTTTTTGAGTAGCAACTACTTTAAAAACAAAATAACCCAAAAAATGATGAAACACATATATCTTTTTTTTTTGAGTAGATACCAAGTATTAATTTTTACATCTGTGGCAATTACAGTTGGTGAGTAGCAGTTACTTTAAAAACAAAATAACCCTATTTTCCACCCCACATTTGAAGTCCTGGAAACCAAATTTTCAATAAAACCCGTATATCATTATTTTTAGAGTAGAAACTAAATACTAATTTTTACTTTTGTAACATTAACAGTTTTTGAGTAGAAGCTACTTTAAAAACCAAATAACCCAATTTTCCAACCCACATTTGAGGTCCGGGAAACCAAATTTGTAAAAAATGGTGAAGCACGTATATCTTTATTTTTAGAAAAGAAACTAAATAATAATTTTTACATCTGTGGTATTTACTGTTTTTGAGTAGCAGTTACTATAAAAGACAATTAGCCCTATTTTCCACCCCACATTTGAAGTCCTGGAAACCAAATTTTCAAAAAATGCTAAAACACGTGTTTCATTATTTTTGGAGTAGAAACTAAATACTAATTTTTACTCCTGTAGCAGTAACAGTTTTTGAGTAGAAGCTACTTTAAAAACCAAATAACCCAGTTTTCCAACCCACATTAGAGGTCCGGGAAACCGAATTTTCAAAAAATGGTAAAACACGTATCTTTTTATTTTTCAAAAAGAATCTATATACCAAATTTCAAAATCTCCTCATTTTTGGTTTTCGAGATATACATTGTTTTAGAAAAAAGTTTGTTTTCCAGTTTTTTCCCCTCAGGAGCAAAATTTCCAAAAATCCTTTCTTAGCGGATGTTTACGCTATAAAAGTAATATAAGTTCCAAATTTCACGTTCCTAGGATGAGGCGTTTGAGCTCGGCGTTGATTATCAGTCAGTCATCTGTCAGTCAGTCAGTCAGTCAGTCAGTCAGTCAGTCAGTCAGTCAGTCAGGACATGTTCTTTTATATATATAGATTAAGATTTTAGGTGACGTGTTTAGTGTGAATTTGGTAATTTTATGTATTATGTATTATGTTGAGATAGTTTCGGTGAATTATTTCGTTGTGTTTGGGGTGCTGAATATTCCTTTAATCCGTGGAGAGATTCTGATGGTTAGTGTAGAGCTTTGGGTGCTTTTGGCCCGTATGCCCCAAAGATTTTCACGATGAAATAACAAACCCTTATCAACAAAGAAACCTCTTTTGTTGGAGTGCCCCCACTCCCAACAAGTCTTCAGCGATTTGCAGTTAACCTGTTCTTCAGAAAAGGATTCATTAGTTATGTTATCTTTAGTATCAATAATACAATCAGAAATATCATTCAACTTATTATCAGGCACGGAGTCCACGTATATTTAGTAGCCGTTTTATTTTATTAAACTTAAACCACAACTTGGTTTAATATACACAGCACTAAGTCTACCAAATACTGGAAATACTGCTGGCGCAGTTGCGGTACTGGTAGTGACAGTTGTGGCTTTGACAGTTTTCGTGGTGCTGTATTGCTGATTGACCTTGCCCTAATGTGTGTTTTCATGGTGTGATGCTGCTGTTGGTACAAAACCTATTATTAAAAACTAAGTTTTTTACAAATCTTTTAAAATTTTGTAATTCGACGTATAACTTGAACGAAATTGGAAGTTCTGATTTGTCAACTAAACACATTTTTCTGGGACCCTAATGAAAGAAGATAATTGTAATATCGTAACTAACCACAACAAAATAAAAATTATTTATTTTTATTATCAACTATTGTTCAAATATTATTTAACACAATTTTTATGTGTGTGTTTTAAAAGAACACGGCAAAAGGAAAACTTAGCTATCGATTTCAGGTATGTAAGCAAATACGCAAAAGGTGACTGTTTCCCATTACCTGATATCTCAAATGTTTTGCAGCGTGTAGGTAGTTCCTCGTTTTATAGCTGTTTCGAAGCTCAGAGTGGATACTGGCAGGTACCCAATCATCCCGATTTGTAGTGGTTTACTGCTTTCATATGTAACGATGGGTTGTACGAATTCACCAGAATGTCCTTTGGTTTAAAATCGGCAGATACTTCATCCCATTATTTTTTTGCAAAACCCTTTTCTATGATATCGTCATCTATTCACCAATCTGGGAGAGTCACCTAGATCATTTATATAAATTTTCTTTTATCTTATACTATCTACAAATCTATTTAGATAATTTTATTTTGACATTAATAATTTGGTTTGAATAATTTTCTAAACTGACACACTTGTTGTCATGTTTGATTGTATTCCCGTGAGTTTCAGGTCACCGCATAAATTAAAATCTGATTCAGATTTTTTTCTCAGAGTAAAATAATACATATCTTGTTACAGTTTAATTTTTCAATGTTTAATAATTGAACAGCCAGTACGCTGAACAACATAGTCTGGTCGAACAGCAAAGGTACACTCGTAATTATAATCTCCGTAGTTCCGAGTTCCGAGAGGGAATATTCAATAGATCATTTAGTTTTTATTTTATCGCCCGACGCTGGTCGGAGCAAATTTTTTTCTAGATGGATAGGTCCTTGCATCGTAGTAGAAAAACTAACCTCACACGCATACAAGATTGACCTTGAACGTATCCGGCGACACGCAAATATCACTAGAATGCGAAAATATCATCCTCGCAACCAAGAAGCCATCGCAAATAATTGTTCTATCAGTTATAACAACGACGTTGATTTTAGTGACGTAAATCCCAGATGCAAAGGAGATACTGGTATTAATTTTGATGACGTTGACTTGCGCAACCTGTCGTAATCAAAGGTTAAGGATATAAAAACTTTTAAATAACAATTTTCTAATATTTTCTCAACAAATATAGGCAAATACGAATTGATGCACCATGAAATTAAGATATCACCTGACTTTAAACCCAAACGTTTCAAAGCCTACAAGGATATCTGAATTATTAAAGGACGACGTTGCCCGTCAATTGCATGATATGTTAGAGCAAGGTATCGTCGTACCTTCTCAGAGCGAGATGGTGAGTCCCATTGTGTGTTTTAAAAGAATACGGCAAGAAGAAAGGTGTCCGCTAAGCTATCGATTTCAGATATGTAAACAAATATTCATAAGGTGACTGTTTCCCATTACCTGATATTCCAGATGTTATGCAGCTTGTAAGTAGTTCCTCGTTCATTAGATACTGGCAGGTACCCATTTATCTCGATTCGCAGTGGCTTAATTAAAATAAGCGAAACGGCTGACTCTCAATCTACTTATATAATGTCTCAACCTCACTTACTGGTTGGGACTAAAACTCTGTCTCATGTGGTTTAACAAATAGCAAATCTTTATGCAATCATAACCTGACGAGCAAACTGTAATAAAAAAGCTGTTTAGCAATGGTTTTCGAAATTTTCGCCATCTGTATATCTAATTTTCAGAGCGCTGAGCAAATTGTGTGCCTCTAGGAGATCAATATTTACTTTCTGTTCCCCCGTCGGCCTATACGTCGGCGGTTCGCATCTCACTGGCATTACTCAAGTTGAGTGTTTCGTGAAAACAACTCCTTTAAAAGAAGAAAACAATTGGTTTATTCGAAATACCTGGCTCAACTGTTGTTCTTCTTGGTGTTGTTTTTTATTTTCTGGTAGATGTAGGTCCTGGTAATATGGAATTACTTTTGTAATTTTTTTAATACAATCAAATTAAAATTATAATTAAATCATTTCAGCATTATTTTGTCATAAACTGCATTATTGTTTGTTGATATTTCAAAATTCTAATAATTATGATAAAATTGCTAGAATAAAGTTGTAGTAACTTAATTAAACGTTGCATAGGAATACCCGTGATCTATTTAATCAAGTAGTTATTTTTAGATAAAAAATTTAAAAAAATTGAAATTTTATTTTTAATTTTCAAAAGCAGTTGTGTCGGAAGGTCGTTTATTATTAAACAGATGTGTTTACTAACCTTGCCGAACCGACACGATATATCCACAAAAGTGTCCGAATTAGTAAAAGAATTAAAACGATCTGTTGAATTATCATTGAATTCAGCGAAGTATGTGTCAATAATAACAGATGGTCTCGGCTATGTTATTCATCGGCAATGATGGGAATAACTTGCAATCATTTTGATTGAAACATCAATAAAATAAGAAGAGCTTTTCTGACTTGAAGAACAATTATGCAACCCATTACAGGCTTTGCTCTTAGCAGATGTCGGCATAATTTGGGTGACGACAAGCTGGAAGCTGAAGTTTTTTTTTATAAAATCAAGAACGAATTTTTAAGCTAAATAAATTTTTTAAACATGTCTTTGTTGCAAAGTGTTTTTTAGATAGTAAATTTCTTCTTGGTAGTTTACCTAAAAAATTGAAAAAAAAAAAACAACAACTGAATTTAACTGTAACTGAAACTGAATCTTTAAAGATTCAGTTTACTGAAACTGAATCTTTGTAAAGTTTCAGTTACTTTAACTGAAACTGAATCTTTTTTCAAAACTGTAACAACCCTAGTTCTACCAAAAGAAGTTGCTCAAAACTCGCGAATCTGTTTATTAACGCCAACCAATCAAAAGCCAGCTTTTTCTATTTCTGCGTAAAAAGTGACGCTTAATTTACAAATTATCTTCACAAAATTTAAACTTCTTACGCTCAAATGCTCATAAAACAGTTTAGTTATTTATTTCTATATTTTTTAACGAAACTTTTATTTTCCGTTTGCTTATGGAGCTGCCCGAAGAATGTTGTTGATTATCAAATGCTTTAAACTAGTTTAACTCCTCTGTGTAAACGATTATGTACACTCAACTAGGCTACGTTTTCGAAATTCTCCAGTATTTAAAAAGCAATGCAACCTGAAAACACACCCTTATTTGAAAATAGCTGAAGGGGGTGCCGGTTATGGGAATCGTACCACTCTTTAAAGGAAGACCATGCTCAAACATCTTAAAGACAAGAAATTTATCAAACACTGGTTTTTAGAATAACATAAATTTTAATTCTAAAAACAAATTATAAGTTTCAACTTATTAAATAACTATAATAATAACTGTTATCTAGCTTCAAAAATTATTATATTGAGCACAATTCAGTCGAGCAGAAGAGTCAGATCTTCATCCACGACTTTATTTCTTGTGTCCACCACACATATCAAGAGTTCTGTAGACAGAAGGTTCGGGGTTGCCAGACTGAGAATCGTTTGCCAGTTGCCGTTACAGTGGCTGTGACACTTCAGTGCTTCCGAAGAGACATTCTAAACACTGACTAACACCACTTTAAACATTGTCAAATTTTAATTCAATTTAGAGACACTGTTAGCAACTTTTGTCGTGCTGGCTGAAGTAAACTGGGAAGTGTAGATTATGAGGATTTTGTAAATAAATAATGCACATCATATCATAGTCAAATTGTTTGCTGTTTGTTATAACACACAAGCAAACAGTTTTGACATTGAGATAATGCTTAGCAATATCCTCAGGTGCAGAAGAACGTCTTACAACAATAATAGACGTGTAACTGGAGGAAAGATACAAGAGCTATTTTAAAAAGCATCAAAACCCTGCAGAACAAAGAAGACATTTTCTCAAGAACTTGATAAGTTTCTATATATCACTTTAAATAAAAAGGTTAATAACTGCTCACATTGGCCAACTCTGACATTTACACATATTTCACTATTATAGATATTATTTACAAGACCACTAATATAAAGTGAATTATCTTAAACTTTGTCACAGCAATTTTTTTTCGTTTTGACACATTTATTTTTGTTTCAGTTTTTATTTTCAGCAATGCTTAATGTATTTAAAAAAAAACTTGATACAATTTTTCACTGCTAACACAAAATAGTCAATCATTATGGTAAATAAAAGATACATTTAAATCAATTTTAAATTATGTTTCAAAATACACGTTTTTTAGGTTGCTGCTCATGTTGTTGCGTCTTCCAGATGTGAGCATTACACATATTGAAAACAAACGTTCTGTAACGCTTTTGAACATGGCAGAGATAATATATTCTGGGCAAAATCTTTTAAAACTGAAAAGCCTGTCTTTTCCTCATTCAGTTATGCAGTTCTCCTCATCAGACGATGGCTTATGATCTCCATTTTGCAGGGCTGTGAGATATGCTGTCACCTCGAGGTCCGTTTCAGATTTAGACATTACCGTTTGAACCTGTTAGGGGACAGCTGAGGTAGCTAAATATTTAAAATGTTTTACAGGTCGTGAATTAAGCATTGCTGAAAATAAAAACTGAAACAAAAATAAATGTGTCAAAGCGAAAAAAAATGTAACAAAAATAATGTTAAAACTACAATAGAAACTGAAATAGAAATGACCTTTTTCAAACTACAATAGAAACTGAAATAGAAATGACCTTTTTAAAAGAAAATAAAAATTAAAGTTTTAGTAAATTCAAAACTAATACTAAACTAGTATGTATGCTAGCAATTTTGCATAACACGGTGGTCGCGGTGGTAAGCAGTCAGCAGTTGATCAAATTAGTGCGCTCAGGCGTGTATTAAAAGTTATTCGCAATTGTACGTTGTCAATTCTAAACATAGATATCTAGATAGGCTATCGTAGTTTATTAGCTGCTAGTGAAGTGGTATTTTTCTGGCGTTGGTGCTGGAAAAATTATGTATACTTTCATCAAGGTTCAAACTTCGAACCATATCATAGACTGGTAGATCTAGCAGTTTTTCAAGGCAACATGGGAAATTTTCATAGACAAGCCAATTTTTATACCATTCAATAGAGAACATGTTGTAGAATGTCTGTATGAAGATACCACAAATGAGCACTTATGGTACTCTAGTTATTAAGGATTTTAGACGTACTCTTTTTTCTCATTACGTAAGACAATGTTGCGTTACGCGCAATAACATATTTACTCGCTTAGCCAATAAGAATTCAATAGTCTCGTTTTCTATGCTATATTTGCGTTGTCTTTGTATTCATTTTGCATTGCCGGTTTTATCGCGTTTGAATTCCATTTTTCTTCAATATCTTAATGTTTTATTTAAGCCTTAGATTTTTATTTGGACGATTTTGGATCTTTAGCAGCGTTTTTTTTTAAATTCTTATATATTTATATAGTTGTATAGTTTGTATAGCATTGTACATAGTTTTCTCTTCAATCAGTCTTTTGTGTTTGTCATTCTGTTATTTTTTTATTTTCTTTTATTCGTGTTATTACATCTGTTAAGTTTGGTTATGGAAAATTTGTATTGTATTAGCACATTTTTTAATCTAAATGTAACTAATATCGCAATGGAGTGCGTTGTGTGAAAATCTGCTACTGAAGAAAAACTAAAAATAATCTAAATATTGAAACAAAATGGGAAAATTTCTCTATTGAATTCTGCAATTGTAATTGGAAAGTTACCTCAACTGAAAATGCAGCCAGTTTGCATGTTTTGAGAACTCATTTTCAGGAAATGAAATTGAAGTATTTCTTAGACAATGATAGATGGAGTTGGGAAAAATAGACTTTAAGTTGTGTCTCATTAATACTGATATAGACTCTAGAGGCAGCACCTGATAGCCCAGATAGCCTAATTATTATTGTATAAGTTGTAAATGTGGAATTATTAAAAAAGGCCATGCTCTTCTAAAAATAGTTCATGTTTTAAATATGAGCTACATTGTATCTGCCTGTAAACATCGCTATGGTAAAGTTTGTAATAAATCTCTTCATACTGATAATCTTGAAGTAGATATGTTTTAGGGCAATATATGTGGAGGCCTGTATGAAGAAACTTCTAAAACCGATGAGATATTATTTTAATTAGGCTTGTCCAAAATCAGTCTTTGTTGTTGGACTTATTTATTTAAAGTTGGCAAAAAAGTTGATGCTCTTAAAACAGTTTTGAAGGTACTTGTATATGCTTGTAAATGTTGCTGTGACAAAGTTTAAAATAATTCACTTTATATTAGTGGTCTTGTAAATAATATCTATAATAGTGAAATATGTGTAAATGTCAGAGTTGGCCAATGTGAGCAGTTATTACATTTTTATTTAAAGTGATATATAGAAACTTATCCAGTTCATGAGAAAATGTCTTCTTTGTTCTGCAGGGTTTTGATGCTTTTTAAAATAGCTCTTGTATCTTTCCTCCAGTTACACGTCTATTATTGTTGTAAGAAACCAGCCAGTCACAAAAGGGCTATCGTCCGACCTCGACTCAAGAAAACGGGGATGGATCCCGTTGATCCCAAAAGCTACCGCCCCATATCAAACCTATCGTTCATCTCAAAATTTATTGAACGTGTCGTACACCGTCAGCTTTCTTCACATATCGAATCGATGAATCTGCTTCCGCAGGTTCAGTCTGGTTTTCGCAAGTACATCAGTACAGAGACAGCAATCGGGAAAGTTTACAACGACATTATTCTTTCACTTGACAGGAGCCAACCGACTGCGCTCGTGCTCCTTGACTTCAGTGCGGCTTTCGACTGTGTCGATCATGTTCTCCTTACTGATCTCCACACTAGCTTTGGCGTGACTTCAACCGCACTTGACTGGATTGGGTCTTTTCTATCAAATCGAACACATCTTGTCCGATTAGGCCGGGCGACGTCGAGAGTATCGGCCGTTGACTGTGGTGTGCCTCAGGGTTCAATCTTAGGTCCACTTCTCTTCATCCTTTACACAAGCCATATTACTCGGATTGCTTCTTCTCACGACGTGCAGACTCATCTTTACGCTAATGATACTCAGCTGTACATTCATTTTGACGTAACCGACCTGCAGTCCGTTAGAGAGCGTCTTGTCGCCTGTGTCAGCGAGATTCGCGTTTGGTCCTCGTCTATGAGATTGAGCCTAAACCCCTCTAAAACAGAACTTATCTGGTTCCATCGAGGGAACACCTCAACGCGACACCTGGATGACTGTAGTCTTCAAATCAGTACTGACTGCGTCATCACCCCCGTGAAGTCTATTAGAAATCTTGGGGTGATACTGGATAGCTCCTTGCTTATGAATCTACATATATCGGCCGTGGCACGATCTTGTTTCTTCCACCTACGCCGCATCCGACAGATCAAGGGTGCCCTAAACAAACACTGCGTGCGGATTTTGGTCCAGGCTCTTGTTGTTTCTAGATTAGATTATTGTAACGTGGTCCTTGCAGGCCTGCCGATGACTGCTCTTCGCCCGCTCACTGCGGTTCTTCATGCTGCTGCACGTCTTGACGGTGGCATCTCTCGACGGGACCACATCACGCCTCTTCTCCGCCAACTACACTGGCTCCCCCTACCGGAAAGAGTGACCTTAAAACTCTGCTTACTGGTTTACAATATCTTAACAAATCGTGCCCCTGCCTACATGACACGGATGATAAGCCTGTGCTCCTCTCATTCTGGTTGTCAACATCTACGTTCGTCCTCCCATGGTGACGCTGTCATCCCAAGAACTCGTCGAAGTTTCGGTAAACGAGCATTCGCCGTTTCCGGGCCCGGTGCATGGAACCAACTACCTAAATCTATCCGAAGTGCTGTTCTAAATGAGGACTTCAAAGCATTGTTAAAAAAACACTTTTTTAATTTGACATATTGTTAATGGCATTCTTAGTGCAAGACTCTTGTTTTGTTTTAGAAAAAATAAAATAAAATAAAAAAATATAAAAAAAAGACGTTTTTCTACACCTGAGGATATTGCTAAGCATTGTCTCAATGTCAAAACTGTTTGCTTGTGTGTTATAACAAACAGCAAATAATTTGACTATGATATGATGTGCATTATTTATTTACAAAATCCTCATAATCTACACTTCCCAGTTTACTTCAGCCAGCACGACAAAAGTTGCTAACAGTGTCTCTAAATTGAATTAAAATTTGACAATGTTTAAAGTGGTGTTAGTTTAGAATGTCTCTTCGGAAGCACTGAAGTGTCACAGCCACTGTAACGGCAACTGGCAAACTATTCTCAGTCTGGCAACCCCGAACCTTCTGTCTACAGAACTCTTGATATGTGTGGTGGACACAAGAAGTAAAGTCGTAGATGAAGATCTGACTCTTCTGCTCGACTGAATTGTGCTCAATATAATAATTTTTGAAGCTAGATAACAGTTATTATTATAGTTATTTAATAAGTTGAAACTTATAATTTGTTTTTAGAATTAAAATTTATGTTATTCTAAAAACCAGTGTTTGATAAATTTCTTGTCTTTAAGATGTTTGAGCATGGTCTTCCTTTAAAGAGTGGTACGATTCCCATAACCGGCACCCCCTTCAGCTATTTTCAAATAAGGGTGTGTTTTCAGGTTGCATTGCTTTTTAAATACTGGAAAATTTCGAAAACGTAGCCTAATTGAGTGTACATAATCGTTTACACAGAGGAGTTAAACTAGTTTAAAGCATTTGATAATCAACAACATTCTTCGGGCAGCTCCATAAGCAAACGGAAAATAAAGGTTTTGTTAAAAAATATAGAAATAAATAACTAAACTGTTTTATGAGCATTTGAGCGTAAGAAGTTTAAATTTTGTGAAGATAATTCGTAAATTAAGCGTCACTTTTTACGCAGAAATAGAAAAAGCTGCCTTTTGATTGGTTGGCGTTAATAAACAGATTCGCGAGTTTTGAGCAACTTCTTTTGGTAGAACTAGGGTTGTTACAGTTTTGAAAAAAGATTCAGTTTCAGTTAAAGTAACTGAAACTTTACAAAGATTCAGTTTCAGTAAACTGAATCTTTAAAGATTCATTTTCAGTTACAGTTAGATTCAGTTGTTTTTCTTTTTTCAATTTTTTAGGTAAACTACCAAGAAGAAATTTACTATCTAAAAAACACTTTGCAACAAAGACATGTTTAACAAATTTATTTAGCTTAAAAATTCGTTCTTGAATTTATAAAAAAAAAACTTCAGCTTCCAGCTTGTCGTCACCCAAATTATGCCGACATCTGCTAAGAGCAAAGCCTGTAATGGGTTGCATAATTGTTCTTCAAGTCAGAAAAGCTCTTCTTATTTTATTGATGTTTCAATCAAAATGATGGCAAGTTATTCCCATCATTGCCGATGAATAACATAGCCGAGACCATCTGTTATTATTGACACATACTTAGCTGAATTCAATGATAATTCAACAGATCGTTTTAATTCTTTTACTAATTCGGACACTTTTGTGGATATATCGTGTCGGTTCGGCAAGGTTAGTAAACACATCTGTTTAATAATAAACGACCTTCCGACACAACTGCTTTTGAAAATTACAAATAAAATTTCAATTTTTTTTTTAATTTTATATCTAAAAATAACTACTTGATTAAATAGATCACGGGTATTCCTATGCAACGTTTAATAAAGTTACTACAACTTTACTCTAGCAATTTTATCATAATTATTAGAATTTTGAAATATCAACAAGCAATAATGCAGTTTATGACAAAATACTGTTGAAATGATTTAATTATACTTTTAATTTGTATTAAAAAAATTACAAAAGTAATTCCATATTACCAGGACCTACATCTACCCGAAAATCAAAAACAACACCAAGAAGAACAACAGTTGAGCCAGGTATTTCGAATAAACCAATTGTTTTCTTCTTTTAAAGGAGCTGTTTTCACGAAACACTCAACTTGAGTAATGCCAGTGAGATGCGAACCGCCGACGTATAGGCCGACGGGGGAACAGAAAGTAAATATTGATCTCCTAGAGGCACACAATTTACTCAGCGCTCTGAAAATTAGATATACAGATGGCGAAAATTTCGAAAACCATTGCTAAACAGCTTGTTTATTACAGTTTGCTCGTCAAGGTATGATTGCATAAAGATTTGCTATTTGTTACACCACATGAGACAGAGTTTTAGTCCCAACCAGTAAGTGAGGTTGAGACATTATATAAGTAGATTCAGAGTCAGCCGTTTCGCTTATTTTAATTAAGCCACTGCGAATCGAGATAAATGGGTACCTGCCAGTATCCACTCCGAGCATCAAAACAACTAATGAACGAGGAAATACTTACAAGCTGCATAACATCTGGAATATCAGGTAATGGGAAACAGTCACCTTATGAATATTTGTTTACATATCTGAAATCGATAGCTTAGCGGACACCTTTCTTCTTGCCGTATTCTTTTAAAACACACAACGGGACTCACCATCTCGCTCTAAGAAGGTACGACGATACATATCCTGAAATTGACGGGCAGCGTCGTCCTTTAATAATTCAGATATCCTTGTAGGCTTTGAAACGTTTGGGTTTAAAGTCAGGTGATATCTTAATTTCATGGTGCATCAATTCGTATTTGCCTATATTTGTTGAGAAAATATTAGAAAATTGTTATTTAAAAGTTTTTATATCGTTAATCTTTGATTACGACAGGTTGCGCAAGTCAACGTCATCAAAATTAATATCAGTATCTCCTTTGCATCTGGGATTTACGTCACTAAAATCAACGTCGTTGTTATAACTGATATAACAATTATTTGCGATGGCTTCTTGGTTGCTAGGATGATATTTTTGCATTCTAGTGATATTTGCGTGTCGCCGGGTACGTTCAATATCAATCTTGTATGCGTGTGAGGTGAGTTTTTTTACTACGATGCAAGGACCTATCCATCTAGAAAAAAATTTGCTCCGACCAGCGTCGGGCGATAAAATGAAAACTAAATCATCTATTGAATATTCCTTCTCGGAACTCGGAACTACGGAGATTATAATTACGAGTGTATCTTTGCTGTTCGACCAGACTATGTTGTTCAGCGTACTGGCTGTTCAATTATTAAACATTGAAAAATTAAACTGTAGCAAGATATGTATTATTTTACTCTGAGAAAAAAATCTTAATCAGATTTTAATTTATGCGGTGACCTGAAACTAACGGGAATACATATCAAACATGACAACAAGTGTGTCAGTTTAGAAAATTATTCAAACCAAATTATTAATGTCAAAATAAAATTATCTAAATAGATTTGTAGATAGTATAAGATAAAAAAAATTTATATAAATGATCTAGGTGACTCTCCCAGCTTTGTGAATAGATGACGATTTCATAGAAAAGGGTTTTGCAAAAAAAATAATGGGATGAAGTATCTGCCGATTTTAAACCAAAGGACATTCTGGTAAATTCGTACAACCCATCGTTACATATGAAAGCAGTAAGCCACTACAAATCGGGATGATTGGGTACCTGCCAGTATCCACTCTGAACCTCGAAACAGCTATAAAACGAGGAACTACCTACACGCTGCAAAACATTTGAGATATCAGGTAATGGAAAACAGTCACCTTTTGAGTATTTGTTTATATACCTGAAATCGATAGCTAAGTTTTCCTTTTGCCGTGTTCTTTTAAAACACACACATTAAAACTGTGTAAAAAACATTTGAACCATAGTTGATAATAAAAATAAATAATTTCTATTTTGTTGTGGTTATTTACTATATTACAATTATCTTCTTTCATTAGGGTCCCAGAAAAATGTGTTTAGTTGACAAATCAGAACTTCCAATGGCGATGTGCATCGAATTACAAAATTTTAAAAGATTTGTAAAAAACTTAGTTTTTAGTAATAGGTGTTGTACCAACAGCAGCATCAAAATATGAAAACACTCATTAGGGCAAGGGCAATCAGCAATTCAGCACCACGAAAACTGTCAAAGCCACAACTGTCATTACCAGTACCGCAACTGCACCAGCAGTATTTCCAGTATTTGGTAGACTTAGAGCTGTGTATATTAAACCAGATTGTCGTTTAACTTTAATAAAATAAAACGGCTACTAAATATACGTGGACTCCGTGCCTGATAATAAGTTGAATTATATTTCTGATTGTATTATTGATACTAAAGATAACATAACTAATGATTCCTTTTCTGAAGAACAGGTTAACTGCAAATCGCTGAAGACTTGTTGGGAGTGGGGGCACTCCAACAAAAGAGGTTTCTTTGTTGATAAGGGTTTGTTATTTCATCGTGAAAATCTTTGGGGCATACGGGCCAAAAGCACCCAAAACTCTACTATCGTGTCGGTTCGGCAAGGTTAGTAAACACATCTGTTTAATAATAAACGACCTTCCGACACAACTGCTTTTGAAAATTACACAAAAAAAATTTCAATTTCTTTTATTTTATATCTAAAAATAACTACTTGATTAAATAGATTACGGGGATTCCTATGCAACGTTTAACTAAGTTACTACAACTTTATTCTAGCAATTTTATCATAATTATTAGAATTTTGAAATATCAACAAGCAATAATGCAGTTTATGACAAAATAATGCTGAAATGATTTAATTATACTTTTAATTTGATTGTATTAAAAAAATTACAAAAGTAATTCCATATTAACAGGACCTACATCTACACGAAAACCAACAACCAAACCAAGAAGAACGACAGTTGAGCCAAGTATTTTGAATAAACCTATTGAAATTTTTTTCTTCTTTTAAAAGAGTTCTTTCCACGACTATAATTATTATAAATTATTTTTTCAAGTCAATCATATTAAACAATTACGAATTTCAAATCAACAGAAACGGCTACTGCAAATCTTTTTGATTCAAAAAGTACAAGAATCGTGACAATTACGAATTTCAAATCAACAGAATCGGCTACTCCAAATCTTTTTGATTCAAACAGTACAAGAATCGTGACGAGTAGGTTTATTATATAAATTTGTTAGCAATAATTGTTTGTATAATAAAAAAAAACAACAATAAAAGTTGAAATAACTTGATCTTTTTCTCATATTGTTATCATTATAATAATTATATCGGGTGCAGGCCAATTCGTCGCAAAGCCGTTTCGTCGAAAGGTACATTTTTGTCGCGACATTGCGACGAAACGGCCGACCTTTGCGACGAAAAGTCTAACCATTTCGGTGAGCAGTATTCCGCTGCATGGCGAAGCAGATGGCCACTTATTGACAAAGACCACTAGACCGCCGAATGCAAGGGGAATTCCGCAATCTGCATGAGCCATGTCAGCACAACAGGTTGCTGCAAGCTTCCTACCGTTGCAACTGGGTTGTATAATAATAACAAAAACAAAGATGGAAATTGAATAAAATTGATTTTTTTCAAATTATATTTTGAAGTCAAGTGGTTAATAGACAATTAAAATTAATTTAAAGTTACGGATCCAACAAGTCCCAATGCAACAATGACGACAAGCGGTGAGACAATTTCTATTGAAGCGTTATTTTTTTTAATGTATTTTTTATGATATAAAACTATTTTTTAATTAATTTTATAATAACAAAAACAAAGATGGACGTTTAATAAAATTGATTTTTTTTAATTATAATTTTAAATCAAGTGCTTAATAAACAATTAAAATTAATTCATAATTATAGTTTTTACAAGTACCAAACCGTCTACAATGTCAAGAAATGAGAAAATTTCTAAAAAAAAAACTTATTAGCATTTTAACTATAATCTCATGTTTAGTTTTAAATGTTTTTATTGTTGAAAATCAAGTTATCTGGTAATAGGAATTACAATTCCCAGCTCCTTTGATATTTTTTGGTTTGCAGATTTTTACAAAATAATGCTGAAATGATTTGATTATACTTTTAATTTGATTGTATTAAAAAAATTACAAAATAATTCCAAACACTCAACTTGAGTAATGCCAGTGAGATTCGAACCGCCGACTTATAGGCCGACGGGTGAACATTTTTCCGCATTACCACCACCGCCTCCTTTATCGCAAAAGCACTAAGCTTTACGGCTATCATCTCATGCTCAGTTAAAAACGTTTTTTTAATTAATTGGCTTGGGTCTGGCTCGCAAGTAGAATGGCCAAGTGTTTTTGTTATCCCTATATCTATGACGCTTTAATGACAACGTTTAACTTTTATTGTAAATTTAAAAAATAAAGAAAATAAAGCAGCTTAAAAAAAGTCAATCGCTTCATAAACTGAAAATATGCATGTGTAATAGATCAAATAAACAATTCACAAGACAATAATATTTTTGCGTTAACTTCACCAGCTTACATTCCTTTAAATCTTGAAACATCAAGTAAAGTTAGACAAATATCTCAAGGGCAGCGAAAAATGTACTGATTACATTTTCATTTTTTTTATAACATAACAATTTATTTCATATCTCAATAAAAAGTAACAAATATAAGCAACTTTCCAACAAGTACACTCTTGTTGTCATAAAGCTCTTACAATTAGGAAAATTAAAAAAAATTATCAAGTAGGTTAAGCAATTTACAACAAGTATTCTCTTGTCATCAGATTATTGAAATTAACAAAAGTTAAAAAATTCATAATCAACAAATCTAATTGTCCTAATATTACTTTAAACTGAATAATACACATGTATATATAAGATTTTATGCATAACACCAATCGAGCACTTTCTAATAATGGAATGCCCAGGAAGACTGCCTCTCTAGAAGTCGTTAGAAAACTGCTGCAAAAGTCAGGGAAAACAACCAGTTGGTTTGATTGCCATGATTAATAAACATGAATTTGCTAGAAATAGCCCGTCAAAAATGTCGAATTTTTTAAGTCACATTATATATTATTTTCCGATTGCAGCGCCACCTCTTTTGATCTTTAGGATTGACAGTGTACAATTTCGAATAACTTTTATTACATGCCTGCACGCACTAATTTTAGCAACTGCAGACTGCTGACCATACATACATACATACATACATACATACATACATACATACATACAGACAGACAGACAGACATAAGGTATTATGTATGTTGATTGTGTCGCATTGCACCCTCGTACCAATTTTAGCTTTTCTGAATGAAGTGCCTAACGCCTTCAGAAAGTAAATATTGATCTCCTGGAGGCACACAATTTAGTCAGCGCTCTGAAAATTAGATATACAGATGGCGAAAATTTCAAAAACCATTGCTAAACAGCTTGTTTATTTGATTTTGCACGTCATGTTATGATTGCATAAAGATTTGCTATTTGTTAAACCACATGAGACTGCGTTTCAGTCCCAACCAGTAAGTGAGGTTGAGACATTATATAAGTAGATTCAGAGTCAGCCGTTTTGCTTATTTCAATTAAGCCACTGCGAATCGAGATAAATGGGTACCTGCCAGTATCCACTCCGAGCATCAAAACAACTAATGGACAACGAATTACCTACACGCTGCAAAACATCTGAGATAACGGGTAATCGGAAACAGTCACCTTCTGAATTTTTGTTTATATATCTGAAATCGATAGCTAAGCTTTCGTTTTGCCGGCACCCAGGCTGATGATGATGATCTCCGCTGATGTTGGTTGGGAGACTCTGTCGACTGCGCCAGAAAGGATGTCACAACTTTATCTCACAGGCTTCCCCGAGAGAGTGCCGTTGTGGCCAGGTTTTTTCATTATTTGCTAAGAGCAAAGCCTGTAATGGGTTGCATAATTGTTCCAAAAGTCAGAAAAGCTCTTCTTATTTTATTGTTGTTTCAATCAAGATAATGGCAAGTTATTCCCATCATTGCCGATGAATAACATGGCCGAGACCATCTGTTGTGATTGCACATACTTAGCTGAATTCAATGATAATTCAACAGATCGATTTAATACTCTACGTCCTGTTGATCAAACAAGTACAGGAAACGTGATGAGTAGGTATATTTAATAAATTTATAAGCAATTTTTGTGTTGTTATTTTATTGTTTTTATAATATCAAAAACAAAAATAAAAGTTAAAATAACTTGATCTTTTTCTCATATTGTTATCATTATGTCAACAATTTATTTAGAAATTCTGCCAGTCTCATAGAAAAATTGTTTTATACTTTTAAGTTATCAAGAAAACGTTATTTAAACAAATGTATTTTTTTATTTAAAACTATTTTTTAATTATTTTTATAATAACAAAAACAAAGATGAAAATTGAATAAAATTGATTTTTTAAAATTATATTTTTAAGTCAAGTGGTTACTAAACAATTAAAATTAATTTAAAATTACAGATCTTACAAGTAGCAGAATCCTTAAAAGTACAAGAATTCCATCGACGACAAGCGGTGAGACAATTTCTAAAAAAAACTTATCAAGTTATCTGGTATTAGGAATTACAATTTCTGGCTTTTTTCCGATCCCGGAAGTACATGATAAGATCGGGTTTCGTAACCATGAAACCTGTTGGTTTTTGTTTTAAAAAACATTACAAAGCGGCAAAAGTTGGTGTTGAAACAGCATCAATTTGCCACATTTTACTTAAACTGAAGAGGATTCAATCGTGCAACAATCTTGTTGCTACAGAAAACCTCTTAAAGTGGCTACAGTTGGAGTTCAAATGCTATAAATTTTACTGCAATTAATGTGGAATCACTTGTGCAAAAAAAATTCACGGAGTTTATATTTAAATAGAAACAATAAAATATTTATATTATATGTAGTATATCTAATAAAATAAAGTGAATTCCGTGATCCCGAAAACCTATTCCGGAATTACGATCCAGTCAAAAACAGCTAAATCCCAAAATCTCAAAATTGTAATCTCTATCTGGTATCGCCTATGTTTTGTGTTTATGTTGATATGTGCATCAATGTGCCTGAGCATGTATTTAAAGGTTAATTTGAAAATATTTGTGTGTTTAAATATGTTTGTGTGCACGTTTATTTCTCTTTTCTTGTCTCTCTTTCTTTTTCTCCATTCGTCTCTGGGCTATCGGCATCGGACCTTTGATATAATGTTGGTTTACAATCTACCACAAAATAATGCTAAAATAATTTTAATTCTACCTTTATTTTTTAATTACTTTCATAACCACAAAAAAAGATGGGAATTGGAAAAAATTAATTGTTTAAATTATATTTTTAAGTCATTAAACAGTTAAAATTAATTCAAATTTACAGTTTTCCCAAGTACAAAACGGTCTACGACGTCAAGAAGTGAGAGAATTTCCAAAAAAAACTTAATAGCATTTTTAACTATTATCTCATGTTTAGTTGTAAATGTTTTTATTGTTGAAAATCAAGTTATCTGGTATTAGGAATTACAATTCCCAGCTCCTTTGATATTTTTTGGCTTGCAGTTTATTACAAAATAATGCTGAAATAATTTGATTATACTTTTAATTTGATTGTATTATTAAAATTAACAAAAGTTAGAAAATGCATAATCAACAAATCTAATTGTCCTAATATTACTTTAAACTGTGTACAACGACCAGCACTCTTACAAGTACCAGAATACCAAGAACGAAAAGCGGTGAGACAATTTTAAAAAAATTGATTTTTTTTAAATTTATATTATAAATTATTTTTCAAGTCAATCATAATAAAAAATTACGAAAATAATTTCAAATCAACAGAAACTCCGGCTACTAAAAATCCTGCTGTTCCAATAAGTACAGAAATTGTGACAAGTATGTATTTTTAATAAATTTATAAGCCTTTTTGTGTTGTTATTTTATTGTTTTTATAATCAAAAACAACGATAAAAAAATCTACGCGATATTTCATCATTGTTTATTTCATTGAGAGACAACAAATTTTGAATTCCACTTTTAATCATTTCACGTATCACTATCGATCTCAAGCTTTTTATTTCAATTTTTTACTTATAGGGCAAAGGCAATCAGCAATACAGCACCACGAAAAGTGTCAAAGCCACAATTGTCATTACCAGTACCGCAACTGCACCAGCAGTATTTCCAGTATTTGGTAGAATTAGTGCTGTGTATATTAAACCAAGTTGTCGTTTAACTTTAATAAAATAAAACGGCTACTAAATATACGTGGATTCCGTGCCTGATAATCAGTTGAATGATATTTCTGATTGCATTATTGATACTAACGATAACATAACTAATGATTCCTTTTCTGAAGAACAGGTTGACTGCAAATCGCTGAAGACTGGTTGGAGTGGGGGCACTCCAACAAAATAGGTTTCTTTGTTGATAAGGGTTTGTTATTTCATCGTGAAAATCTTTGGGGCATACTGGCCAAAAGCACCCAAAGTTCTTCGCTAAATATCAGAATCTCTCCGCGGATTCAAGAAGTATTCAGCACCCCAAAGACAACGATATAATTCACCGAAACTATCTCAACATAATAAATAATACATAAATTATAAAATCTTAATTAATATATAAATATCCATAACATACATATACTTGATTTCTCGCAAAACACAGAAGCACACTTAAACATATGCACAAAAACAGAGGATAGGGTCCACACTGACAGGCGCTATGAGATCTAGGTGTATTATTTCTTCTGAAGTCATTCAACTTTAGCTGCCATTATCATTTTTTATTTAAAGAAAATATATATTAAATTAACTTAAATATGTCTGGATATAGGTTTATCTGCTAACAAAGAATGCTAAAAATGATCAAGTAAATTTTGATCCTGTAACTTTTCAAATGGTCAACCAAACTAAGAGGACAAAAGTAGAAATTCCAATAAACGTTTTTAACGAGGCTATCCATTTAGAAGCTGGAATGGCCAGTTTTACATTTATGGAACCTGGTTACATAGCTGTTGATGACCTGGCTATTCGAAAAGGAAAATGTGACCAGTCAGGTTAGAAATTTGGAATTAATTAGAGCCAAATTCTTGAGGGTGGAGCGAAGAAGGAAAGAAGAAAGAGGGAGGAAAGGGCACCAGGATGTACAACAATGATATTGCTTTTTGGTAATGAATTTGTTTTATAATTATGTATTAAATGTAAATAGAATTATATTTTTTATAGTAATACCTCCCTTTCCGTGTCTATCTCTCCACAAAGTTGTGTTTGCTTGTGAAGATAGTTCTGGATGCATAAGCAGAAAATTGGTCTGTAACATGAGGGAGAATTGTCCAGATGGTAGTGATAAACGGAGTTGTGGTGTTTATTTTGTTGCTTTTTTACGGATAACAAATCCACCAATTCAACTCCTACAGGGTTTACGGCACCCAAAGCTCTGAGCTTACTATAAAGATCTATTCAAGGAGTGTTCAGCACCCCAAAGACAATGAAACAATTCACCGAAACTATCTCCCTAAACTTACCGGACTCACACATCCTACCTAGTCTTGGACTTCAACGTCCTACGACCTATGACTACCTAAAACAAAATTTTTACTTTCCTGTTATAAGCTACACGAGATTGTCGTTCCTGGTGTTGATGCGGCACCCAGGCTGATGATGATGATTTCCGCTGATGTTGGTTGGGAGATCCTGTCGACTGCGCCAGAAAGGATGTCACAACATTATCTCACAGGCGTCCCCGAGAGAGTGTCGTTGTGGCCAGGTTCTTTCATTATTTGTTTGTTCACTCACCACACCACCACCGTGCATTTTGATGTCGATGTCACCGGACAACCCGCCGTACCTATAAGAAATAGAATAAACACACCGCACACACCGTAGCGGTTTTTCTAAATCCTTATTCCAAAGCTTCAATCTAAGTAAATAGAATGCGGCAAGCAAAACAACTCTGCACGCAAGCGAGATGAATGAATACTGATAGTAAAGTCAAAATGCAGCTAATCAGAGAAGGTACTTGGAAATGTGTGCAAGAAGATATTCCGAACAGTCCATCAGACGAATGGATTGAGTTGGATCAAAGGGCACACAGTTTTAGTTCACTTAGTATCGATGACAGTCAAATTGTTCATGTGCACAAATGTGAATCAGCAAGTGAAATGAAGAAAGAATTGCAAAAGGTACATGAACGTTCAAATTTATGTAACAAACTGTATCTAATTAGACTAATTGTATCAATCGAGATTAAAAGGTGATCAAGAAATGCAAAATTACATTCGCTCGGTTTAAGAGTTGGTTGAACGTCTTCTCAGAATCGGAGAAGACATTCCGGATTTTCATGTTTTCACTACCTGAGTGCTACGAGACATTAGTCACAGCACTTGATGCTCGTCCAGATAATGAATTCACCCTTGAGTATGTGAAAAGAAAACTTATAGATGAATCTAAAAGAAAAAAATGATTCAAGCATCAAGTTAAAATTCAGCATTGAAGATTGTTAGAGTGATTAATATAAAAAAAAAAGAAATACGTGAATGCTTTTTCTGCAAGAAACCAGGTCATTTGAAGAAAGATTGTTAAGCATGGAAAGCAAAAATTGCAACAATAAAGAAAAAAAATCATTACTGAGCAATGACTGAAACAGAAGAAGAATAAACTTTGAATAACGAAATAACATTTGCAATCGTTCATGATGAAATTTCAGCCGATTCGTGGTGTGTTGATTCAGGAGCAACAAGCCATACGACGAATAATTTGAAACTCTTCACAGAATTCGACAACAGCAGGATAGACAAAATCACAATGGCAAATGGACAAGTAACATCAGCTGGAGTAGTAAATGGATATCTTCAATGTATTGTTTCAGATAAAGTGTGAAAATTACAGAAACAAATTTGTAAAATTGAGAGGCTTGCTAGGTATTAGAAAACTTAGTTAACCTTAGGAGGAAGTGTTGGATTATAAAGTCAACTTTTTAGTTATGACTTATTGTTACAACTTTTTAATGTATATCTGTGTTTTGTCTATGCTCGTAGTGTTTCCGAGTCTTGTTGTGATGACCTTGCTGTGCGGAGTTGTTGTTGGAGTTGTAGTATTGTCAGGTATTTGGGCAGTCGTAGATCCTGTAATTTTGAAATAATTTTAACTGTTTAACATTCATTCAACCTAAAAGTATATTTTATAATAATCAAATTGTTTCAACTTTTATTGTTTTTTTGTTATCATTAAAGCAATAAAAATAACAATATGAAAAAAGAGAAAAAAAATGTTAATAAGAGTACTAAAAATACCTGTCACAATTGTCGCTCTGCTTGACTCGGTCGTTAAAGCTGTAGTACTTTTAGTAGTTGTAGTTGGAGTTGTAATACTTGCAGTTGTTGTTGTAGTTGTAGTTGTAATACTTGCAGTTGTTGTTGGAGTTGTAGTTGTGTCAGCTGTGGTTGTTAGAGTTGTAGTACTTGCAGTAGTTGTAGTTGGAGTAAAAGATCAGAATATTTCGAAGCTGACAAAGTTTTAAACGTACAGTTCAATCGTCCATGGAGACAACCGTGACAATGATAGATTTATTTGCCTTACTTTCAAAAGAAGAACAAAAGTATTATTTGCTAAATCAATAGTAAGTGCTACTCAGAATATTACAGAGATATTTCTTTCTATTAAAAAAGAAAAACCTTTCAAGCCTTGTATAACTTTATAGTCTATAATATAAAAAACCGTGGTCTGGACGACCACATACATATTACTTTATATTTATAAAGAAACGTATATTTATGTATTTGTATGAACTGTTTTTAATGATGACATAGAAATTGAGAAAGTAATCATTAATAACAATCGTAGATTAAATTTAATCTGTATGAATCCAGATCGAATTGAAAAAATGATTTGCGATACTGGAGCGCCGAGTCACCATGACTTCGTCTCTGTTGAAGAACTTGTGCTGGTGATTTGCGACATGTCGTACAATTATTTCTGGACTGTTGTCACGAACAGTGGCAAACGGGTGAGATGAGACAGGCAGTTTCTATTTAATTTTGTTCAAAATTCTCATTACATCGAGGTTGTATTTTTTTGTTCTAAATAATAAGTTCTAAAGTCGATAGAGATCTTAAAAAATAAATTCAATAAAGTAGCATTTCTCCAACAGTTACGACTATTGCGAAGGTGATAGTCGTGACTGTGACGTTCGTATTTGACAAACAGAAAATTAATTGCTTGTTCTTTCACTCTCTAACAACATAAGTGTAAATGTGAGAATTGGTTAGTCATGAGTACACTCTTATTAAATGAGTTTTTGTCTATTCAGGGAATGAGAACAAACATCATTTTTTAAAATATGCATTAAAATAAGTTCTATTGTAAGTTTTAAATCACTCCAGACTCAGTGTCATGCCAGGCTACACTGCTTCAATCCTTGAATATGACAACAACGGTGTCCGCCTAATGTTGGACGTGTCGCACAAAGTTGTCAGCAAGGACACGGTGCTTGACTTTGGTAACGGTGTCATGGAAGAATATAGGTTGTTGAACGAACAAAAAATCAAGAAGATCTGGGACAATGTCATAGGAAGGATTGTTATGACAGCGTAAGAATTGATTTTTTTTTCTGTAGCAAGAGGATTTTATCACGATAAAGCAATGCTGATGATTGTTTTGAATGTGTGTAAATGTTAAATGTCAATGTATTGAACATTAGGACGCTACTTCGTGTTGATAATACCACAGCAGCGCCGGGAACTGTTCGTGCATATGGAATCACAAAGTGTTACCTGCCACCCGCACGTGTCTCCGAAATCGGAATGTGCCGAACCCTATTACATCCCAGTCGTGACACTGGTACTCATTCATCGACCAATGAAGGATGTAAGGCTGAGTTGACCTGAGCAGTCTATTTATATAATACGTATACAGGAATGTTTTGTACTAATTTTGTACAAAAGGTATTTTACTGCAAATACCTGAAAATTGAGTACTAGGAAAAATTTTTATGACTCAGTACAACAAAAAACCTATAGAATAGATGACATTGATATGAGCAGAACGCCTCGTAATAAGCTTCAGCAAGAAGCTTATTACAGGCTTGTTAGGTATTAAAAAACTTAGTAAACTTTAGGAGGAAGTGTTGGATTATAAAGTTAACTTTTTAGTTATAACTACCACTACAGACTACACAGTGTTAGATTAAGCAAACCACATCACGGAAGAAATCCAAACCGGGAAGGTATACATGCTTTGCTAGTTGCTTTGGATCCTAACTGGTGCTCTACGTCTGTTTTTTGGTTTTGTTTTTCTTTGTCGGCTTTTTCTCCCTCTTTCGCCTATCTATCACTTATTCTACTTTTCTATTCTTTCAGCTTGCTCTTTCTCCATCTCCCATTCAATCTTTTTAATTCTAATTGCG
Organism: Erpobdella octoculata; assembly: GCA_963978895.1. Taxonomy (NCBI): domain Eukaryota; kingdom Metazoa; phylum Annelida; class Clitellata; order Hirudinida; family Erpobdellidae; genus Erpobdella; species Erpobdella octoculata. The sequence continues at coordinate 37,981,571 of OZ022241.1, forward strand.
TCTCCCGCTCTTATAGGTTAGCACGTGCCCGGTTGTTATGGCTACCTCCTCTAGTCCATAGATTAATAATTCATTCAGGGGAGAATCCATGATAAAAAAATAACAAATGTTACAGCGACCTATCAAATAAAGATCTGACGGCCTTACGATGCAAACATTTAAATATGTCTCAATTGCTGAGGGGTTTCAGTATCTTATAGAAAAATAGTTAAAAAAGTTTTCATCGCCTAAAGTTACAACACAAATAAGATAACATACGGGTTCTCAGCACCCTAAACAATACACGACGAACGCACACACACACAAACATCAATTAATCAACCGACGGGTAAAACAAATGCTCAATAAATTCAACAAAAAAAGATTACCAATGGGTCTACGGCACCCAAAGACAATGTACACGATTCTCCGAACACTCTTAAAACTCAGCGCTAAAATAGTTGTTCTCGCAGCGTCTCAATGTCTGCATAAGACCACTTAAGATCTTATGGGTGACAAACTAAGCTTCCTAATTAAACACAACAACAACTAAAAATTGAATCTTAAGCAATTCCGACTCCTGTCCTACATATTGACAACATTACCTTCAAGGCAACAAAATAAACACAATCGAATCACCTCTGATTCATTTCAATTGACTCCAGCGTCCTCGCTTATCGACAAAATGGTGCTTTTCAGAGCTACCTCTACAACAACTGAATCAACTTGGATTTGTTCAACCGGAGTACAACGTCATCTCTAAAAATTCTGAAATTTCATATATTCATACATATTATTATAAAGTAATTTGATCATTAAAAATACTTCCAAATAGCTACTTGATTTTCTTAAAGTTAGATTTTTTCAACCTGGCATCATCTGCCGAGTTAAGGTTCCTCAACCAACTTGTTACACAGGGGACTGCGTTTCAAATGTTCAATGGGCGACCGATTAAAAGAAAGCATAGGCAGAGGAAGCGGGAAGCAAATGCCTCCCAACTTTCGGGCGTCCATAATTTTCGGGCAATCAGGGATATGAGATAAATTAAGAGCAACATTTTGGTAATAGTGACTAGCCCACGCAACCAACAATAAGATTAATTGAAAGTATTTTTTTTTATTAACAGGGGGTTCGCACGAACCATAGCATTCACATCAGGGGGTTCGCACGAACCATAGTATTCACATCAGGGGGTTCACGCGAACCCCTGCGAACCCCCAGGAAAACACTACTGCCTCAGGGCAACATTACAATCGAAGAACACAAAAATTAACTTCCTTCTCTGCTGGCTACAAAAAGGATTACGATATCGTTGCAGCATCCGAGACGGATGATGATGATGATGACGATGATGATGATGATGACGATGATGATGATGATGATGATGATGATGATGATGATGATGATGATGATGATGATGATGATGATGATGATGATGATGATGATGGTGATGGTGGTGGTGGTGGTGGTGGTGGTGGTGGTGGTGGTGGTGGTGATGGTGATGGTGATGGTGATGGTGATGGTGATGGTGATGGTGATGGTGATGATGATGATGATGATCTCAGGAATGTTGGTTTAAGGCCCTGTCGACTGCGCCGTAAAGATCTTTGTCTAGGCATCCCCGGTTGAAGCCCGTGACCACAGTATTTCAAAATAACTTTAAAAAATTAAAATAATAATTTAATTCAGATGCTTGAAATAGTGAGAACTAAAATAGGTTCATTACACTGGTCAACAAGGATTTTAGTGTCTAGGAAATAAACATCATTCCTAATCCTTTACAAATTATAACAATTTCGCCAAAGGAAAAGTGAATCAGAGATATAGAAAAGCCCGTATCAATCAAGAACATCATTTAAAAAATTTGCAGTTGTAGGACGCCACTATATGGCGCGTTTACCGAACGCACTGGTGAATTGCTTCGCGAGCTTGCAGGGGCTGTGTTACATTGCAACTGGATTTATCTGGCCATTGACACCAATGTCGGCATTTTTATAAATATCTGACTTCGATATACCTTGGAGCTCTGATTAACGGGAAAATGAAGCAAAGTAATCGATGAACGTGCAGCCTTATCAGACAAATCGGCAGATTCATACACAAATCGATCATTAAATTTTACCGAATAATTTTTGAGACCACTGACGAAAAACGTCGACTGGTTCTTCATCAGGGAAAGAGGAGTTGGTCGGCAAGTCGTCCGATATGGTCCAGTACCGTTGTTCTCTGAGACGCGATGACAGTGGAAGAACTTTCTGGAATCGATGACGTGCTATGTCGTCTGTAACGCCGACCTTTTTTGCAATCTTTGTCATCTGTTGAAGGAAAGGGCCGTAGTAATTTAGCTTCTCGAAACCCGAAACAGAATTGTTTTTTAACGGATTCAATTAACCAAAATTGAAACTGAAACGTAAATTGCTGAAATAAGGAAACGAAATTAAAATTGAAACAAACAAAACTTTATCGATATTGAAACAGGAAAAAGGAAATAAAAACGGGAATGAGAAAAACGTGAATATAAATTTTTTGAATGACCTAAACACGATTAAATGTTATTTATTAAGTAGCTAACTATTAGCTATACGGCAAAGTTTCGGTGTTAAGACATTTTCATTTTGATGCCTGCTTATTATTAATCCCAAAATCAGAACGGCCATAACAAAATGAGCAAATCAATACAGTAAAACGAATGATTGCATCAAGTTACTTTTAACAGATACGAATATTAGACTTAGGCGTAGTTTATATAAAAAAAGTTCCGAATAGTTTTGGTAAATGTTCATATGAGTATTAGTTGCTAAAATGTTATTAATTTCTGTTATTATAAATAAAATATGTTTAAATACTACAATATGCCTGAAAAATGGAAATAAAATTAAAGCGAAATTGAAACTGAAATACAATTACAACTGAAATTAAATTGGGCCCAAAAATAAAAATTAAAAGAAAACTAGGGGTGATTTTCGTTAATTGAAATTGAAATTAAATTCAAAACTTAAATAACAATACTTGCCGGTGAGAAGTAGGTTTCAAAGAGTTCCCCTCTACTTGACTCGTGGTGTTTCTTGACGGCGTCTTTGAGCTGGTCGTACTCAGCGGCTTGTAAGATGACGTCATCTGGGTTGTTAATCGTTTACACCGCAAGGTTTGCTAGGACGAGTTGAAACTTCGTGAATGACCTCGTGGATGCCGGCGATGTTGAACTGCGTACCCCTCAAGGATCACGAACCACGTGGCAGGGTTTGACGAGATGAATGGAGGCGTCTTAACAAAACAAAAATAAGAGAACAATTCTGTAACAACCGACAATGGAGAAAAGAAAAAAACGAATTTCAAACACGAGACTCTAACTAACAATTACGGAAATTAAAAAACATGGCGAACCTCCATGGCGAAGACGAAGAATAAAAGATGCAAGAAGCATAGACTTACACTATATAAAGACAGTCTAAAAATCTATGGCAACATGAGTAACTTAACAGGCGCACGGGCCAAGCAAGCTAAGCACTACAGGTAGACGACGTGGCATATGTTCACGCATCGCAATCACTGCAATGCATACGTGGCTGATTAATTACAAAATTATTCAAAAAAGTTACCTGAAAATCAAATAGAATTACTTTTTCGAGCGACTATTGATCCTCTTTCTGCTCGACATACTTCGTATGGTGGCCAGGTGGCAAAAAATGCAAAATTTTTTTTAGTATCTTTAGTCTGCAGTTTTTTTTGGTATCTTTAATAATTTATTAATGAAAGAAAAGAAAGACTGCAAATTGAAGATAGTCAAACACAGTTTCAAAACAGTTAAAGCAATTGTTAAAAAATAAGTTTATGAATAAATGTATCACCCCCACCCCCCACCCAATGAAAAATTCATTATATTTGGAAAAATTGCAGGGCCCTTCGATTTGGCCTGAGGGGTTTGCTCAAGGCTGAAAAGGGAAAAAATTTTGATTATTGTGAGTCTGCAGTCTTTTTTTTGGTATCTTTAAGAATTTATTAATGATAGAATAGAAAGGCTGCGCACTGAAGATAGTGAAACTCAGTCTAAAACCAGTTAAAGCAAATGTTAAAAAAATAAGTTAATAAATAAATGTAGCACCCCTGATCACTCCTACACCCAAAGAAAAACTCATCGAATTTGGAAAAATTGCAATGCCCTCCGATTTTTACCTGGGAGGGCTTGCGACCAGATGCACCGCCTAGTTGCGCCCCTGCGTGCACGCCGTCTCTAACCGCATTTATGACACAAACTTTCCAAACTTGGCATGGTAAACATTTGACACCCAAGAAAAATTGTATACAAAAAATATTGAACTTTTAATTTTTAAAAAAGTAATTTTTTACAATAAAAATAATTTATTATAATCTAAAAAGACGCTAATAAAATAAAATAAACAACATTGTTTATTTACTTAATTTTTGCTGGTGTTTAGAATCCTAAACTGGAATTTGTAATAAAATAAGATAAATAAATACTATAGTTTAATTTTCAAATAATTTAAAAAATAATAATTTGTTTGAAGCTAGAGAGGTAGAGAAAGAAAGAGAGGTAGAGAAGGAAAGAGAGAGGAAGAGAGAGGGAAAAGGGAGGGGTAGAAAATGAGAAAGAGAGAGGGATAGAGAAGTAAAGTGACTCATACCAAAGGGCAATAATGTTTGATAGACAAAATCGGAAAGGTTATGCCGTCAAGGACGTATTTTCTTGATCCAAAAAGTTTCTAAACACCAATCATATGCCTGAATTGCACTTTAACTTATCATTCCTAAGAATGTGTGGACTTAAACTGCAAATTTTCACCGTTGATCATTTGATCAACCAGGCAATAGAATTTTTTGTGGCCATTTGAAGCTCTTATCTTTGCGAGCAAAGCTTTTTGGCATTCACAGAAATAAAATGATAAATCGTCTACAAATTTGTGCTTATTTTTCAAAAAACTGAGCCTCGCGTTAAGCATATTTGCTAAAAGAAGCAATCTCAACTTTCGCATTGATCAAAAATAAAATTTAATATCTTTCGAGTCAATAGGTACAATATGGCTACAGGGTGTTGCTGTTGAATTTTTCAATAAAAATAGCAATAATAATAAATAGTAAATTTATTATTTTTGCCACTTAAACGGAATGAACTCAAAATTTAACTTCATCGACCTATCATATCGACCTATGCGTAACAATTAACTAGAAACATCTGGAAGCCGCTGCAGTTTCATCAGTTTGAATTTTTTAATAAATAAATAAATAACATAAAATATTAATTGTTGTATTAAGTTTACATTTTTATATATTATAAAATTACCCACTAAAAAGTTTAAAAAATTTTGTTTCAAAGTTCAATTATTTTAATAAAATTAAACATTTGGAAAACAATTAAATTCATTGAACCTAAAAACATAATATGTTTAGACCTCCAGTTTCATTGTTTTAAGTCTTTGATCATGACGAACTGCTAGTGATATTTTTAAAACATTAAATATTTTAGAGCTATGATTTAATGGTTCTTGGAATCTTTCACTTCCTTCCATCCATCCATCCATCCATCCATCCATCCATCCATCCATCCATCCATCTATCCATCTATCCATCTATCCATCCATCCATCCAACCATCCAACCATCCAACCATCCATACATCCATCCATCCATTCAACCATCCATCCATCCATCCATCCAACCATCCAACCAACCAACCACCGACCCACCCACCTGCTGCTATGATTTGAACGCTATAAATAGGGCTGCTCTCATATCAGCTGTGTCTTTACATCTCTAAGTTCAGAAAGTTCAGCTGTGTCTTTGCAACTTGCTTGTAAAGATGAACATGACTGTTGTCTTCATTGCTTTGATCGCAGGCTATCTCATGGTCAAACGTGAGTTCAATTTGTTGTAGTGCAGTTGGGCATAATCGTTGCTTCAGTGGTAGCGTGTCTTTTCGTTGCTAGGTTTTATCAATAGAGAGCAATGAAAAGCTGTTTTGATACTTAAAAATCAAAGTATAAAAATGCACATTTTTTAATTAATAAGTAATGTTTGTCTGTACGCATGTAGGGTAAGAACGGGTATCGCCGCAAGAGCGGGTATTTTCATTACGTTCAGAAAAATTCAGTTTGTGCGCTCTAAAAATTCAAAAGACTTTTAGTGAAATTTGCAAAAATTATGAATAACTTGGCTTGTTTTAACGGAAAAAAATATTAGTTTTTCTTGTGTTTATCGGCGTACCACGAGATTTCTTCGATGCAAGAAAAGTTTTTAAAAAAGCAAGATAGAATAATTTTTGAGCTGGTTGAATTATTAAAATGAAATTATAACTTGCTATTTTTGTTTTGTCACATGACATAAATTATTATTGCTGACTACTAGAGTCTCTTTATTTTAATGTCTAAAAAACATTAAAAACCGGACAACGCCGTGTATCTCACATAGTTCTGCATAATTATTTTAAAAATTGTTTTTTTTTTTTTTTTGGTTCAGGATATCGCTACAATGATCCGATTCCGGACAAAAACGAAAACCAAGAGCATTGTACTGGGGAAACACCACATAAAGGTTGGTAATTTTGCTGCTTTAAAAACCAAGTCGTTTTTTAGTTGAAAAGTGAAATAATCTATATTATAGTAGCCCAGCGTCGCTCACTCACTGATGTCCGCTTAATTTATAGCGCTGTACAAAAAGTCTACCTAGGATAATTAGTTTTTTGACTTAAAATTTATAAATATATATAATGTATAAAATAAATAAATATTTTAAACAAATAATGAGTTTTGAGTCCACAAGAGCCACGATTTTGCTGGCGAAATGTGATTGGACTAGGCATCAGCTATAGAGGCGTAACTATATTTCTTACGTAATTAGTCGTACAGCTAAATAATTTTTATTATTAGTTATTAAATAAATGATCACCAACGCAACAGAGAGAGAGAGAGAAAAAGAGAGAGAAATCGCATCGTTCTTTTATTTAATTTATTTATTTTAATTATTTATTTAATTAATTAATAAATAAATAATGAGAAAAAATAAATATATATATATATATATTTATTTTTTTTTTTAATTTATTTTAAGTTGTTTAAGGGCGCCACTGAATAATGAATTATAAGTCGTCAGCCGCACGAGGCATTGCAACTATAGAAACCGTTATTATGGAAGCGCAGCTATATAAATTTTTAACGGGCTAAATAAACCGGCGCCATCGGCGTATCCATCCATCCATCCACCCATCCACTTATGATTTATATGATTTTATAGTTTAAATGAATTATGACGTAACAAACAAAATCAAAGGTTGCATTAAATGCTTTGGTTGCAGACGAATATTTTTTATAATCTATTCATCAAAGGACTATTCATCAAAAGGACGTTCATCATCTCCTCTCTTTTCAAATATAGGTAATCTTTCATATGTAAAATTTCACTTTACTGATCACTACTTTATTTCTTTTAATTTACCTCTTTCTCAACCTTTAACTAATTTTTCTTCCGTTACTAAAAGGTGTTGGTCTAGATTTGATAAAACTCAATTTTTAAATTTATATTTCACCTCTGGGTTTTCTTCTTTTTTTCTTTCACTGACGTCGATTCATTTATGGATAATCTCAATTATTATAAAACATACTTTTAAGTTCAATGAGTATTGAACAGTTAAAATTACTTCAAAATTACAGGATCTACGACTGCCCAAATACCTGACACTACTACAACTCAAACAACAACTACTGCAAGTACTACAACTCCAACTACAAAAACAATTAACAAATATCTACATACACAATTTCCTAGGTCTGTATTAATGTTTGTATGTATATATATATATATGTTTGTATGTATGTATGTATGTATGTATGTATGTATGTATGTATGTATGTATGTATGTATGTATGTATGTATGTATGTATGTATGTATGTATGTATGTATGTATGTATGTATGTATGTATGTATGTATGTATGTATGTATGTATGTATGTATGTATGTATGTATGTATGTATGTATGTATATATATATGTATGTATGTATATATGTATGTATGTTTGTATGTATGTATATATGTATGTATGTATGTCCCTGTGCTGGGATACTCCGGCACTAGGGCGCGTCCTCCGGGTGGCGGATGGAGGAAGCCCTTCCAGGGGGGTTGCGCCGAATAATACAGAATAAGGCGCCGTAAACCAACAGTATCTAGGAGAACGGCTAACTCTGATTTCAAACCGGGGCAGACAGAGCTCGCTTAACCTGTTCAGGTGAATCTGTCTAAGAGAAGGAAAACTCTGATTCCAAACCGGGGCAGACAGAGCTCGCATAACCCTTTTACGTGGGCCATGATGATAAAAATAATATTGATTTATGATAAGTTATTCAGCTTTAAAATCCCCTCTGTTTCTTAGGGAAAGTTCCGACGCGAGAACGTTTGATAGCAGCTATGGCTCGTGGTTGTTCGAGCCCACCCGATTTGCTTATATAAACGGTCGCCTCCGGCGATTGTTAGGTAGTTGAATATCTTAAAAATACCTAATGACTTGGTCGTTAAAGTTGTAGTTTGAGTTGAAGTACGTGCAGCAGTAGATTGATTTGAATTACTTGATTAGTAGATTGATTTGGAGTTGAAGTACGTGCAATAGAAAGAACCTGGCCATGATGACAAAAATAATATTGATTTACTAGTAACCATCGAATTACAAAATTTTAAAAGATTTGTAATAGTTTTTTAGTAATAGGTTTTGTACCAGCCTTGTAAAACACCAGCAGCCCAATACTGCTACCAGGAGGACCACGAAATAACTTTAATGGCATCGATCAGCAGATTTCGTTCCTTTGAAATTATTTTTTATAAAAGTTCGATATAATCAGCTTAAAAGTAGAATTTAAAATGATCACATTTTCTGTTGAAATTTTTGTTAAAACATTAACTATAATTAGACGCTCATTTTTGTCGCGTTTTATAAAAGGACACAGGTTGATGACCTGGCTTCTCCTCAACAACGGTAATCTGCGTAAGAAATAACATACTAAATCATTTTGTTATATACTAAAAAATATAAAATAATTTGAAAAAGTTGTGGTGTTCCATGCTATGAAAAAATAGGACGTTGTTGTGTGTATAAAAAAAGTTGACAAAAATAAGTAGCCACGACTTTTTTAAAGTTAAAATTAATTAATTTTTTTGAGTTCATTTTTATTACAGAAATTGTTTCTAAGCTTATTATTTATTTTTATTGTAGACACTGTTTTGTTAAATTTAAAAACAAAATATCGATGGACCTGTCGTAGTTGATTCTAAGTTGTTGATGGTCCTGATGTAGATGATAGACCCGATATAGTTGATCCTGATGTTGTTGATGGACCTGATGTAGATTATAGACCCGATGTAGTTGATCCTGATGTTGTTGATGAACCCGATGTAATTGATGGACCTGTTGTTGAAGGTCCTGATGTAATTGATAGACCCGATGTATGTAATTGATGCTAATATTGTTGATGGACCTGATGTAGTTGATGGAGCTGATGTTGTTGATGAAACTGATGTTGTTGATGGACCTGATAAAGTTAACCCTAATGTTGTTGATGGTCCTCATGTAGTTGATGGGCCTGTTGTTGATGGTCCTGATGTAGTTGATGGACCCGATGTAGAAGAGAATAAAGAAAACTGCACCAGTGCCTAGTTGGTCAGTAGATTTCGTTCCTTTGAAATAAAAAGCTTAAAAGTAGAGTTTAAAATTATCACACTTTCTGTTGAAACTCTTGTTGTTTAAACTTTCATCGTTGTTAAAAAAGCTTTAAAATTAAAAAAAAATAAAGAAAAGACTAAAAATTTTATAAGCCCTGAGAGAATGGAAGAAAGAAAATTAGAAAAAAATCGCAAAAGATAGAGAAAAAAGAGAAACAACGACAAAAATATGGGACTCACATCGCATATTATATAAACTTGTCTTTATAAACAAAGAGCAAATGTGTGTGTGTTATAGTTGAAGAAGACGTGGGTGTCCTGGTTATAATTGAATAAGACGAGCGAGTTGTGGTTGGAGAAGACGTTGGTGTAGTCGTAGATCCTGTAATTTTGAAATAATTTTAACTGTTTAATATTCATTCAACTTCAGAATATATTTATGAAAATCCAATTGTTTCAATTTCAATCGTTGTTCTTGTTTTTTCTATGATTTTAACGTTTTCTTCTGTTACTAAACAGCGTTGGTCTAGATTTGTTAAAACTCAATTTTTAAATTTATTTCTCACCTCTGGGTTTTCTTCTTCTTTCACTGATTTCGATTCATTTATGGATAATCTTTACCTGTTCAGGTAAATCTGTCTAAGAGAAGGAAAACTTTGATTTCAAACCTGGGCAGTTATAGTCAGCAGTTGATACAATTTGTGCGTGCAGACGTGTGCTAGAAGTTATTACGCAATAGTACACGGTCAGTCAAAAAAAAATAAAAAAAGGTGGTGATGCAAAAGCAAAATAATATATAATAGTATTTTACAAATAATTCTGATAACGATCGTGGTGAGTGAACGATCATTTTAAACCACCACACTTTATAAATATTTTAGAAAAGATTTAGAAAAACCGCTACGGTGTGTGCGGTGTGTTTATTCTATTTCTTATAGGTACGGTGGGTTGTCCGGTGACATCGACATCAAAATGCACGGTGGGGGTGGTGTGGTGAGTGAACAAACAAATAATGAAAGAACCTGGCCACAACGACTCTCTCTCGGGGACGCCTGTGAGATAATGTTGTGACATCCTTTCTGGCGCAGTCGACAGAGTCTCCCAACCAACATCAGCGGAGATCATCATCATCAGCCTGGGTGCCGCATCAACACCAGGAACGACAATCTCGTGTAGCTTATAACAGGAAAGTAAAAATTTTGTTTTAGGTAGTCATAGGTCGTAGGACGTTGAAGTCCAAGACTAGGTAGGACGTGTGAGTTCGGTAAATTTGGAGAGATAGTTTCGGTGAATTGTTTCATTGTCTTTGGTAAGTTTCGCTAAATTCTGTCCAATGATTATCGCATTATGAACGCTAATTAGTATTTGTCTCCGTATGTTTGCTTGCATCTGTATTCGTCCAAACGTCAATGCCTATGATCCATCACGAAACTGTTCTACGGTACAGGCACGGGTTAAATATTCCACTTTGTTTCTTAAGAAAAGTTCCGACGCGGGAACATTTGTTAGCAGCTATTTTTCAATGTTGATTCGAAAATTCCTTATATTTTCGATCCTCGCATACTTCCCACATCAATTTAGAAGACTGTGGTTAATTTTTTTTTTTCTTATAAACTTATTATCATCAAAAGATAATTTGCAAACAGATAGTAGCCATCGAATTACAAAATTTTAAAAGATTTGTAATAGGTTTTGTACCAACCTTTTATGGCAACAGCAGATTCCCAGTGTTGCTAGTAGTAAGACTAGTACTGCAAGTACTGCAACTGTAATTGGTTTTGTACCAACCTTTTGTGCCAGCAACAGCATCCCAGTTTTACTAGTAGGACAATCATTACTAGTACTGCATTACTGGTAGATCAAAAGTGTCATTTAACTTTAAGCAAAAGCAGATTGTTATTTATAATGTTATTAGTTATTATAAAGTTATTTTTTGGGACACTGGCTTTTCCTCATCAACAGTAATCTACTTAAAAAATAACGTACTAAATCATTTTGTTTGTTGTATACTAAAAAATATAAAATAATTTGAAAAAGTTGTTGTGTTCATGCAATGAAAAAATAGAACGTTATTGTGTGTGGACAAAAGTTTGACTTCAAAACAAGTAGCAACGACTTTTAGAAGTTAAAATTAAAAAAAAATTTGAGTTTATTTTTATTACAGAAATGGTTTCTAAGCTAAGTATTTATTTTATTGTAGACACTGTCTTGCTAAATTTAAGAACTCTGTTATAAATTATTTTTAAATAATTTGCAAACAATTCGTAGCCATCGAATTACAAAAATTTTAAAGATTTTTATAAAACTTAGTTTTTTAGTTATAGGTTTTATACCAACCTTTTGTTCCAGAGGCAGAGGCAGCATCACAATCCCAGTATCATCGCAATCAGTACTGCAACTGCATTTGGTAGAACAAAAGTGTCATTTAAATTTAATAAAATAAAACGGCTCCTACATATTTGCCTGGTTTAATTGTTCATTTCTTTAACTATGTTTCAACCTAGCGTTATGAACACTAATTGGTATTTGTCTCCGTATGTTTGCTTGTATCTGTATTTGTCCACACGTCAATGCCTAGATCCATCACGAAACTGTTCTACGGGCTCAATATTCCCCTTTGTTTCTTAGGGAAAGTTACATCGCAGGAACTTTTGATAGCAGCTATGGCTCGTGGTTGTTCGAGCCCACCCGATTTCGATTTGCTTATATAAACGGTCGCCTCCAGCGATTGGTAGGTAGTTGAATATTTTAAAAATTCTTGTTGACTTGGTCGTTAAAGTTGTAGTTTGAGTTGAAGCACGTGCAGTAGAAAGAATCTGGCCATGATGATAAAAATAATATTGATTTATTAGTAGCCATAGAATTACAAAATTTTAAAAGATTTATAATAAACTTTGTTTTTTAGTAATAAGTTTTGTACCAACCTTTTATGACAATAGAGTACCACAAAGACTGTCAAAGCCACAACTGTCACTGAGTGTCACTACCAGTACTGCAACCACACCAGCAGTTTTTCCAGTATTTGGTAGACTTAGAGCTGTGTATATTGAACAAAATTGTCAGACTGTTGTTAATTTTTTTCCTTCTTATAAACTTGTTATCATCAAAAGATAATTTGCAAACAATTAGTAGCCATCAAATGACAAAATTTTAAAAGATTTGTAAAAAACGTAGTTTTTTAGTAATATGTTTTATACCAACCTTTTGTACCAACAGCAGCCCACCACAACTACTATTATTACCGTGTTACGACATGTTCCGTTTCCGCATATCCCGGGTCTCTCCCCGCATTCGTCAACGTCTGGAAAGAAAACACTGCATTTAATATTATTTAAAATTATTAAATAATTAAATTTCTAATAATAATAGTGATAAAATTATTATTAAAAAATATTTTGAAATTAACAGTAATAAAATATAAAGTTATTAGTATATAGTAATTAAATATATTCTAAAGAAAAAGCAACATGGCAATATAGGATAAAAAATATCCTCAATGACCTACCAACGCGATGTTTCTTCCCCTGTCTGAACCCATTGTTGCAGATGCATCTGAAACTTCCAACCATGTTTTCGCAGTAACCGTTTGCACATATTTCCTCAACGGTCAGACATTCGTTTACGTCTGTCGGTTGTTTATTAAAGGCCGAGTTTGAAATTTGATTATTAATAAAAAAATAATTCTATTAGGATTATTAATCATCATCATCATCTTTTTCTTTTAATCATCATCATCACCACCATCATTGTCATCATCACCAACACCATCATCATCATCATCATCACAACCACAATTAATAAACAACACCACCATCATCATCACAACTACTATTAATAAATAATATCACCACCATTATCAGCATCATCATCACCACCATTATCACCATTATCATCACCACCATTATCACCATCATCATCACCACCATCATCATCATCATTGATGGTCCTGATGTAGATGATAGACCCGATATAGTTGATCCTGATGTTGTTGATGGACCTGATGTAGATTATAGACCCGATGTAGTTGATCCTGATGTTGTTGATGAGCCCGATGTAATTGATGGACCTGTTGTTGAAGGTCCTGATGTAATTGATAGACCCGATGTATGTTATTGATGCTAATATTGTTGATGGACCTGATGTAGTTGATGGAGCTGATGTTGTTGATGAAACTGATGTTGTTGATGGACCTGATAAAGTTAACCCTAATGTTGTTGATGGTCCTCATGTAGTTGATGGGCCTGTTGTTGATGGTCCTGATGTAGTTGATGGACCCGATGTAGAAGAGAATAAAGAAAACTGCACCAGTGCCTAGTTGGTCAGTAGATTTCGTTCCTTTGAAATAAAAAGCTTAAAAGTAGAGTTTAAAATTATCACACTTTCTGTTGAAACTCTTGTTGTTTAAACTTTCATCGTTGTTAAAAAAGCTTTAAAATTAAAAAAAAATAAAGAAAAGACTAAAAATTTTATAAGCCCTGAGAGAATGGAAGAAAGAAAATTAGAAAAAAATCGCAAAAGATAGAGAAAAAGAGAAACAACGACAAAAATATGGGACTCACATCGCATATTATATAAACTTGTCTTTATAAACAAAGCAAATGTGTGTGTGTTATAGTTGAAGAAGACGCGGGTGTCCTGGTTATAATTGAATAAGACGAGCGAGTTGTGGTTGGAGAAGACGTTGGTGTAGTCGTAGATCCTGTAATTTTGAAATAATTTTAACTGTTTAATATTCATTCAACTTCAGAATATATTTATGAAAATCCAATTGTTTCAATTTCAATCGTTGTTCTTGTTTTTTCTATGATTTTAACGTTTTCTTCTGTTACTAAACAGCGTTGGTCTAGATTTGTTAAAACTCAATTTTTAAATTTATTTCTCACCTCTGGGTTTTCTTCTTCTTCTTTCACTGATTTCGATTCATTTATGGATAATCTTTACCTGTTCAGGTAAATCTGTCTAAGAGAAGGAAAACTTTGATTTCAAACCTGGGCAGTTATAGTCAGCAGTTGATACAATTTGTGCGTGCAGACGTGTGCTAGAAGTTATTACGCAATAGTACACGGTCAGTCAAAAAAAATAAAAAAAGGTGGTGCTGCAAAAGCAAAATAATATATAATAGTATTTTACAAATAATTATGATAACGATCGTGGTGAGTGAACGATCATTTTCAACCACCACACTTTATAAATATTTTAGAAAAGATTTAGAAAAACCGCTACGGTGTGTGCGGTGTGTTTATTCTATTTCTTATAGGTACGGTGGGTTGTCCGGTGACATCGACATCAAAGTGCACGGTGGTGGTGTGGTGAGTGAACAAACAAATAATGAAAAAACCTGGCCACAACGACACTCTCTCGGGGACGCCTGTGAGATAAAGTTGTGACATCCTTTCTGGCGCAGTCGACAGTGTCTCCCAACCAACATCAGCGGAGATCATCATCATCAGCCTGGGTGCCGCATCAACACCAGGAACGACAATCTCGTGTAGCTTATAACAGGAAAGTAAAAATTTTGTTTTAGGTAGTCATAGGTCCTAGGACGTTGAAGTCCAAGACTAGGTAGGACGTGTGAGTTCGGTAAATTTGGAGAGATAGTTTCGGTGAATTGTTTCATTGTCTTTGGTAAGTTTCGCTAAATTCTGTCCAACGATTATCGCGTTATGAACGCTAATTAGTATTTGTCTCCGTATGTTTGCTTGCATCTGTATTCGTCCACACGTCAATGCCTATGATCCATCACGAAACTGTTCTACGGTACAGGCACGGGTTAAATATTCCACTTTGTTTCTTAAGAAAAGTTCCGACGCGGGAACATTTGTTAGCAGCTATTTTTCAATGTTGATTCGAAAATTTCTTATATTTTCGATCCTCGCATACTTCCCACATCAATTTAGAAGACTGTGGTTAATTTTTTTTTTCTTATAAACTTATTATCATCAAAAGATAATTTGCAAACAGATAGTAGCCATCGAATTACAAAATTTTAAAAGATTTGTAATAGGTTTTGTACCAACCTTTTATGGCAACAGCAGATTCCCAGTGTTGCTAGTAGTAAGACTAGTACTGCAAGTACTGCAACTGTAATTGGTTTTGTACCAACCTTTTGTGCCAGCAATAGCATCCCAGTTTTACTAGTAGGACAATCATTACTAGTACTGCATTACTGGTAGATCAAAAGTGTCATTTAACTTTAAGCAAAAGCAGATTGTTATTTATAATGTTATTAGTTATTATAAAGTTATTTTTTGGAACACTGGCTTTTCCTCATCAACGGTAATCTACTTAAAAAATAACGTACTAAATCATTTTGTTTGTTGTATACTAAAAAATATAAAATAATTTGAAAAAGTTGTTGTGTTCATGCAATGAAAAAATAGAACGTTATTGTGTGTGGACAAAAGTTTGACTTCAAAACAAGTAGCAACGACTTTTAGAAGTTAAAATAAAAAAAAAATTTGAGTTTATTTTTATTACAGAAATGGTTTCTAAGCTAAGTATTTATTTTTATTGTAGACACTGTCTTGCTAAATTTAAGAACTCTGTTATAAATTATTTTTAAATAATTTGCAAACAATTCGTAGCCATCGAATTACAAAAATTTTAAAGATTTTTATAAAACTTAGTTTTTTAGTTATAGGTTTTATACCAACCTTTTGTTCCAGAGGCAGAGGCAGCATCACAATCCCAGTATCATCGCAATCAGTACTGCAACTGCATTTGGTAGAACAAAAGTGTCATTTAAATTTAATAAAATAAAACGGCTCCTACATATTTGCCTGGTTTAATTGTTCATTTCTTTAACTATGTTTCAACCTAGCGTTATGAACACTAATTGGTATTTGTCTCCGTATGTTTGCTTGTATCTGTATTTGTCCACACGTCAATGCCTAGATCCATCACGAAACTGTTCTACGGGCTCAATATTCCCCTTTGTTTCTTAGGGAAAGTTACATCGCAGGAACTTTTGATAGCAGCTATGGCTCGTGGTTGTTCGAGCCCACCCGATTTCGATTTGCTTATATAAACGGTCGCCTCCAGCGATTGGTAGGTAGTTGAATATTTTAAAAATTCTTGTTGACTTGGTCGTTAAAGTTGTAGTTTGAGTTGAAGCACGTGCAGTAGAAAGAATCTGGCCATGATGATAAAAATAATATTGATTTATTAGTAGCCATAGAATTACAAAATTCTAAAAGATTTATAATAAACTTTGTTTTTTAGTAATAAGTTTTGTACCAACCTTTTATGACAATAGAGTACCACAAAGACTGTCAAAGCCACAACTGTCACTGAGTGTCACTACCAGTACTGCAACCACACCAGCAGTTTTTCCAGTATTTGGTAGACTTAGAGCTGTGTATATTGAACAAAAATTGTCAGACTGTTGTTAATTTTTTTCCTTCTTATAAACTTATTATCATCAAAAGATAATTTGCAAACAATTAGTAGCCATCAAATGACAAAATTTTAAAAGATTTGTAAAAAACGTAGTTTTTTAGTAATATGTTTTATACCAACCTTTTGTACCAACAGCAGCCCACCACAACTACTATTATTACCAAGAGGACTGCACCAGCTATGTAAAAAATACTTGAACTGCATGATGGATTGGTAGATTTCGTTTTTTTTAAATTATTTTTATAAAAGTTGGATATAATCAGCTTATAGTAGGAGAAGACGTGCGTGTCGTAGTTGGAATTGAAGAAGACGAACGAGTCCTGTTTGTTATCGTATCTGTGATATGTGTTAGGAGAGTCGTAGATCCTGTAATTTTGAAATTATTTGGGTGGTCGTGATAGTCATTTGGCTAGTCGTGTTAGTAAACGGTTGGACTGTTGTAGATCCTGAAATTTTGAAATAATTTTAACTGTTTAATATTTATTCAACTTGTAAAGCAAGTTGTAAAAACACAGCTGAACTTTCTGAACTTAGAGATTTAAAGACAGCGCTGAACTTTTTGAACTTAGAGATGTGAAGACACCGCTGAGATGAAAGCGCACAAACTGAATTTTTCTAACGTAATGAAAATACCTACTCTTGCGGCGATACCCAATCTTATCCTACATGCGTACAGGCAAACAATACCTAATAATTAGAAAATGTGCAATCATATATTTTGATTTTCAAGTATCAAAAAAGCTTTGCATTGCTCTCTAGAGTTCCAATCATAGCAGCAGGTGGGTGGTTGGTTGGATGGATGAATGCCACCACTTGCTCCATTCGCCCCAGGAGCCATCGACCTTTGCAAATCGTGTGTAAAAAATCAACATACTTAATTTCCGATATCTGTATGTGTTTATGTTATAATTCTGCGTAACGCTGCTAGCTGGCGCTACAATTAAAAAATGTTATATAATGAAATTTTTTTTTAAATCCTTCATTATTATCTCTTGTTATAATATAGATTATTTCACTTTTCAACATAACAAGACTTAGTTTTGAAAGCAGCAACCAGAGGGACCATTTTTATGGATCTTTGAGTAGTCGCTAAACTTTGGAGTTTGAGGGAAAAGCTGTCCGCAATCACTCACGTTAGTCCATACACTCTAATATTTGGCGGTATTCCACGTGGTCCATTACATATTTTACAACAAACTTGGTGTGAATGGGAAAGGAGTATATTTTCATTAGAAAAGAATTAAAAAATAATCTGGAAATAGCCATCCAGTAGTCTGGTCGAACAGCAAAGTTACACTAGTAATTAAAATTTTTGTAGTTCCGAGAGGGAATAATCAGTAGATGACTTAGTTTTAATTTTATCTCCCAACGCTGGTCGGAGCAAATTTTTTTCTAGATGGATAGGTCCTTGCATCGTAGTAGAAAAACTCACCTCACACGCATACAAGATTGACATTGAACGTATCCGGCGACACGCAAATATCACTAGAATGCGAAAATATCATCCTCGCACCCAAGAAGCCATCGCAAATAATTGTTCTATCAGTTATAACAACGACGTTGATTTCAGTGACGTAAATCCCAGTTGCAAAGGAGATACTGATATTAATTTTGATGACGTTGACTTGCCCAACCTGTCGTAATCACAGGTTAACGATATAAAAACTTTTAAATAACAATTTTCTAATATTTTCTCAACAAATATAGGCAAATACGAATTGATGCACCATGAAATTAAGATATCACCTGACTTTAAACCCAAACGTTTCAAAGCCTACAAGGATATCTGAATTATTAAAGGACGACGTTGCCCGTCAATTGCAGGATATGTTAGAGCAAGGTATCGTCGTACCTTCATTAGATACTGGCAGGTACCCATTTATCTCGATTCGCAGTGGCTTAATTAAAATAAGCGAAACGGCTGACTCTCAATCTACTTGTATAATGTCTCAACCTCACTTACTGGTTGGGACTAAAACTCTGTCTCATGTGGTTTAAGAAATAGCAAATCTTTATGCAATCATAACCTGACGAGCAAACTGTAATAAAAAAGCTGTTTAGCAATGGTTTTCGAAATTTTCGCCATCTGTATATCTAATTTTCAGAGCGCTGAGTAAATTGTGTGCCTCTAGGAGATCAATATTTACTTTCTGTTCCCCCGTCGGCCTATACGTCGGCGGTTCGCATCTCACTGGCATTACTCAAGTTGAGTGTTTCGTGAAAACAACTCCTTTAAAAGAAGAAAACAATTGGTTTATTCGAAATACCTGGCTCAACTGTCGTTGTTCTTGGTGTTGTTTTTGATTTTCGGGTAGATGTAGGTCCTGCTAATATGGAATTACTTTTGTAATTTTTTTAATACAATCAAATTAAAAGTATAATTAAATCATTTCAGCATTATTTTGTCATAAACTGCATTATTGCTTGTTGATATTTCAAAATTCTAATAATTATGATAAAATTGCTAGAATAAAGTTGTATTAACTTAATTAAACGTTGCATAGGAATACCCGTGATCTATTTAATCAAGTAGTTATTTTTAGATTTAAAATTAAAAAAAAATTGAAATTTTATTTGTAATTTTCAAACAAAAACACTTGGCCATCCTACTTGCGAGCCAGACCCAAGCCTGGATAAAGAAAAAAGTAAAGAAAGAAAAGATTTAATGTTCCCCCGGTTCGAATCTCACTGGCATTATTCAAGTTGAGTGTCTCGTGGAAAATACTCATTTAAAAAAAGAAATAAGTTTATTTAAAATAATTGGCTCAACTGGCGGTCTTCTTCTTGTAGTTTTTTGGGTCGTCGTAGGTCCTGGTAATATGGAATTACTTTTGTAGTTTTTTTTATTAAAACCAAATTAAAAGTATAATTAAATCATTTCGGCATTATTTTGTCATAAACTGCATTAATGCTTGTTGATATTTCAAAATTCTAATAATTATGATAAAATTGCTAGAATAAAGTTGTAGTAACTTAGTTAAACGTTGCATAAGAATACCCGTGATCTATTTAATCAAGTAGATATTTTTAGATATGAAATAAAAAAATTGAAAATTTTTGTGTGTGTAATTTTCAAATGCAGTTGTGTCGGAAAGTCGTTTATTGTTAAACGGATGTGTTTACTAACCTTGCCGAACCGACACGATATATCCACAAAAGTGTCCGAATTAGTAAAAGAATTAAAACGATCTGTTGAATTATCATTGAATTCAGCTAAGTATGTGTCAATCACAACAGATGGTCTCGGCCATGTTATTCATCGGCAATGATGGGAATAACTTGCCATTATTTAGATTGAAACAACAATAAAATAAGAAGAGCTTTTCTGACTTTTGGAACAATTATGCAACCCATTACAGGCTTTGCTCTTAGCAAATAATGAAAGAACCTGGCCACAACGACACTCTCTCGGGGACGCCTGTGAGATAAAGTTGTGACATTTTTTCTGGCGCAGTCGACAGGATCTCCCAACCAACATCAGCGGAGATCACCATCATCAGCCTGGGTGCCGCATCAACACCGGAAACGACCATCTCGTGTAGCTTATAACAAGAAAGTAAAAATTTTGTTTTTGGTAGTCATAGGTCGTAGGACGTTGAAGTCCAAGACTAGGTAGGACGTGTGAGTTCGGTAAATTTGGAGAGATAGTTTCGGTGAATTGTTTCATTGTCTTTGGGGTGCTGAACACTTCTTGAATAGATCTCTATAGTAAGCTCAGAGCTTTTGGTGCCGTAAACCCTGTAGGAGTTGAATTGGTGGATTTGTTATCCGTAAAAAAGCAACAAAATAAACATCACAATTCCGTTTATCACTACCATCTGGACAATTCTTCCTCATGTTACAGACCAATTTTCTGCTTATGCATCCAGAACTATCTTCACAGGCAAACACATCTTTGTAGAGAGATATACAAGTGAAGGGAGGTATTACTATAAAAAATATAATTCTATTTAAATTTATTACATAATTATGAAACAAATTCATTACTAAAAAGCAATATCATTGTTGTACATCCTGATGCCCTTTCCTCCCTTTTTCTTCTTTCCTTCTTCGCTCCACCCTCAAGAATTTGGCTCTAATTCATTCCAAATTTCTAACCTGACTGGTCACATTTTTTTTTCGAATAGCGAGGTCATCAACAGCTATGTAACCAGGTTCCATAAATGTAAAACTGGCCATTCCAGCTTCTAAATGGATGGATGGATGGATGGACGGACGGACGGGCTAGTTGTTGTAATTATAATAACAGGATTTAAGGTGGTTCACAGGCATCTATGTCCTCATAGGAGCCACCACCAACAAGATGAGAAAATTGTAGAAAATAATTACTTTTTAAGTCTGGCAAAAAAGTCTGCGTTTGTTTTGACGATTTTTCGACACAAACACAGACAACTGATTCAATTTCAGTAAGCTCGGTAAAAATCACTTTATGCGTATCGTGGTTGGCTCTCTTTTTCCCAGTTTTGAAAAGTAGAAGTTTCATATAGAGACAGTCTTGAGCTCTAGAGTATTACCGTCTTCGTTCTGCTGCCTCTTGACAGTTTTGACCAAGATGTCCATTCAGAGGAAAAGACGGTTTCTGGGTATGAAACCCTTGAAGTAAATTTTGCTGTTTTCTTTAAGTTGTTTTTGAAAGTAGGAAATTTGAAGATTATTCTGCGGTGTGGTGTTTGTTGCCAACTTCTGTGTTTCTTTTACTCAAGAATCAAGTTTTAACTTGGAGACTGAGGACTCATGGGGGGGAGGTGCAGCAACTTTTTTCCAAAGAATTCTGAAGATAACCGGTTTTTTAAACAACTTCAACTACACGAAATGGAGCATAGGAAGATTGGAAGAAAGATCAGCAGATCCCTCTTCCAAGGACCACCGCAGACAACCTAACGAACGCAGACAAGCAGTCTCGGAAGTTATGCAGACGTGGACGTCAAAGGCTTTTCTGCAGATCACGGTATGTATCTATGTATCTTCCTCCTGTTTGGCGTGGTGGGCAAAAATCAGTACCGTATGAAGGGTTGTGCGGGCTGTGCCATCGCACAGGGCGCCGGCGTCATGGGGGGGGGGCTATTAATATACATTAATAAATAAAAAAATACAATTTTCGCGTTTATTTTTTCAACATTTTACCAGCAAAAATATCAAATTTCACGACGCTGCGAAAATTCTCTAAAATTCTGACGTTCTACCACCCATAACTCAATTAAATCACCAGCCCCACTAACATCATCATCACCACCATCCCGCCAACATTAAAATATCGGCAAGATCAAAGAGAATTAAAAATTTAAATTTTTTTTGATAATGTAATTCTTAAACCAGTTAATTTTCAAAACATGCCGCCCAATTCTTTGATGTCATTTTTATATTCTTTTATCAATTTAATTTTTTTTCAATCAATACTTTACTTTCATTCGCGAATGACTGAAGAATGTCTAAAAAGTGCCGACGTTTTCTTTGATGTCATTTTAATTTTTTTCATGCTTTATAGAAAATTAAAATGTTTTATCAATTATTTCACTCTTCCAATTTCTTTAGGGGGCGCCAAAAAAATGTAACTCGCACAGGGCGCCAAAATAGCTTGCTACGGCTCTGGAGAAAATACAGCAGCCATCTTCCGACGATTACCGGCGACAACCCATCTACGTTCCAGCCCCTTCATAGTGTGGAAGATGAAACTCCAAAGGTTTGTCTGCGGATCACGGTTTGTGCTTTCCTCCTGTTGGTTATGTGTGAGGGAAGTGCATCAACCATCAGCCTTCTTCCAACGACTGCCGACGACGACCTGACACCCCACAACAATTTAACGGTTCGTCGCAACCAACACCTATCAATTCTATAACTTTGTATGATGTGCAACAAAGTTTTGCAATGTTTGCGGATATTCAGATTTGAAATGTAACGAATTTCCTGACATGGAATTTGGTCAAATATTGATATTCTCTTATATTTATCTTACATATATTATTTAGTCATATGTAACGAATTTCATGTATTGATCTTACTGATATTGTACATTCATGTACCGACCTTTTGAGATATTCATATATTGAACTTGCTGTTATTGTACATTCCGGTACCTTCTAGCAGAGATGTAGTACTTGGTACTCGTACTCGTACTCGAGTACAACTCGAGTACCGTTTTCAAGTACTCGTACTCGTACTTGTACTCGGAACCTTGGTACTCGTACTCGTACTCGTACTCGTTATTCCACTCAGTACTCGTACTCGTACTCGCATATGCGACACCTTCTCTAAAAAAAGTTTGCTTGTTTACTAAACAGTTGTTTGGGATAATATTTCGTTTATACTTGCTGAACTCTAGTATACAGAGATGTAGTACTTGGTACTCGTACCCGTACCGTTCATCTGGGTCACCCCCACCAGCCAAAAAGTCAAAGTTATTGTACATTCCGGTACCTTCTAGCAGAGATGTAGTACTTGGTACTCGTACTCGTACTCGAGTACAACTCGAGTACCGTTTTCAAGTACTCGTACTCGTACTTGTACTCGGAACCTTGGTACTCGTACTCGTACTCGTACTCGTTATTCCACTCAGTACTCGTACTCGTACTCGTACTCGTTATTCCACTAAGTACTCGTACTCGTACTCGCATATGCGACACCTTCTCTAAAAAAAGTTTGCTTGTTTACTAAACAGTTGTTTGGGATAATATTTCGTTTATACTTGCTGAACTCTAGTATACAGAGATGTAGTACTTGGTACTCGTACTCGTACCGTTCATCTGGGTCACCCCCACCAGCCAAAAAGTCAAAGTTGTTTCACAAGTATTCATCGACGTTAGATGACACCTCCCTTAATGTCGATGCACAGTTGACCAGATATCTTGAGATGAGGATCACTGGTGATGTGGATGTTGCACTAATGTTTTGGCAGAATCATTCCAGTGACCTTGACAAACTGTATCGCCCAGCACTTCGTGCCTTAAGTATTCCAGTTTCATGTTCACCAGTAGAGCGTGTGTTCACTGTGTTCAGCCACGGCGGAATAATTTTAAAACCCCCTAGGGCTAAGATGTCGGACTCTAAACTGTCGTCGCTAATTTTTCTGAAATGTAATGGTTTTTTGATGTAGAATAAACTATTATTTTGTTGACTTTAAAAAGTACTCGAAAAGTACTCGCTAAAAATTTCTTGTACTCGTACTCGTACTTGTACTCGAGACCTCAGTACTCGTACTCGTACTTGTACTCGAGACCTCAGTACTCGTACTCGTACTCGTACTCGATAACTTGATACCATGGTACTCGTACTCGTACACGTACTCGATACCATAGTACTCGTACTCGTACTCGTACTCGGACCATAAGTACTCGCAACATCTCTGCCTTCTAGGATACGAATGTATGGATTTTACTGGTATTATGCATTCATGTATCTTCTGAGATACTCATGTATTGATATTATACATTCATGTTTCTACCTTATAAAATACTCATGTATTGAACTTGCTCATATTTTACATTCAGGTAGCCTACGACCTCTTGAGATACTCATGTATTGATATTACTGATATTGTACAATCATGTACCGACCTTATGATATATTCATGTATTGAACATACGAATATTGTACATTCATGTACCTTTTGAGATATACTTATGTATCGATATTACTGATATTGTACAATCATGTATCGACCATCTGAGATACTTCTGTATCAAACTTACTGATATTGTACATTTATGTACTGACTTTCTTAGATACACTAGTACTTATTTACAGCTTTTTATGTACTAACTCATGTTGACATAGGTAGGTATGTAACTCCGCCTTGCTAATTGCGAGCCAGTCCCAAGCCTGGAGAAAGGAGGAGGGAAAAGTATAAAGGATCAAACTATGATCCACGACAGGAAGTACTTAATTGCTTCCTACATACAGCCATTAGAGTCTTAAAACACCTGGTGTAAAGGACTATAAACTATTATAAAAAAAAAAAAAGGTAGGTATGTCTGGACACGTTTAGACAGATCCGTCGATAGAATTCATTTTCGAGCCCTCGAGACCATTGTTCCTGCCACTTGATGAGAATTTCATTTTTGACAAAGGTCTTTACGTCTGCCATTTCGACGTGGGTTCTCAGCTGGACTTCGGGAGATGAGATGACACTTGTTGCAAGTCTATCAGCCTTTTCGTTACCAGGAATGTGGCTGGCGGCTGAGTACCCAAACAATGGTGCAGGCTATCCCCTTCTTGTTGCATTTTGTCACTCGGCTGAGGACCTCTGCTGCATGAGTACGAAGATGGCTCTTTGTTCTGTGGCTGAGTGCTGTTGCAGAGCTGAGTGAATCCGTGAAAATGGTCACTCTGTCGGTTCCAACGTTCTCTTTGAAGTTAACAGAGTTGTCTAATATGATCTCGAGGGCTGTTTGGATGGCTGTCATTTCGGCAGTGAAAATCGACAGAAAGTCTGGCGTTCTTCTTGAAAACTCGACGTTGAGAGCTTTGAAGAATACCCCGGTGGCAGTCTTCCGTTTCACTTTGGAGGCATCTGTGTAAATGGTAACGGTGCCGTCATACTTGGTAATCTTTTCCAATCGATTGGTTTTCTCTTTCGCCCAGAAGAGACATGTTCATTTCAGGAACGACAAGTTTCCATGGCAGAAGATCCATCGGACGATCATCTGGACCTGGAAAATTCAGTTTTTCAAGCTGTTTTAATAGGTCATCAAAGTTTTTTTGGCAGCTGTGATGATGTTCGTTTGCCTGATCCTGCAAAAATTTCGTACGGTCCATTGTGGTCTGTCGTCGGGATAAGGAAAGAAGATTTTTCTTGCAGGATGATCTTTGACCTGTCTCGTTCGGACGGCGTAGGCGTAGAGAGCCAGCAAGCCATCATCTGTTGTTCTTTACTCAAGTCTAGTGGCATCTCACCGCACTCAACCTGGAGAGATGCAAGGCTGGTTCCACTAAGTGCACCAGTCACAGCTAAGAGTGTTCGTCGCTGTATCCTTTCTAGACTTTTCATGAGAGTTCTCGCCGTCTGGTTGAACGCTACACACCGGTAGTCAAGAACCGACCGGACTATCGCACGGTAGAGTAGGAGAAGGTTCTCTTTGCAGAAGCCCCATTTTGAGACCGGTCACTGCCCTGAGGACGTTAACTCTTTTTTCGGCTTTGCTGACAGTTTTTGCAATATGTTTGGCCCACGTCAGTTTCTCATCGAAGGTAACTCCGAGAAACAGATGTCTTCAGCCTCAGCCCTTTGTAGAATTTTGTTTCCGATCTTGAGTTCGTAGTCTTTCTAAGAATTTCTGATTTCTTCCGATTTGGCACAAAACCTCAAAAGAATTTTTTTTAAATAATGAAACTCGTATCTTATAAAAAAAACACCTTAATATTGATTTTTAATGTTTTTACATTTTCAGTTATTGATTTTTCAAGCAAATATAATCCTTTTCTCCGCCCTACCTTTATAGTCCTAAAAGCCAAAACATAATAAAATTGGTAAAAAAAATTTGTAACTTTATTTTTTAAGTAGTATATTATACTAATTTATATATATATTGTATTTTTAGTTTCAGAGTCGCAGTTTTTCTACGAAAAATATAACCCTATTTTCCACCCCACATTTAAAGTCCTGTAAACAAAAAATTTTCAAAAATTATTAAAACATGTAATTTGTTATTTTGTAAAAATAATCTCGGTACTAAATTGCAAAACTTTCACATTTTCAGTTTTTGGAGTTTTTAGTCAAAGATTCTTTTTTCCACCTCAAATTTGAGGTCCTGGAAACCAAACTATCAAAAATTGGTAAAATACTTATATTTTTATTTTTTGAGTTGATACTAAATACTAATTTTTACATGTGTAGCACTTACAGTTCTTGAGTAGCAGTTATTATAAAAAAATAAATAACATTGTTTTTCACCCTACATTTGAGGTCCTGGCAACCAAATTTTCAAAAATTGGTGAAACACGTGTCTTATTTTTTAAAAAAGTATCTAGATAGTAGATACCAAATTTCAAAAACCTTCTCATTTTTGGTTTTTGAGATATGCGTTGTTTAAAAATAAATTTCCTGTATATGTAAATGTCCTGTTTTATCCCCTAGGACAACATCTTCACCATCTTCTCCCAGACGTCAAGAAATCAGGATATCACCTTCGTCCTCGAGCTCACGACAGAGTTATTCCGCATGCAGATTCCATACTCAGAAAAATCTTTATCCATAGATTGTTGAACTCAAAATAACTTAAACAATGCCGAACGCTATATTAAATCTCTGAAAAGGACAAGTTATAGATTTTATTTTATGTCTTTAACTTTAGATTGTCGAAACTCGTATTCCTTTTAATTCTTATTTTTATTATTTAAATGTAAACCGCTGTGCGTCATTGTCAGGCTGGTTAATAAAGATTTACTTACTTAAGGAGCAAAATTTTCAAAAAACCCTTTCTTAGTGTGTGCTTACGCTATAAAAGTAATATAAGTTCCAAATTTCATGTTCCTAGGACGAGGCGTATTTAATGAAAACATGATAATGACAGCGATTGAGAGTAGACACATTTTTCTAGTGATATTTTTTTGTTCTTAGGAGGGAGCCCAACTGGCACTATTTGGGGGGGGGGGCAGCATCATATAAACACGGCCCTGGCTACAAATTACCACAGAGAACGTCCAAGATCAACTGATACACTCCAAAATAGCTGATTTTGTCAAAGCCTTAATTTTTGTTTAGCACTTGGAACATGGAATATTGTTGTTCAGATTGGTTTACGAAGTCACGTGGTTTTGCCTTGAAGTGTGACTATAAAACAATCCATGGACTTATAATATATAATATTATATTATAAGTCTATGAAACAATCATTTGAAATGTTTCAGAAAACTAGGAAAAATTGATTTTATTAAAATTTCAGTGAAAGAAACAGCAAATGTTTATTATTCAGATGATAAACTTATAACTTTTTTAAGCAGTTTGAGATAATAAAACAATATTTTTACTATGAATAAATCGATCCACCAATAAAATTGATTAGTTTTTACATAAATCTCAACTTTTAAGAATTCGACCCAACCAAATAAAACTTCATATGCAAGGCTTTGTCATCGGACAAGTCAATTTAAAGTTTAACCTCAACAAGATAATTAATACACAAGAAAGTTCAAGTAAAATAAACATCCAATAGAAATGAAGGGTTATATCTATGTGAACGAAGTTTATGAATATTTATGAGAAACGTGACCGACCACACACAAAAAAGACAAGAAAAAAAGATAAAAGTTAAATGTTTATAAATCTCATAACTGCAGGCACTACATACCATTGTTGAATAAGCCGTTTAATTTAACTAGAGATGAAATATTAACACTCAATCAATTTGCGATCACACACAGACGATCATTATCATCACCACTCACCAGCGACGTTTAAATCGTATTATCATACCGTTAGCTAGTTATTAATAATATCGATGGAACAAAAAATTTACAGAAAAAAACATTCAGCTCGGTTATTCGAAGATCGTCACACGACAAGCGACTCGGAAGAAGTGGGGAGGGGGGAGCAGGTTGTTTCGACCGACTCGGAGAATGACAGCTGAAGAGCTACATCCCATTTTTGATTCGCCAGCAGCAGAAGCAGCAGCAGCAGCAATTTTAATTTTTACAAATGATGATGTTATAATAATAATAATAATAAGAAGAAGAAAAAAAATGTTTAATCAGACCGACTTCTAAAAACGTGCTAGCCGACGTCTATACACAAAGAAGCGCATGTTCAAATAAATACTCTTTCACTCCGGGGTTTCGTACAGGAAACCTCGAGAAGCTAATCAGATTATGAAAACTTTAAAATCCATTGCGAACGAAACGTAAAGATCGCCACGTTCGCCGATTCCTGCGGCTGTAGAGATGTGACATTCGATTCGGCCGATCACCGCGCCGGCGAAGCGAGCTATTTTCGGAGACGTGACGACGGCCCACTGGAGATTTTCACCCGGTGTTCGACGTCGTTGGACATCGAAAAGGTCCCTGATCTCACTCAGGTGAATCATCTTTTTGAGATTTAAGGTGCCGTTCCTGGGTCGGTCGTCGAGGCGACAAGTCTCTCCGTCTGCGTGCTGATTCGTCGATGGCGTGAAGTGGAGAAGCGTGATGTTGCGTTCGTCCGCAATGGCGTTTTTGTTGACGTATACGACCATCATAGGCGGTGCGTCGTTGCTGTCTTCAGTGACGCTGCTCGGATCAAGTAGCTGTACGACCGTCCAGTTTGTGTTCAGCAAGGGATATTGATCATCATCATCATCATCATCATTGTCTCCATCATCATTATCATCATCACCATCGAGTAATTCCATTAGGCTCGGCATGTTTTTCTTTTCAACAGCTGGTTTTCAATTAAGAAAAACACTTAAAAATAAATGCAAATATTTAAAACAAATTCCTACTCGTCCAATAAAACTTTCACACAAACAACTCATTATCAGGTGCTGCTACCACTATTACCACCCCATCATCATCATCACCATTATCATCAACATCATCATCATCATCACCATCATCATCATAACCTCTCTTATCTTCACTTTCATTAATAAAAAAAAAAATTCCTCACTGTTTCCCATGTTCTTTTCAACGAGAGAAACATTCTTATAATTTCCTACTGTGATCAGACCTATTTCTGGAAGCTACAATGCAATTATTTATACATATCATATTTTTGGCCGCCATTTTATTTAACTAGTTATATTTAGAAGCACAATATTTTAAAATATTTCATCAGACATAAGAATAGTACCACTAATGAAAAATACAAAGTAACCAAGACTATGGTCTGGTACTGTAGTTAGGCACTATGGTGTAGTATGGTAGGTACTGTGGTGTCGTAATGTATTGTGGTACTGTAGAGTGATATGGTAGTATGGTGCTGTAGCATTGTACCACGGTGTGGTAATGTTGAGTAAAAGCTGGTGTAGGTGTAGTACTGTAATGTGGTACTGTAGTGTGGTACTGTGTTGTAGGCGTAGTACTGTAATGTGGTACTGTAGAGTGGCGACACACTTATCACAAAAGAGTATTTATTTTGCAAGACAGCATAACATAGAGACAAGAGCTACGTAATTGAGTTAAGATTAGTACTACAAAAAAAAACCCATCATTGCTTTGACTACCAACCTGATTGACATTTCTTTTCATCCTGTAACTCCTCCCTCCATTTAATGAAGCAGTTTCACCCTGATGGCACGTGATGCACCTCTCAGATGAAGGAATTTTATTGGTCGGAGATTCAGGAACGTGGGGCAGATTACGAGAAGAGGCGGAACTTGTCGATACGCAGTGACTGGATTGGCAATAGTTATGATAATGATAATATATATATACTGATGATTATGATGATGATTTTACAAGTGGAGTTATTTGACCCTAACAAGGTATCAAACTTGATATTAGAGACAAACTTTTTTTTATTTTTAAAAATGAAATCATTAAAACTATCTAATAAAATTAGAGGCGCTGGTGGCAGAGCGGTAGAGCGTTCGCCTGTCGATCATTAGGTCGGCCGTTCAAGCCTCACCGGCGCCACCAGCGTAACTCCCTTAAGCAAGGAGTTCACTCGCATTGCTAAAGGGGTAGGCGCCTATAAACGGCTGCCTCTGCAAAGAACCCTTCAGTGGCCTTGAAGTCCTTTAGGATTTATGCCACTCTAAATATTGTCAAATTAAATAAAGCAAACAGGACTAAAGTTAACACACAAATGCATTAGTGACAGTATGAAGGTGAAGGTGACAATGACGGCCTCGCTTATACGATTGACATTGACTTCTACGTGCGGACCAAGTCTTACAACAAATTAAAGAAAAGGAGAATCCTTAAAAATATTTACTACTTACTCTTTTCCAACACGAGAGAATCCCTGCGGGCAGGAGCAGACCGATCCAGCTTGCGTCGAAGAGCAGCCGAACGAACAGCCCGAACCTCCCCCACACGAACCACCGATGATCAGAGCTGCAATTTAAATACCATTATCATCATTATCCCCACCGTCATCATCATCATCACCGTCATCATCATCACCACCGTCACCGTCATCATTCTCACCACCGTCACCATTATCTCAACGCCGTCATCATCATCATCATCTCATCACTATCGTCATCACTACTGACGCCGATATCATCATCATCACCTCGACCATCCCTTGTAATTACAATACAACAGACCAATGCAGGAGCCTTCGCTGAAGATAAACCCGGGGGCGCAGAGACACTTGAAACTTCCCACGGAGTTGTGGCACACGGCTTCACCGCACGCACCCGGTCTCATGCACTCGTTTTCGTCTTTCGAATATTCAACAACGATTTAAATACATTTATTAATTATAAGATCTTAATTAATAAAACTTTTATTTACAAACGATGAAAATAATAAAAAATACAATAATAATAATAATAATAATAATAAATTTCTGACCAATGCACTGATTCCACATGTACTGTTTGAATCCAAGAGGGCAGTCGCACTTGGGTCCACCAGGAGTTTCAGAGCATCCAAACTGACAGGAAACATCCTGTCCGCAGTGACCTCCACCACCACCCATCGTGCTGCCGTGTCCCTGCCCCTCCCACGTGCAGGAATTATCCGACGTCATCTTGTTGCCGTCGGGGCACCTGCACTCGTACGAGGACGGCTTGTTTTGGCACTTGGAAGGCGGGGGGCAGGGTGACGGAGAGTTGCTGCACTCATCCACATCTGTTCAAAACATGGAAGAAACAATTATTAACTATTATTATTATTATTATTATTATTATTATTATTATTATTATTATTATTATTATTATTATTAAAAACGACAATTTATATAGCGCCATTACTGATTACTGACAGTTACGATTTTGAGATCGTCGATTGATCGACCCAAAAAAAATACTAAGAAAAATGAGAAAAATTATAAACAAAGGAAGATTTAAGTTGTCTGCTTGCTTTATAAGCTCTGTTTCCGAACATGAAATCGACTTGCACGACCAAGATTCAAGTAAGATAATAAATTTCTGTATAAGATCAGATATATAAAATACACACATACATATGTATATATATATTGAGCAGAAAACTTGAAAAACCCACCAACACACTTGCTGCCATCTCTAATAAGACCTTCCTTGCAGATGCACTCGTATCCTCCCAGCTTGTTCAGGCACTTAGCCTTGCCGCAGTGGTGCTTCTCCGTTGCACATTCGTCTACATCACTAAATCGTGAAAAATTCAGTTTATGTTATTTTTATATATGAATAATAAACACCCATAGTGGTATAGACACCGGCTTTGAGAGTCGTAGGACCTGGGTTCGATTCCCGGTCCGGGCACATAATTTCCTTGAGCAAGAAACTAACTCACTAACTGACATGTGCTCACGTCAACTCAGCGTTTCATCCTTTAGTGGTCGATAAATGAGTACCAACTTCGGTTGGGGATTAAAGTCCTTCGTGCACTTGTGGAGCTAGCGAGTAGTATGCGGGGCTGCCAGCGGCGCCGTAAACACCGCATACGCCGTTAGTCTTATCTACAAGTTGCCAACATTGTAAAGCGCCCTTAAAGCGGCTTCTGCTGCATACGGCGCTATATAAACTGTCGTATAAAAAAACTCTCTCTCTCATACACACACACACACACACTTACAACCACACAATCCTTTGATTCCAGCCCCATCTTGCCAACACCCATCTACACAATTCACGAAAACTCTCAATGCTATCCCCGATCATTCACAACCACCAAACAAGCCTAACAGGCAGATGATCTCATCAGGACTGAGAACGTATCCAGTGGGGCAGGAGCAGATGTAACTTCCAGGGGTATTGTGGCACTCGAACTGGCACGGTTTCTCCAGGGTCGTACACTCGTCGATGTCCTCGCACTTCGTACCCGCCTCGTCCGGTTTGAACCCGGAGTTGCACTGGCACCTGTACGAGCCGACGTTGTTCATGCACTGACCGTTCGTGCACAGGTTGGGAAGGACGTGACACTCGTCCACGTCTGTGAATACAAATTTGTACGCATGTGTGTTTACGTGTACGTGCATAATTTGAAACATTCTAAATAAAACGATACAACATAGTGTATATAAAGTACAAAATATTGTGTATATAAAGTACAAAATATTGTGTATACAAAACAAAATATTGTATATAAAATATTGTATATAAAAAACAAAATATTGTATATAACATGCAAAATATTTGGTAATAAAATAAGCAATACACTTTCTTAAAAACTCACCATTTCCTTCCAAATCAAAACCAGTACCATGATTGCACAACTTCTTGTACTGAACTGTTTAATTAAACAAAGAACAACAGAGTCAACAATTTTTGTATAAGAAATACAACGTGGATAATTATTATTTATAGCGTCACCTGTCACAATGCTTGGTTTCACCCATTAACTATGGGGGTAATGAGGGTGATGAGGGGTAATGGGGTTACTAGGAGTTCAACTGGTAACATTATTTTTGTTTATTCATTATTTAAAATTAATACTGATCAATATTTAAACTGATTTTCTGTTCATAATAAATAATGTTTATCAGGCAAAATGACTTATTGAAAATGAAGCAAAGTTTCCCAACCTGAACCAGGTGTATAGCACCTCTGACAGGTATCACCCCATGCTACACCTGTGCCGCAGCAACACTGAGTGAACGTGGAAAGGTGATGCTGTTCCACTGCCGAATTAGGCGGGCACCTTCCATTGTGGAAGTTGGAGATGCAGTTGCCAAGTCGTACGTCTGTTTTGGAAATATTTGGACGTAGTTTGGCATTCCAGGTTGTCAAAAACCACCGTCATGTTCATCATTATCATCATCATAATCATTATCATCATTATCATCATCACCATCATCATCACCACCACCACCACCACCATCATGATCATGATCATGATCATCATCATCATCATCATCATCAAACAATCAACATCCTGGTTATGGTTTAATACTCACTGCATGTTAAAATACATACATTGTTATCACTACCATCACCTCACCACCACCATCATTCATACTTATTTCTTCTCCACTATTATCATAACCATCCACATCATTATCACAGCAAACTCACCGATGCAGTGTTTGAGATCATCCGACTGCTTATACCCGTCATGACACACGCACTCGTAAGTACCTGCCTGATTCACGCATTCGCCCGGCCTGCAGAGTGACGAGTCAGCTGAGCATTCATCGATGTCTGTTTTAAGCCATAACAAAAACTCAATGTAATAAAACAAAACAAAATGTACTACTAAGGATGTACTCGCTGGCAATTCAGACAAGCCAGCACATCCCTAGAATAAATCTTCAAGTAGGCAGTGGCGTCAAAAGGGTTGGTTAACCCTCGAACCTCTAAAAAATCAATAACTCAAGGGGGGTTTGGGTAAGCTTCTAAAAAAAACCTCAACGACATACAATCATAAACAGTAATATATTATATTATGATGCCACCCCATACGATGGTGTCTCCCACCCCATACGAGGGGGTGTATTCTTGTGTGATGCGTACAATCCCAATTGACGTCACTGCAAGTAGGTAAAGTGCTTGATGAGATAAGCATGTGAATGCCGTGAAAAATGTGATGCACGCTATTATCATCATCATCATCATCATCAGTACCACCACCACCATCATCATCATTATTATGAAAGCCCATAAAAATTCATTGAGACCATCGATATTTCAGACCTCGACACTCGGAAGCGTATTCCTCGTAACCAGGGCGACAGGTGCACACGAAAGAACCAATCAGATTCTTGCAGGCATCTTTGCAGTTGTGCTGACTCGTTGCACACTCGTCGATGTCTTGTAAAGAAAAAGAATAGATAATTTTAAAAAAAAAGTTAAATTTATATTCGATAAACATAAAATAATAATAATAATAATAATAATATATAAAAATAATTCGTATATAAATGAATGATTAATAATAAACTATAATTCAATCACCTTCGCAATGTTTCTTGTCTTTCGTTAGTTGATATCCACGCGGACAGATGCAGTTGTAACCTCCGGGAGTGTTCTGACACCGGAATGCGCAAATGTGCACCTGCTCTAAACACTCATTGATGTCTGTAAAAAGAGAGCAAGCAGTTTTTTTTTGTTAAACACTTTAATATATTTTTAAAATAAATAAATAATTAGCAAATAAATTATTATTTTTTTTAAGCCCACACACACATAAAAATACCTTCGCAGACGCCATCTTGGTTGACAGCATATCCCTCGTCGCACTCGCACTTGAACGTTCCCTCCACGTTCGTGCATCTTCCGTACCTGCACAGGTTCGAGTGCATGGCGCATTCATCTACATCTGAGATGAATTTATAAACAAATTAATAAAAATCTCTGTATGCAACCATGCCGGGCCGGCTAAACGATGCAGTACTACCCTCCAGACGGTGCAACTCAATAAACCCCTTTAAAATGAAATGAAAAATAATACCCAAAGCTTAAATATAAAATTGAGTAATATTTGTTTTCTTTTAATAAGGGCTCCACAAATTTTAGGGACCACCCAGCCAGTGCCAAGTGCATCCATGTTGTAAGAGAATTTGTACAACGGGGAGACAATATTTTAAACATCGAATGATATTTTTTGAAAACATTAGAATTAAAAACCGACCAATGCAGCGGGTCAGATCGTAGGTGTCAACAGTGAATCCAGGTGAGCACTGACACCTGAACGAGCCATCCGTGTTGATGCACTGGCCGTTCTTGCACACGCCCGGATTCATGAGACATTCGTTGATGTCTGCAGGAGCGAATGAATTAAAAATCAATTATGAATGTACATTATTTTCCCATAATTTCTTAATTAATTTTTATAATTGATATAATATTTTTACTGTTTAAAAAAGAAAATACAATTACAAATAAAGATAATAAAACTAAAATTTAATTAAAAAAAAAGAACTTAAAATCTTGAAAAATATATTTGAGAATTAAACAAATCAAAATCCAAACAAACCGTCCATACTGTTTCCTCCGTTCTTAACGAACCCGTAACCTTTCGGACACAACTTCTTGAAATCCTCTAATAAAACAAAACAAAAAAAAACAAAAAAAATTGAGAAGTTTTAAACAAGAAGGAGGGTGGTTCATTAGTTTAATTGTCAGTTTTTATGGTGGGGGGGCTGTAATGTCTTCAAGGACTGTGGTGTAAACAAAACCACCCACACAATGCAGCAGAGGAAGCAACTCAGCTTTTTACTAAAATTCTCATTAAAAAGATGAAGTGTTTTTTCAGGAGCTTAAGTGAGTGAAGGGCTTGTTACAGCTATCTTTTTTATTGCAGTGGTATTGATATCGATCGATGATAATGTTACTATAATAAAACACAAATTTTAATTAACATATTGATTTATGCAATAGGCTGGTAGCTATGTGTACTAATTTTGAAACAATCAAGTTATTCCCATTTTGAAAAATATTAAAAACATTACACGAACATCAAATAAAACTACCAACCAGTCCCTTGGATGGGGCACTTGTCACACGGTCCCCCATGTTCTGCCCAGGCAAATCCTTTTGTGCAACAGCACTGGTCTCTCTTGAACTCACCTTTTCTAACATTAGAACATACTCCACTCTCGAAGCTCTCGTAGCAGTTGCCTTTTCTTTTGTCTGTGAATCAATCAGTCCTCGTGATTGATGGAATGGATGATTGACTGATGAATGGATGATTGGATAAATGGCTGAATAAATGGTTGAACGACTGGATAGTCGAATGGCTGGATAAATGGTTGAATGACTGAATAAATGGTTGAATTACTGAATAAATGGTTGAATGACTGAATAAATGGTTGAATGACTGAATAAATGGTTGAATTACTGAATAAATGGTTGAATTACTGAATAAATGGTTGAATGACCAAATAAATGGCTGAATTTCTGAATAAATGGTTAAATCACTGATTAAATGGTTGAATTACTGAATAAATGGTGGAATGAATGGTTATAATGATTAATAACTGAATTAACAAATAGTTATATTGATGAATGCCTGGACACAGAGACAAAGTTACCAAATATTGTTGCAAATTGAAGTCCCTTTAAAAGCAAATGTATTTACTAACATAACTAAACATCATACTAATCAAGATGTAACTCGAAGTACAAAAGAGCACATTAATTCTGCTATTGATGAATGACATTTACGTATGACATTAATATAATATCGATGAATGACATTTACGTATGACATTAATATAATATCGATGAGTGACATTTACGTATGACATTAATATAGTATTGATGAATGACATTTACATATGACATTAATATAGTATCGATGAGTGACATTTACGTATGACATTAATATAATATCGATGAATGACATTTACGTATGACATTAATATAGTATCGATGTATGACATTCATGAAACAGTTATACTTACCTTCACAATTTTTCTGATCAGGTGACATTTCAAATCCAGGTAAGCATCGGCAAACGTGTCCACCTTCCGTGTTGAAGCAGCTTCCCCCCTCGCACGCATCTCCTCCTTTCGCACACTCGTCCACGTCTGAGACCGAGCCGGTGTCATAAATAATTTATTATTAATAAACTAAATTAAATAATTTATTTTATATTTTAGATGCCCGAATGATTAAGATTTAGGTGAGCTGACTTCATCGTGGATACTTAGGATTACAGAAACGGTCCCTGCTGAAGTTACATAGCAGTTTTCATCAGTTGAACTTAGCAAATAACAGTTTTTTTTTTTTAGAGAGAGATAGAGACTATAGAATGAAACCATGATGGAGCTTTTGATTGGTTACCCTAACATCCATCAATAAAAACAAGGACATCCATCAATACGACCATCTTAAAACTTTTATTAAAACAATAATAATACTCATCTTAAAACTTTTTACATTTATCTTAAAACTTTTACTAAAAAATGGCATAAAGTAAATATAGCTTTATTACTTTTACTTTTTAGTCCTAAAAATCCCTAGTGAAAGTAAGAACCATAAGCTATTCTTTTTTTTTTATATAACAGCTAACCGATGCACTGCCTGTTATCCGGGGACAGTTCAAATCCTTGCTTGCAACGACACGTGAAACTTCCCCTGGTGTTGAAGCAGTCACCGTTCGCACACAATCCCGGATTGGCCGTGCATTCGTCCACGTCTGGAGTTTGCGAGGGAAAATAAATATGGAAATATATTATTATATTATTAATAAATCATTTCTGTGAATTAATATGATTATCTAAATTAGATTATTATTAAAATTATAATTAGAGAGTTGATTTATAGAATTTAAACATAGAAGACTTATGTGATTTCCTTGTAAAAGATACATCTTATTTAGATCAAATTTAGCAAAACAAAACAAAATAAAACCTAATAACACACACAAATATACAATAATATACAAGAATACACAAGAGTATACAAAATTAAACAAGAAAACAACAATATAAAAAAATAAGCAAGAAAATGCAGCTACATACAATAATACACAACAATACACAATAATACACAACAATACACAATAAAACAGTGTAATAAACAACAATATGCAACAAAACAAACCTTCACAGATGGGCGGTTCCCTAAGGAAAGTGAAACCATCCGGACACTCGCAGTGGAAACTCCCGACGTCGTTTCGGCACCTTCCGTTCATGCAGACGCCAAGTATCTTCTGGCACTCATCAACATCTGGCGTGTAATAATCGGGTCTATATATATATATATACATCTTTTTTTACGTTTGCTTTTTTTTGCTTCAAGAGTAAAAGCGAAAAAAATACAATTTAATTATAAACTGAAAAACTTGATTTTTATTTTATTAGTAAACAAATTACGCACACTCACAAGAACTTTAAAATAAAAATTAAATACTCATTTAAAAATAAAACAAGAAAAAAGAATGACAACAAGGTCTATCTAATAACTAATAACCAATTATAAAGATGATGTCAAGGTCTATCTAATAACCAATTACAAACATGACAACAAGGTCTATCTAATAACCAATTATAAACATGACATCAAGGTCTATCTAATAACCTATTAAAAACATGACAACAAGGTCTATTTAATAACCAATTACAAACATGACAATAAGGTCTATCTAATAACCAATTATAAACATGACAACAAGGTCTATCTAATAACCAATTATAAACATTACAACAAGGTCTATCTAATAACCAATTAGAAACATGACAACAAAGTCTATCTAATAACCAATTATAAACATGACAACAAAAACAACAACAAGATAAAAACAACTCAAAGCTAACCGTGACAGTCGTTATTGTGAGAGAGCTCGAACCCTTTGAAACACTCGCACGTGTGAGATCCGACCGTGTTACGACATGTTCCGTTTCCGCATATTCCGGGTCTCTCCCCGCATTCGTCAACGTCTGGAAAGAAAACACTGCATTTAATATTATTTAAAATTATTAAATAATTAAATTTCTAATAATAGTAGTGATAAAATTATTATTCAAAAATATTATGAAATTAACAGTAATAAAATATAAAGTAATTAGTATATAGTAATTAAATATATTCTAAAGAAAAAGCAGCATGGCAATATAGGATAAAAAATATCCTCAATGACCTACCAACGCAATGTTTCTTCCCCTGTCTGAACCCGTTGTTGCAGATGCATCTGAAACTTCCAACCATGTTTTCGCAGTAACCGTTTGCACATATTCCTTCAACGGTCAGACATTCGTTTACGTCTGTCGGTTGTTTATTAAAGGCCGAGTTTGAAATTTGATTATTAATAAAAAAATAATTCTATTAGGATTATTAATCATCATCATCATCTTTTTCTTTTAATCATCATCATCACCACCATCATTGTCATCATCACCAACACCATCATCATCATCATCATCACAACCACAATTAATAAACAACACCACCATCATCATCACAACTACTATTAATAAATAATATCACCACCATTATCAGCATCATCATCACCACCATTATCACCATTATCATCACCACCATTATCACCATCATCATCACCACCATCATCACCATCATTGTCATCATCCGCACAAAAACAGCAACAATGGCGGCAATAACGACAAGCCACTTACTGTAACTGAATGCATGTGTTAAAAAGAAATGAGAAACAAAATGTCAACAAAAGTCAGTCCATGAAGAAAACAATTCCATAAATTAACTAACGAAATCGAATAAATAAAAAAACGATCAACACACCTTCGCAGGCATACCCCCCGTGAGACAGCTGGTATCCCTCGTGGCATTGGCACCTGTAGCTGCCAGGTATGTTGGTGCAGACGGAATTGTAAGGACACGGGTCCCTCTCCGAACACTCGTTGATGTCTTCAAGAAGAAATTCATACGAGCGATTAAAATTAAATTTAAAAAAAAAATTTCCAAACTGAAGTTAATTTAAAATTTAATTGAAATCAAAAATAAGGAGGGGGTTCGTCAAACTGCGACAATTTGAAGTCCCCGATAAAAATTCACTCACCGTCACAAGTGTGAAGCAGCTCGTTGAATTGAAAGCCCGGCTTGCACTGGCAGTAGAAACTGCCGACAGAGTTGATACACTGTCCGTTCTGGCATATGTCTCCCAGTATGCTACATTCATCAATGTCTCCTAAATTTAATTATAAATAACATATTAACTACATTGTTAAATAAAACAATATTTTAATAAATAAGTAATGATATTAATAAATAAGTAATGATATTAATAAATAAGTAATGATATTAATAAATAAGTAATGATATTAATAAATAAGTAATGATATTAATAAATAAGTAATGATATTAATAAATAAGTAATGATATTAATAAACAAAATAAAATATTAGTAAATAACATACTATATTAATAAATACATATTACAGTAAAGTTATTATGCAAGAAATAAACAAAACATTTCCTGCATAAAAACTCACCACCAGTGTCTCCCGGAGGTCCGCACAGTTTGATGTAGTCCTCTACGGATTTAAAAATGGCATCAATTTAGATGGCATCAAAATCACATCAAAAAATCTACTCAATGTGAATATAGAGAGAACAATGGCAGCGATGATGATGATGATGACTTTAAAAACATAATAATTATGATGATGATGATGATGATGATGACGATGATGATGATGTATATAAAAATAATAGTAAAACTTGATCTATATTGACACATGCGGGCAAATGAATTGCAGACACTGCCAATGATGACCATTGGTCAGAAGCTACCAACGACTTTGGCAAACTTTACCTGATGACGGGTAAGGACAGGGTACACACGGTTCATCCATGAGATGGCTATCCACAGAATTCCAAGCCTTGCCCAAAGTGCAGCAGCACTGCTTGCGAGTGAGAAGCGCAGTGAGCGGCTGGGAGCATTCAAGGGGTAAATGCGGGGGGGTCACCATGACGTAGCACCTACCCGGCCTCATATCTGAAGAAAAAATTATCAATCTAATTTATAATCATCATATGTTAATATTTATTTCATTATTTAGGTTTCACTAGACGACACAAAAATTGCGAGTATATACAATATTTAAAAGAATATGGATAAAGGAGGAGGGACAGTTAAAAGGATCAATTTATGATCCACGACAGGAAGCACCTAAGTGCTTCCAACATACAGCTATTTCAGTCTTAAAACACTTGATGTAAAGGACTATAAACTATTATTAAAAAAAAACAGAAAAATTGGGAGTATATACAATATTTAAAAAGAGTTTAATTTTTAACAATCTAATGAAGGAAATAGTAA
The DNA here is from genome assembly GCA_963978895.1 of Erpobdella octoculata. Classification (NCBI taxonomy): domain Eukaryota; kingdom Metazoa; phylum Annelida; class Clitellata; order Hirudinida; family Erpobdellidae; genus Erpobdella; species Erpobdella octoculata. The sequence continues at coordinate 38,023,348 of OZ022241.1, forward strand.
ATATTCGGAGACTCACCCGCACATTTTCCATTAACAAAAACATGCCCGTCAGGACAGATACAGGTGTAACTACCTTCAGTGTTTATACAACTACCCAAGTCTCCACACGCTCCAGGCTTTGAACACTCATTTATATCTGAATGATTTTTTTTAAAAAATAATAATTTAAAAAAACCGTCACACCGCGCGGTGATCATTTAAACTTCGACCTACCTTCACACCTGGCCGAAACGTGATTGTACCTGAAGCCGTCGGCACACGTGCAGATGAAACTACCGAAGACGTTCGTGCACGTTCCTCCTTCGCATATTTTTTCGATCTCACTGCATTCGTCGATATCTGCCCGATAAAATCATCAGAATTAAACTTTAAAGCCGTCCGGACCGCGATTGCCACTTTGGTGCTGAATATCGGAAGAAAATGACGTGGTGCATCGTAATCGCTCGGAAGACTACTTCTATACTTGGTTACTCATCTAAGAGCCCACCCACTCAACCACCCACTTAGTTATTCATCCACCCACTCAACCACCCACTTAGTTATTCATCCACCCACTCAACCACCCACTTAGTTATTCATCCACCCACTCAACCATTCACTTAGTTACTCATCCACCCACTACTCCTTATTTATAATCAGTCACTGACCTTCAAGTGACAACTTGATGACCTCAGTCTTGAACCCAGGACCACCTGGACAGAGATCCATGTACTCACCTGTTCCGAAGTAGAACCAGCTGACGGTTATCAAATAGTGGTGACGCAAACATTATATTAGCAAAGAGAGTAATTTCGATGTTATATAACAACTAATATGACAGATTTTTAAAAATGTCATAATATTTAAGTCTACGATTGCAGCGCCACCTACCAGCGTTATGAGAAGTTATAACATACATACATACATACATCGGAAATTATGTATGTTGATGGTTTACAGCTGTTCAATTGTTTCAAAATTTTAAAATGAACTGCAGTAGACGACATCAGAATACTTTCCAGAAAAAAAAAACAAATTCCAACATCAATTCCAATAAGAAACGAAACCTCAACACTAACTCGTGTGGTTTCCGGGACACTCTTCGCACTGCGTCCTCGACTTCCACGAAGCACCGACGGAGCAGCAACACGTGACCCTCGTCACGCTGCGTGCCACCTCGTTTCCACACTCTTGTTGAGTGAAACATTGTCCCTTTCTTCTGTCTTTTAAAAAATGTTTCATGTTTTTATCCATTTCCACGTCTATTCATTTATTCACTCTTCAACTCGTTCATTTATTCACTCTTTCAATCATTAATTTATTCATTCTTCCACTCATAGGTTTATTCATTCTTCCACTCATTTTGTTATTTACTCTTCCACTCATTCATTTATTCACTCTTCCACTCATTCATTTATTCACTCTTCCACTCATTCATTTATTCACTCTTCCACTCATTCATTTATTCACTCTTCCACCTTATCGTTTATTCACTCTTCCACTTATTCACTCTTCCACCCTATCGTTTATTCACTCTTCCACCCTATTGTTTATTCACTCTTCCACTTATTCATTTATTCACTCTTCCACCCTATCGTTTATTCACTCATTTACCTTCCCGCTAAATTTCCCTACTCACCGAAGCAAGCATTTCCAACAGAATTCAACTGGTGGTCGGGAGGACACCTGCACTCGTAACTACCTGGAGTATTCATACAAGTACCGTGTACGCACGAGTTTGGATCTTCGCATTCATCGATGTCTGAAAAAAAAACAAGTTTTTCTAGATTTCGACACTGAAACTTCTCTGAAAACAATTATTAAACAGCTACGAGTTAAAGAATCAAAGCTAGAAGTTCCTTGCATGGCATCCCCCGAGAACCAGACCATGATACAAAGCGCAATAAAAAATCTAACCGACGATCGCATCGTTGATCATGTAAAAACACAAAGAAAGATTGTTTCGCTATTTTAAGCGACATCCGCAACAAGACAAACCTGCACAGTTGTTGGTCCGATCGAGATGGAAACCTCTGTTGCAGACGCACCTGAACGACCCAAGCGAGTTGTAGCATCTTCCGTTCTCACACACTCCAGGTATTGAACACTCGTCCACATCTGGAGTTTCAGTGGAATCAGACGTATGGTTTTTAATAGGTTTGTTCGTAAATCAACCCATGCATCTCCACTTAAAAATTGCAACTCATCGCAGACAAATACTGCAACAAACAACTCCACACATACTATATACATACAACAAACAACTCCACACATACGATATACATACAACAAACAACTCCACACATATTATATACATAAAACAAACAACTCCACACATAATATATACATAAAACAAACAACTCCACAAATCCACAAACCTTCGCACATTCTTCCCTCATCGATCGCTTCATATCCGTTATTGCATTCGCACCTGTATCCACCTAGAATATTGATGCACTCTCCGTAAAGACACAAATTCTCTTCAGTCAGACATTCGTTGATGTCTGCAAAGAAAGAAAGACACGAGATATTCAACTGAAATTATTTTTATTATTATAACTACTACTATTATTATTATTATAATCGTCAGTAATATTTAGAAACTAACTCACTAAGACGTAAGGAGAAAATAATTAACGATTAAAAACATAACCTAAATGTTAACAAACACCAGCTATCCGTCTCATGACCTATCAACTAAATAAATAACGAATATTCATATATAAATATCAACCTATAAACTAAATAATTAATGATCATTCATTTACTTAAATATTAAATATTAACTTAACAACTACATAACTAATGAATATTTATATATTAATATCAACCTATCAGTTACCTAATGAATATTCGTGCATGATTAATCTCACCCATGCAGTGGCTTCCATGCTCCTCGTAGCCTTTCTCGCACCTGCACTGGAAACTACCATCCGTGTTAATGCATTCGGCATTTCTGTCGCACCCGCCGTGGTCCAATGCACATTCGTTGATGTCTTTAAAATTAGTTAATCATACAACAAATATATTATTCTAATTTAAATATTATTAAATTATTAATCAAAATAATAAATTTAACGAAAAAGAAACAACAGCTGAACAAATTCGTAATCTGATTTCATCTGAACTGATTACAATGACTGTGAACCAGTCAGTTTATGACACACTGACATGAAGAAACATCAGGTGGTTAAGGAAATAATGGCCTGAAACTTGTTGTCATGGTGACAAACAAACCGACAAGCTCCATTGGTTTAGCTTCAAAAGTTCAAGGCAACTCAGAGACACAGATCACACACATCTGTTACCAGCCTCTAAATGCATGTATTTAATATCACGTGCTCAATAACGATATTAATGTAAAATCACTGGTTTGATGATCAACTTCCTATTGATAAACCTTAACGGATTCAGAATATTTATTAGGGATATTAATTATTATTTATTTATAGACCAGAAGGTATAAATAGCCTTCTTCATTTATTAATTTCCAATAAAACTGCAAAACCATTCTATTGAGCCCGGTATACGATTTGGTGATATCGTAACAATATATATTCATTACAAGAAACTGACCGATGCACATGTGACCATCTCCTGTAAATCCGTCCCTGCACGTACACCTGTACGAGCCGTCGGTGTTGGTGCAGTCCGACCTCGTGTCGCAGGTGTTCGACCCGTCCTCGCATTCGTCGACATCTAATTAAAATGACACGAAGGAATGACGTAATTATAGTCCTTTGTTAACATAAATTTAATTTAAGCTAAACTCTTCTTATTAATTAAATACTATTCTATTTGATGTAAATTAACTTCATAATTAATAATAATTTAAATCTACATAATTTGCCTTTCTATATACAGAAACTAACACCATATTTACATAAATTGCCGTCTCATATACATAAATTAACATCTTTTTAAAATAAATTGCCCTTATATTTAAGTAAACCACCATTTTAGTTAAATAAAGTGCTCTTATATTTATGCAAATTTATATTCTATTTAAATAAAGCGCCATAACATTTACGCACATTTATATTCTATTTAAACTAAAGTAAATAACAGTCTTATTTAAATAAATAAACATGTTTATTCATCGTTCAACGATTTCAAATCGCATGTTCTAACCTCGACATCCTTTTCCATCGTCGGTCTCCGTGTGACCGGGCTTGCAGTCGCACTTGTACGAACCATCCACGTTCCTGCACGTCCCCTCTCCGCAGATCTCTCGGCCGTATGTGTCGTTGCATTCGTCCACGTCTGGAATTTGAAAATATATTATTATTTAATATGAAATAATTGCAAAGAATAGAAAACTTGCTTATTTTTGAATAAGTCATGTGATCAAAGACAAAACGATCAAAAACACTTTATTATTATCATAGCTACAAATTTCATCATCTTTCAGATAAGACTTGAGAAAAACGAAACAATAAAAAATCTCAAATTATTTTTACTAAAGCTGTCTAGTAATGGTTTTCGACATTTTAAAATATTTAATCACGTGCACATCCTTTTTTTCTTCGTAAGGCATCATATTCACAAGATAAACATGTGTGTGAAAGCTTACCTGTTGATTAATTATTGGTTAGATTCAAGGGAGACAGGGTAGGTGTTGATTAATTATTTTATAATTAAGTAGCCTAGATTTTTAAAAAAGACTGGGTCTAATATACACATATATATATATATATATATACTTATATATATATGTATGTGTTTATCTGTGTGCGAACAACCAAAGTATCCCTCGTACCTAAGCAAGAGCTGTGATCAGCAGTCGGCGCGTATCCATTGTCGCAGAGGCACTGGAATCTTCCCGGCAAATTCCTGCATTTTCCTCCTATGCACGATCCAGCCTGAGTCTTGCATTCGTCGATGTCTGAATTGTGTCACGTGTGTCAAGAGTTATCTATACGGTAGAACTGGTAGAGAAGCTAATAATTAATTAATTAATTAATTAGTCTAACCTTCGCACGACCTCTTGTTGAACGACAGCTGATAGCCGTCGTAGCACGAGCATTCGAAACTTCCCAGAGTGTTCTTGCACAGCATCTCACAGCCGCCATTCAACGAATGACATTCATCCACGTCTGGAGGAAACGAAGCGACAAAAATTTGTCAAGAATTACGAGTAAACTTTATCAAAGCAATTCTCAAATAACATTTCTATTACATTACTCGATGAGTTGAAATTACCACCACTTACAATAAACACACAATAAAACTAGCAGTGCTAATGATGATGATGATGATGATGATAATAACAACATTTAAAAAAGCAAATACTAGTGAAACAACAACAAACAACAAAGCACAATAATAAATAGAAACATCCAATGTTGCCATTACACACACACACACACACACACACACACACACACAGACCAACTCACCTATGCAGCTGGTCATGTAGGCATTGGGCTGATATCCGGCGTGGCAGATGCACTCGTAACCCCCCATGTAATTCTGGCACAAACCATGGGAGCAGATCCCACTGTCCAGTGAGCACTCGTCGATATCTGGACCAAACGTAAACGTTACTACAACTACGTAGGCAAGGACACGATGTCATCAACATATCAGCAACAGCGAAGATAAAATTAACTACAAATTTTGAAGAAGTGTCACGACTCTTTTAACGAATTTTTCCGTGTCATGTCGTATTGTACTGTTTTAATTTATCTTCCTTATTTGAGATTACATTATATTAATAAAATTTTTATATTAATAAAAACTATTATTATTAAAATTTATTATCATTTCAATATAATTAATTAATATAATTGAATATTATAGTATACCACTTCAATCATCTCACCTTGAAACAAAAAATCCGATAGAACCATCATTTTAGTTTTAAACTATTTCTTATAATTATTTTATCAATTTAAACTTCACCAAGAAATTAAAATTAAAAGAAGGCACTTAACATTTAGTGCTGCAATTGATTCCTTATTTAGACATTTCAGTCTGACCTGTACGATGTTATGAAATAAAATAATTTTCAATTGAACTTTTTTACTTCTGACCTTTGCAATTTTTCAAGTCAAAGGTCAACTCGTGACCCTCAGGGCAATCGCAGGTGAACGACCCAGGCGTGTTCATGCATCGACCTCCCTTGCACAGTTCGTTGTCCCGATTGCATTCATCGATGTCTAAAAAGTTATAAATCGTTTAAAATAATATTAAAAATAATTATATAAACAATTTTAAAATGGTATTTCTTCAGCCCAAGCAACAAATTACAACGTACTGGCTCTTCTATATAATACAAACAAACTGCCGAGCGAAAAAACAGATCAAGCTGATTTGTGTATTTATCATGAAAAAATGATATTACAAAAATTTAGTCCTTTTTATATATCTAAAAAACATAATAACCAATAATCGAACAAAATACTATTTTAATAAACAAATATTTTTAATACAAATATTTGTTTATTAAAAAAGTATTTTCAAAACCATTTAAGTCATTGAAATAAATTTTTTAATTAATAATTATATTTATCATTATGAAAAATATAAAAAATATTTCTCAACCCACCGATGCATCCCTGACCAACAGAGATACTTTCAGATCCCGGAAAACAGTGGCAGATGAAACTGCCGGGAACGTTTTCGCATTTGCCCTTTCCGCATATCGTTGGAGATATCCTACATTCGTCAATGTCTGAAAAAAGTAATGAATAGAAATCTCAACCAATTTTTTAATTTTTTAAAATTTAAATTAAAAATATGAGGAAACCGGAGTTAACACACATATCATGTTGCACTAAAAAGGTTCACAGGTTTGCTAATACTAGTGTTTCATAAGGTCTAGATTTTATAATATCAGCAAAACGTGTCTAAATTATTAGGTCCAGGCATGGAAAAACATTTTAAAAAAATACTTACAAAGATAGTAAGAGTACTGAAAGTAAATATTACGAACATGTAACTTGCAGTCAAAAGTCTGATGTTGAATAACAAGTTCACAGAAGATTTAACTGTCTCTATCTTACGACTGACCTGTGCAGTTGGTGTGACCCGAGTCCAGTGCATACCCTTCGTAACATCGGCACTCGAAACTTCCCTTGATGTTGTGGCAGTGGCCGTGACCGCAGAGGTTGGGGAAAATCTGGCACTCGTTTATATCTGATTTGTTGAGAGAAGAAATTCAACTAGCACAAACATCAACTAATCAAACACTTTTTAAACTCTAAAAATTTGATATTTTAGATTTTATATACTCGTTAAAAAACTTTTAAACAAATATAATTATACACACAAATAAATATAATTGTATACACAAATAAATAATTAAATACACTAATAAATATAATTATATACACAAATAAATAATTAAATACACTAATAAATATAATTTAATTATATACACAAATAAATAAATACAAATACAAATGCTAACCAAGAAAGTTGGATCCGTTGTCGGGAACAGGGGGGTCGTAACCGGGTCCATTCTTGCACAATTCCTTGTAGGCATCTGATATTAATTTTTTATAAAAATCTGCATTTATTTGGAAAACATGATTCAATATCATGGATCAACCGATAAATTTGCCGGACCCACTGAAGGCTCAAAATATTTTCTTTGATTGATTAAAAAACTTTTCAATTCTGAAAAGTTTCTGCTCTTTTAGATAGTTTTCTATGTACATAAATTTCAATTTCATCATCATGTTTTCTACTGCAGTTATTATAACATAGATTAAATTAAACCTATTTCTTGTCAAAAATTAAAAAAATAAAAATAAAACCTGAAATTTCTCAAAAGATCAAATGCAGGCCTTTAATTAGTTAACAAAAGGTCAATCACAAACTCTTAATAAGTAAACAACTCCTTTCAACGTCACAACAACAACAACAAGATGAGAAGACTTGATCCCGTAATAACAATAATGACAACAGCAAGATACATCAAAGATATTCCCACCTGATTCTTGGACAGGACAGGGGGCACATTCATCCCCATCTCCCCATGCACTCCCCACAGAACAGCAGCAGGTCGAACGACGGAATGTTCCGCCGTATTCCTTCTCGCACCTACCCCATAGGTATTGCGAGTAGCATTTCGCTCTGCGAAGATCTGCATAAAACAAAATCATTCGTGACTGATGACGTTTCAGAAACGATACAAATATAATTTTATAACATTTAACATAATTTTTACAAACTATTTCTATGTTAAAATGAAATTTTAGAAAACTAGAAAATTTTCTATGGAAGAAATATTAATAGTTTCACCTTACCATTTGCACCTGCTTTCGCAGGAATGAATAATTTATTCAATCAAATTTAAACTAAAAAAATTTAATCATCAAAAAGATAACCAAAATTCTGACCTAAACACCTTCTTCCAGTGGAATCAATAGACAGTCCCTGAGGACATTGGCAGATGAAAGAACCCTGAGAATTGACACACGTACCACCTCCGCTGCACAGGTCACCGTACAGCTGGCATTCATCGATATCTGGAAAAAAAAAGAGTTCAATTGATACTGAGTATTTTGGCAGATGCTCGCTGGCTAGTCGAGGGACGGATGACTCGTGAGCAGAATAGTCAAGCAGCACCGAACGAAAAACAGTTTCAGACAAGTAAGATCGTTGTGAAAATGCCCCCCCCCCCCCCCCCCCGAGTAAAGGACAGTTCCATCACTTATCATTCTTTTACATCTTTTTTCTGACTTGTGGAATAATTATACAATGACTACCTATAATTTCATTTAAAGCAAATCGCCACCACGGCCGCCGAAAGGGGGGAGACAGGGAAAATCCATTGAGGTGCTTACTTTTTCAAGGGCCCGGGTCTAAAAAAAATTCAGAACAATTTAGGGGAAAGAGTTACTTTGTGAGAAACAAGTTGAGAATTCAGGAAGAGGAATTTTTAGAGGTTTTGGAATGGGGCCCGGGTTAATTATTTTCCCAGGGCCCAGGTTATCTTTCGGCAGCCCTGCCTGCAACATCTTCGAGGACACTGGTGTGATGACATCGAGGTATTTGAAATATGGACTTTCTGCTCTGTTTGTGAAAACTTAACAAGCAGGCAGTAAGTGCCCCTTAAAAATGCACAAAAGAAAAATAATAAAAGACACAAATTTTAAAAATGACTGACCAATGCACATTTTATCCATATGGGGCATCCACCCCCTTGGACACTTTCCGTCTGAAAAAAAAACGACAAAGTCATATTTAAACACTCACGAATATATATATATATATATATATATATATATATATATATATATATATATATATATATATATATATATATATATATATATCAAATTAAATAAGAAACAAATTTTCTATATAAAAAAAAAACAATTTTTCTTCTTAGCATATTTTTTTGGTAACATATGCAAGACGCTGCTATGTTAGGTATGCATACGAACTTGGTCTCTAAGAACAGAGACAAGCAACATCTGTATGAAATGAACGTTACAAATATCTGAGAGATATAAATTTTCTGCGCTGTTGAAAGAGAAAATTTACTTTGAAATCTTTGAAATGCGTGCTGAAAGATTTCATCTATGCGAAGCATGTTTCAAATTTAGATTCAAAAATAAAGTTGAGTGGTTTTCAGCAAAACGTTTTTTTTTCTTTTAAAAACAAATTATTTCAAAAATGCAATAAAGTTTTATTTGAGACAGTTGGTAAAAAAGATAAAACGAATTTATATTTTTATTAGAATATTTAGACGTCATAAAATAGAATTTAACGTAGATAAAAACGAGTAAATCATCCAAGCTTTTTAAGACATGCTTTATACAAATTAAAAATTAAGTTATTAAACAATGTGTCGTCATCTATATTACATGACAGTTTGAGACTGCTAGCCAGTCAAGATATAAAATTGATTTCAAGATTCTGTCTAAACAGACAGCAGACAAGTGAAGTTAATTAAAAACATGAAAAAATAATTATGAGGTTGTTTATCGACTTAATTTAAGAATTGAAAAATGGCTGTGAGATTTAATTTAAGAATTGAAAAATGGCTGTGAGATATTTACAAAATGAACAAACACGAGACGATACACTGAATTAAATCAATTAGAAAATCACCGACCGGGAGATATGCCGGGCGTCCCTGTCCCGTTGCACGGAGGTAGGGTGGGACAGGTCTCGCAGGGGCTTCCCCACGACACTCCCACCGTCGAACAGCATTCGATCTTGAAGATGCCGGAGCGAATCTGATCCTCACACCTGCCTTCTTTGACACTGGTCCAGCAGGTGCCCTGTCTCGAATCTGTTGATTGGTTAATTATGGTTGTTATTATATAGAGTATTCATGCAGTTCATTGTTGAGTTTATTGTTGGGAATTTATTGATAGGAATCTAACAATAGATATCTTCATCGAATTTTAAATCTGTGAGACTAATGATAGGTGAATAGTTCCATTGGAATCATAGAAACAAATTCGTTTTTGAAATTAATTCTAGGTTGAGGTTGTTTTGTAGGCTCATAAATTGACTTACAGAAATTTTAATTTGTTAAATCAAAAGCTTTTTCAGAAACAGTCGAAAAGTCTCTTCTTAGAATTTAGAATTCAAGTTTATGAAATATCATACTCATGTTAATTTAATTATAGCACTCGTAATCTTTTTTACAAAGTTAATTACACTGAAAATTTAATACAATAGAGAATTTAATTACATGAAAAAATTAATTACATGGATTTAATTATGTGGAGAATTTAATTATATGGATTAGCAAAAAATTTACTCTAAATGTTTATAACAAATTGTTGATGAACCAAATTAATTCATTATTCAAAAAATATTAACTTTTAAGATTAAGAACTGCTTTGATTGAAAACAGAAAATAATATTTTAATCATTATAAAAAATTACTTTAAATAAAATCCACAAAAAAAATATATTTTGGAACAAATAAAAATCTAACCGACGCACGCCCTGCCAGTGGTATCGAGAGTAAATCCTGGTTCTCGGCATTGGCAGACCATACTTCCAGGTGTGTTGAAGCAGATGGCGTTGACGCATGGAGATGGTCCCTCTTTGCATTCGTCCGTATCTTCAGAGAGGTCACACAACAAAAACGTGGATTATCAGAAAGCGATAATGTAAATAAATATTCTATAACCATTGTTTAAATTAGAAGAAACATCTCGTATAGTTGTTTTGAAATTAAAATTCATACGTGGTATATAAATGAACATATATATATGTTTATTTACATATCGCCACCATTTCAATTATTCAATCTATAAATAGCCTACCTAGACACGATCTGGTTTCAGCATCGAAATGATACCCATCTGGGCAAATGCAGTGGAAACTTCCAGGGGTGTTCACGCACTTGCCACTGTGACAGAGACCACCATTTTGCAAACACTCGTTTACATCTGTATGTAAAATTAGGTAATTTTAATTAGTTATCAAGTATTTTTAATAACTTATTAGGTATTTTTAATTACTTATTAGGTAATTTTTAATCACTTGTTAGATATTTTTAATTTTTTCTTAGGTATTTTTAATTACTTATTCAGTGTTTTTATTTACTTACTATGCCTAATTGTAATTTCTTTAAAATGTCACGAAAAACATTTTACACAAAAAAGAGAAAAAATTAAAAAATATATATATAAGTGTCAAACCTATTAGATATTTTTAATTCCAACGTTCATAATTCGCAACAACGCGTAAAATCAGTAAAATGCAACAAATGTTTTCAACCAATTAAAACCTCTAACCTAGGCATTTTGTGTCGGTATGATCGGCTTTGTAACCGGGATGACAAACGCATCTGTAACCTGAAAGCAGATCTTCGCAGTCGCCATTTTTACAAATATTCGGCCTCAGAACGCATTCGTTGATGTCTGTTGAAGTTAATTATCCTATTTAAAAATTTAAATGAAGAAATTTGCTCGTTATAATTCAGACACGCCGCGTTTAACGTTTAACGAACATCGTCAGCTAATGCCGTGCCGACAGTTCAGTGGTAAAATACCCTAATAAACTGACTTAATGATTAATCCGTAAAACTATTTTACTTTTTCAAACCTCTAATCTATAACTGTATTTCGCACTTTCAAAACGCATTAAAAATAAATGTCAAATATAACAATAAACCTGGTCCTGGTCCTGGTCCTGGTCCTGGCCTTACTTCATTGTTGTTGTTGATGAGGCTGGCGCAGAGAGTTTGATATTCACTTGTTCCAGGTTCAGGACAAGGTGAACACGGTGTTCCAAATCCTCCAGGGGTTCCGTCTTTTCCAACAAGTGTGCAACAACAGATCCCACGGCTGACCGTATGCGTTAGAGATTCGTAGCACTGTCCTCCGGCATAGTTCAAAAAGCACATTCCTTTGGTCTCATCTGTTCAATAATTCAATCAATTTATATAGTACTTCTTTCGATGAAACGTGCATGAGCACCCGTTTACGAACTGACTGAAAAGGAAGATTTTCAGTCCGTTGCGGAAAAGCCTGTGTAGATGAAAACGTAATGAGAGAGACAAGAGAAGGTAGAAGAGAATTCCAGAGAAAGAGAACAGAGTAAGAACAAGGGCGTTTGGCAAAAGAGTGCTTAACAGAAAAAGTAAAAGAAATACATGAAAGAGAGTTACATGAAACAGATGATAAAACACGACACTCGTGACACGATGCGTTAAAATTACATTTTGAAAAATGCATCGACGTTCAATGAAGCATCTAACCCAGACAAGACCTTCCGTCTGCACTCAAGACGAGCTGTGAAGGACATTGACAAATGTAACTTCCCGGGACATTGATGCACGTCCCTCTAGCACAGTTTTCCTCTGCCCTCAGACATTCGTCGACATCTTTAAAAGTTTAATAAGCACATTTAATGTCAACTTACGGTAGCGATAGTAATACTTTCATGAATGTCGTTTTGGCAAAAATCAAATGTATAGAACTTTGCCAGATTGTGGATAAATAACATTTATGACTTAAGGGCTTAAGCTCAAGGCATACCCTCTTCTCAGGGGCGCCCACCCCCCTGGCTGCTGGAAGCAGCTTCTTCTCCCTCCTGGGGCCAAGGAGAAATTTCTTCTCCCAGTGGGGAATTTCTTCTCCCCTAGCTTCTTGAAGAAGCATTTGCTTCCTCACCCCCCCCCCCCCCCTTGTAGGCGTCCCTGTCTCTTCTGACCATAAACTGACATAAATAAACAACTAAATAAACCGTGACAAGTATTGGTATTGAGTGTTAGCTCGTATCCGGGGTTACAGACGCACACATATCCACCGTCGTTGTTGACACAGCGTCCGTATTGGCAGAGGGTGTCTGCAGATGTCTGGCATTCATCGATATCTGTAGGATTTAAAGAGATTTTGTTATCACTATCGTCATCTTATTTTTGTTTTTATTTGTATTATTAATCAAATAGGTATACGAGCCAGATTCAGGCAAACCAAACGGACTGAAAATTTAGGCAAAACAGTCTAGAAAATTTTTGAAACAAAAAATAGGTAGACGATATTGAAAAAAAGTTCCTAAAACTTTTTAAAAACTACCTACGACTACCCTCGTTTTCGGATAATCAGCTTTTTAGGATGAAAAAAAATGGAAGTCTTTAACAAAATTTCTTTAAAATGAGCTCCAACTACCCCCCCCCCCATTTCCCTTTCCCGGTCATTAGATTTTTAAGAGGAAAAGGTTAGTAAGTCTGTGGGTATTACTAAAACATTCTGGCAAATTATTAAATGTTTTCAAAGATAAAACTATATTTTCATAAATTAAAATGCATGAACTCATATATTTATATACGATCTAAAGTTGCATATGTCAGTATCCGTAAATTTAAACTTAAATCATGTCATAGATAGTTATCGAGGTTTGAAACAAACAAACATTTAAATCAGAGTAATTATATCTGCATAATGATGGGTATGGGTCCAATCGTAACCTATATGCCTGCCTGTACCTAATTGCATACTGCATCGCGTAACTCCCCTGGGCAAGGAGTTTTCACTCTTACTGCTCTTGGGGCTAGGTTAGCTGAGTTGAGTTGGGAGGATGGTACTAGTCTTGAGTGTAAAAGCTTCACGGTTTAAGATAACACTCGCTGCCTAAAATCGTTTCTCTCCGCGGAGCATGTCAAAGATCAGCTCTTAAATGTAGGAGATTGTTACAGGAAAAGAAGGAGGAAATCGGAAGGAAAGAGGATGTTAGTAAGTGGATCTTTAGGATTAAAGGAAAGGTTGGAGATTTTCATGTAGTAGCTTTTAAAAAACAAAATTTACAGTAAAGACCAGCCAAAGTAGAGTTGAGAAAACTAGATTAAATGTTTGGTGTAGAAACAATGATTTGAGAAAAATGAAGGTAGTAAAACAGATGCAGAACTATGTTTCAGTGTTGTTGTCAAATGTGGACTCTTTATCAAATAAATTCATGGAATTGCAGTTGCTTTTGGGGTCTGCAAAAACTCTGCCAGATTTAATATTGCTGAATGAGGTCAATCCTAAAAATTTAAGATTTCCACAATCAATTTCAGAATACCAGCTGAAGGGATGGCAAATATTATCTTCTGGGTTTCAGAAAGATGGTTGCAGAGGATTATTATTGTATTATAAAGAGAGTCTTTCAGTAATTGAAATAAATATGAAAATAACATTTCAGGAAAAATTATGCATTAGATTGCTAACTTCTAGAGATTTTTTGAATATTTTATTTATTTATAGAAGCACAAATAGTTTATCAGAAAACAATGAACTTCTTATTGACCTGCTAGAAGAATTCATGTTGTTGAAAGGTAATCATCTTCTGCTGGGAGATTTTAATTTTCCAGAGATAAATTGGATGACTTCGAGCTGTCAGGGTTTACATACAAGAATCGAAAATAGATTTTTGAAGTTTTTGGATGACAGGTTTATGATTCAACACATCACAGAGCCAACCAGGTTTAGACCTGGCCAAACTCCACACTTATTAGATCTCGTGGTAACTTCAAGAGAGTCTATAGATAGTATCAGATATCTTTTACCATTGGGAGGCAGCGATCACTCGATTATTTCGTTCAATGTTTGTTTGGAGATTGAAAGCAGCTCTGGTTGTAACAGTAACAAACGACCTTGTTATGATCTGGGAGATTATACTGGTTTCAATGATTTAATTGGTGGAGCTCTGACTATGGTGCTTGAGGATGATATTTCTGTGGAAAATAAGTGGTCGATTTTCCGAGATACGTTGATGGAACTTACAAAGCGATTTGTTCCTCACAGAGCTAAAAATAATAAATTCCGCTTTAGAATGACACAGGAACTGCGTACACTTATTAAGCTGAAACATCAATGCTGGAGACAAGTTTATAGATATGGGGCGACCGAGAAACTAACTGAGTTTAGGAAATACCGTCAAAAGGTGAGGGTTTTGTCGGCACAACTTGAAAAAGAAAACCAGAACCTTATTGCTGCAAATTTTAAGACTAATCCCAAGAGATTTTGGAATTTTGTGCACAAAAAAGCTAAATGCAGAAATTCACCCGGCATGTTGACTGTTGATGGTTCTGTTCTCACAGAGGGATACGAGAAAGCGAAGGCGTTTGCAGAATTCTTTGCCTCTGTGTATGTGAGTGATACAGGTTCGGGTTTGACAAATATTCTGCCTTTTAGTCCTGGAGTACCTGAGGATGGTATGGATGAAGTAAAGATAGATTCTGGAATGCTTGGCAAAAAGCTAAGAGAACTTGATGGTAATAAATCGGCTGGACCAGATGGAATTCACCCTAGGGTTCTGAAAGAAACATGTGCATCAATTAACGTTTATTTAAAGCATATATTTGAATGTTCATTGCAATCGGGAGAAGTGGTGAGGGATGCGACATTTTACTGTTTTTGGTTCGCTTGAGAGTTCGCGTTGAGTTTTAGATATGTTTTCTGTTTAATTGACATTATGTTTTCGGTTTGCTTGTGATGTCGTGCTGATTTTGGACATGTTTTCTGATTACTTTTGAATTGATTCATTGGTGGTGTTGACATTTTTCTTTGTTTCCGGTTCGTTTGTGGGGTCGTGTTGTGCTTTTTTTCTGTTCGTGTGGTTTTTTGTTTGTAATTCGGCAAGGAGTTATTTAACTCGTGTTGACAACATAATAAATAAATAAATAAAGAACCTTTAAGAGGCGCTCTATAAAATACCGCATTTCATTTCATTTCAATTGTAACTTGAGAGAATCCCCAAACCCGACATCATCCCATATCAACCAACTGACAATTGCAGATGTGATTTTCACATCACATCATGACGATGATGTGCTCATCATCGTCTTCAAAAAGTTATAAAAGTTTACAAAAAAAAAGATTTGATTGGTTGATTGAGTATTGTCAGTAATTTTCTATTTTCGACGACCCAAACCATTCCAATTAAATGAAAAATTTTACCTCCGACCTGCATAGATTTTGACGCGTTATGTCATGAATTAAAACAAAAAAAATCTTGATTGAACTTGTATAGAGTTCCTAATACAACAGCAAGAGTTGTTTTTAATCACATGACACCCCAAAGAATTATTTTTAGCGGGAAAACAATCGGAAGCAGATAACAGTGTGCTAGTTTTGCTTTAACGGACAAACAACAGCATGTCGATTTGTAAATTTTTCATCGAAAATGTAATCTGTATTTGTAACTTTGTAACTCGTAAAACTTGTAAAACTCACCGACGCAGAACGTCTTCGTTGGAGACAGCTGATAGCCCTTGTTGCAGACGCACCGGAAACTACCGGGGGTATTGAAGCAATACCCGCCGAGACATACCCGACCATTCTCGGTACACTCGTCCACATCTGCCAGACAACCGTGTTGTGTTAGCAATGATCGTATTAACAGTTATTTTCACATTATAAAATCAAGTTATTAATATATAATATTATTTTTTTTACAGGACAAAACGAGGAAAATTAAATAAAAATTAGAATCCTGCACAGGCCTGGGTTTCATTTAAAGGTTATCTAAACGGGTTGAGGTCATCACGGGACGGGTCGGGTCTGGAATTTTGTGCTAAACTTAGAAATGTTTAGGCCTGCAAAAAACCGGCCGGGTCGGGCCCAATTCAGCACCGGCCGAGTTGCCGAGACGGGCCGCGAAAAATCGGTTCGTGCAGAACTCTAATCAGAGATCCTACGAATGAAGGCATCTAACCGTTACATATGCTTCCGTCTTCAGACAGAACGTAACCTGGATTGCATAAGCACCTGTAACCACCTGGAGAGTTTTCGCACCTGCCGTTCAAACAGACGTTGTTCTTCTCGCACTCATTAATGTCTGTAAATAACGGCAGCATCTCTTTTACAGTCATTATACAGTGGAAATAATAAATTACAATAAACTCAGGAATGAAATTTTTTCTCGGAGTTTTCCCGTACATTTCTCGTTAATGATACACAAAAAGACCATAAAAACAATAACAAAAACCACACCTGTTGCTGTTATTGTTATTATTATTATTATTATTATAAATAGTATAAAGCTATATATATATATATATATATATATATATATATATATATATATATATATATATATATATATATATATATATATATATATATATATATATATATATATATATATATATATATATATATATATATATATATAACAAATATGATAATCTGGAGAATAGATGGCGGGAGGATAAACACATCACAGAACACTCAAACATACATCCATCCCGTCTAAATTGTCTCAGGTACAGGTACAGACGTTAATCAATCCAACAAATCTGGAGAATATTTACTCACCCGTGCAACGCCCGTGCTGGTTGAGCTCATACCCTTTCAGGCAATCGCACCTGTAGGAGCCCCTGGTACTTACGCACTTCCCATTCGGGCAGAGGGCCTCTCCTTTGTCGCCACAAAAGTCCATTTTGTCACCGTTTTCGTCGATTTCCATGTTAAAATCAGAACACATTTCTTTGTATTCATCTGAATAGAAGGTATGTTCATTGTTTACATCGAAATTCATTTAATAGAGGTGGCATAGTCGAGTAGCATGTTATTATTATTATATTAGTTTTTGTTATTATTATTATTATTATTATTATTATTATTAATTATTGTTTTGAACCTCTTTTTAATAGTTGATTTTTCTTCTAGCCGGTTTTCTAGTTTATTTAATAATTTGAATGCCGTAAAAGTCACGGATTTTTAACAAAAATATGCCATGCAGTTTCACATTCGCGTTATGCAGCTTTTATATTAATATTATTATTATTGCTATGCAGCCTATGCAGCTTACTTTAGACGCAAAAAACTTTGAAGCTTGTTTGCGTAATGTTCATAACACTTAGACTCACTCGACCACTGGGAGGGACAAATTCGACAAGCCCTGAACTCGGTCCAGCCCTTTCCATCTGAGCAACAGCAGTCCTTCATCGTCATGGGCTGTGGGCGGGCGTTGTGGCACTCCCCGTTTCTGGCCTCGTTGAAGCAGATGCTTTGTTAGCTGGGGTGGTACAACGACGAATTGAAATTTAAACAAAATATAAAAAAAATTAATGGCGTTCATTAAAACGGAACTCCTAAACATAATAAGATCTTTTGTTACTCATGGATTTCTAAGAACAACTTTATGAGTTTTCTGTTTGTTTTGAAAACAACACAAATAAAAAAAAACACGAGTTAACGACGGCTTTTGGTTGAATAAAGGAAGAGATGGAATGTGGCTAGGGGTAGGTGGGGTGGGGGAAAATGGAAAAAGTAATCTTTTTTGGTTATATTGAATCGCTGGTAAATTAATTCAGGGATATATTGATATAACTACTGGATCCACAACCTAATAAAATAAGCCTAAACGGTACGACCAGTTATATCAAGATTTCTATAAGTGTGACATAACTTCTAACGCTACTGTTGTTGATTACATAAATTAATTTAATTTGTTGTTGATTACATAAATTAATTTAATTTATGTAATCAGTAATAACACAGCAGGCTTAAACAAGTATTTTTTTATTAGGCTATATCAAGATATCCATGATTAATTGCACGCTCTTTTAATTCGGTGCCGTTTCAAGCAGCCCTCTTTTGTGTGTCGGAGCCGTCGGAGGGCGTTGAAAAACAAAGCTGAAAGAGAGTTCGGATGCATCTTTTGAAGTTTAAGAAACGTTGGTCGGGATCAAAGGGAAATCAGAAATCCACCATCTCTTTAATAATTTCCCCGCTCGTTGGCAAGGTTCCTTTTATGAATAATCAAAATCGTGATATCATCCTAATAAATTTCTAATAAACATATTTCAAGCGCGTTGCACGATTCATCACATGCACTGTTTATTATTATTATTATTTTATTTAATAATAATAAACATAAAATATCTATAAAAAAAAGGAAAGAAAGATGACGAAGAAGAAACAAACAAACAAACAGCTAGCAGGTACCTCGGCGTATCATCAAAGGGCGCGCGCACATGTTACGGAGAGCTTTAAACACTCTCACAATTTTACTCATAATTAGAAACGTTCTGAACTATTAAATTAAGTGAACAAAAAATCATTCTTGCGACGCCCAAGTGACTTCAAAAGCGAGTTTTTTTCCGCTTTGATCCGACGAGCGGTTGAACAGGCTGCTCGGAGATATCTGCCGATAGATGCGGCCAACCAGCCAATCAGCCAGCTAGCCAGGCAGCCAGCCAACAAACCAGCCAGCCAGCCAGCCGGAGACTAAAGCGAAAGAGTAACAACAGTGTTGTTCCATGCCCCAATCCACACAGGTCTAAAATGGTTATTTTAGAATCATTAGAAATAATAAAAGTCTGAACAGATTCGGGAGAGTGGTTAGGTGAAAGACCGCAAATCACTGTTTCGCCAAATAAGTAGGTTGCGCTTTGTAGCCCTACACTGGGTTTTTAAATTGTTCTGAAGGACGACCAGGTGAGTGGAGTCAAGGTCACCAGTTCAAGGATCAAGGTCACCAGTTCAAGGACCAAGATCACCAGTTCAAGGACAAAATTCACCAGTTCAAGGTAACGGTTGCATGGAACGCAATTGTTATTCCGATCATATGATCCAGGAGAATACATGATCTGATTCATGCGTATTCGATCGTATCGGTTATATCCGCGGTGTAACCGATCAATTCGGTTAAAGTTCGTGTATCCGGTCGTATCGGTTTGAGTTCAACCACATCACCGATTAGCCACGATATGCTTTTTTAACTCGGGGCCATTAAAAGCATGAAAGACATATGCAAGCAGTAATCATTCATTACACTTGAAAAGAAAAATTTAAGAAAAATAAAAATAAAACAGCAATTAAATAAGCTAATAAAACATTAAAGTCATATGATTCGTAATGACAGTGTTAGTGATTAACGTGTGGCATGCGTGGTGGTTCTCAGGTAGTTTGGATCTCGTTGGAGTTTCTAACACCCTTCTCGACCTTCTAAAATCCACACACACACACACACACACATGCACATGGACATACACGTACACGTACACGTACACATACACGTACACGTACACGTACACGTACACATATACATACGCATACGCATACGCATACGCATACGCATACGCATACGCATACGCATACACATACACATACACATACACATACACATACACATACACATACACATACACATACACATACACATACACATAAACATACGCATACGCATACGCATACGCATACGCATACGCATACACATACACATCACATACACATACGTGAGCTCAAAACTAGAACTAAGAAAAAAGAAATGGTTGACCAAACTGACTGATGCACTTCGTCCCGTTGTTGGCCGATATGAAACCGGGCCCGCATTGACATTCGTAGCGTCCGTCGTGGTTGACGCAGGTGGAGCCGACGCCGCACTGGTCTGGATCTATGGAGCATTCGTCTACGTCTGGAGGAGAGGGAAAAAGAAATTAGAATTGAAATTATTTTAAGCAATCATCGTCTGTGATGTGTTTTAATGCGTCTATTTTCATTGATGTATGTTTGTTTGGTCCCGTAAATTTATGCGAGGTATGTAGTTCTGTGTGGACGAACAACACGCGCGATTTTCAAACGTCGCCGTACTTACTTACATCCGTTGTAATTTTCCATGAACGAAGTAAATATCTGCCACCATTTTAAAGACTGTCTGTAAATTTGTAAGCAAACAATAACACGGCGTTTTATTATGCATGCTTAAAACCTCACGTTTTTAGCACTAACCTCAGCAATCTAACGAAATAAGTTTCAGACTAAAACCATGTAGCAGAAGAACAAACAAACGAACAAACAAACACAAAACCACTGCTAACAGACAGCATTGCGTTTTAATTTATTTTCCCGCAAAGAGCAGACACGCCGTGAAACAACCAGCAGCAGAAGAACTTTCGTCACCTCTCGCCGCTCGCTCCACTCAACACCTTTCAACGCCGCGCTGATCACAGCGGCAACTTTTTTGCCAGTCAGCGAATCTTCAAGACTGAAGGAAAATTAGATTTACGATTTTCTTTTTCTCTTTTCTTTTATTTTTTTGAAGTTAAGTCGGCCGATGCAGTGAGAGCAGCGCAGAATAAATGCAGCTGTAGCCGTAACTGTAGCTGTAGATGCAGCTGTAGCCGTAACTGTAGCTGTAGATGCAGCTGTAGCTGTACCTCTAGCTGTAGCTGTTGGCTGGTTCGAATCCGGACGTTTTGAAAATTAAATTTCACGTCATGGTATCTTGATTTTGTGTATAAATAATACTTAACGAAATATGAAGAAGAGCTTTGATCGTTGATTTTTCGCGCTAAGTACGAAATCTGCTTGCTTGCTTGTCTGTCTGAAGCAGCAGCAGAAAAATAAACTCGAATGATGAGCGAAAACGCCACAAAACTTTTGAAGTTTTTTTCTATCTATATAAACCTTAGCTAAGATCAACGATTGTTTTTAGCTTGCAGAATCATCACAATAATCAGGAACTAATGAGCCTTAAAGTTTTAAAAATTAGTATGTTTAGTAATAATTTGTTAGGCAAGCACTTGATGATGATGATGATGATGATGATGATGATGATGATGATGATGATGATGATGATGATGATGATGATGATGATGATGATGATGATGATGATGATGATGATGATGATGATGATGATGATGATGATGATGATGATGATGATGATGATGATGATGATGATGATGATGATGATGATGATGATGATGATGATGATGATGATGATGATGATGATGATGATGATGATGATGATGATGATGATGATGATGATGATGATGATGATGATGATGATGATGATGATGATGATGATGATGATGATGATGATGATGATGATGATGATGATGATGATGATGATGATGATGATGATGATGATGATGATGATGATGATGATGATGATGATGATGATGATGATGATGATGATGATGATGATGATGATGATGATGATGATGATGATGATGATGATGATGATGATGATGATGATGATGATGATGATGATGATGATGATGATGATGATGATGATGACGATGACGATGACGATGACGACGATGATGATGATGATGATGATGATGATGATGATGATAATGGTGGTGGTGATTATAGTTGATAAAATTCAAAAACCTTCGCAGGAGATGGTGGCAGGGTTGTAAGTGAACCCTCCAGGACACTTGCACGTGAACGAACCGACTGTGTTCGTGCACTGTCCGTGATTGCAGACGCCAGGAAGTTGTTCACACTCGTCGACATCTTGATTAATTATTATGCACGAGTAACTTTACTAACATACTATGTTTGGATATAAAAAAATTTAAGTTATGAAAATTTATTGATTGTCATTATCTCGCCCTAGTCCGTACCACGCCATGGCGAAAGGCGAGATTCGTGATACCACAGGCACCACATCGATCATGGGAAAAAGATAATAGAGATTTATAAGTTAACCTTTTTAAAGTTCAAAAACTCAAACGCCTACCTACGCAGGCGTTGGCCTCAGTATTGAGCAGGTAGCCCCTTCTGCAAGTTTTCGATGGCGGGCACGGGGAACACGGCCTGCCCCAGCCCTTGCCGACAGTGGCACAGCAGAGAGCCTGGGTGCAGTACATGTCCTTGATCGGGGTTTTACAGCTTCCCTCCGTTGCTTTCATATAACAAGGACCCAATTGAGCGTTTCCTGTATTACGGTTTGACGACATCAAATATACATTAGCTTTTCATATTTAAATTATAATTTAATAATAATAATTCAGTTAGGTTATAATGCAGTAGAATTATTGTCGACCTTCTGAGCAAGATGGTCCGTCATAACCACTGGGACAGAGGCACTGATCGGGACCTAGGCACTTGCCTTCGTTCTTACACGGACTACTACAAACAGCTAGAATTAAAAATTACACTGATCATTTTTACAATGCTTTTATAATGATGACATTTACAGTTTTTTAATGTAATAGGTTACTAAAATTGTTAAAAAAAAATTATTACGCTGTCCGCAATGTGGTCCCTGGTAACCGTTCAAGCAGATGCATAAGAATCCGATACACGTTCCGCCGTTGAGGCATCTGGTGGAGCAGGCGTTGGACTGGAAGTTATCAGGCCTCGACGGTCGGTGTATCAGTCGTGGTCGTTGAGGACGAGACGGTGGTCGTGTAGTTTGCTGTGGTCGAGGACGATTCGGTGGTTGCGGCTGTTGAGAGTGGATTGGTGTTTCGGGTTGAATTGGCGGCTGGTGAGTTTGCTGTTCTTGATGTCGATTTGCTGACTGAGGAGTTTGTGGTTGTTGAGGACGAAAAGGTGACTGTGGTGTCTGTGGCTGCTCGGGCCGATAGGGTGCCTGTGGTGTCTGTGGCTGCTCGGGCCGATAGGGTGCCTGTGGTGTCTGTGGCTGTTCGGGCCGATAGGGTACCTGTGGTGTCTGTGGCTGTTCGGGCCGATAGGGTGCCTGTGGTATCTGTGGCTGTTCGGGCCGATAGGGTGCCTGTGGTGTCTGTGGCTGTTCAAGACGATATGTTGGCTCAGGCCGATATATTGTCGGTAGCGTTTGTGGTTGTTCAGGCCGATATGGTGGTTGTGGAGTTTGTGGTTGTTGAGGCCGATATGGTGGTTGTGGAGTTTGTGGTTGTTCGGGTCGATTTGGCGGCTGTGGAAGCTGTGGTTGTTGAGGGAGATATGTTGGCTCGGGCCGGTACGTTGACTCGGATCGAGATGGTGGCTCGGGCCGATATGTTGGCTGTGGAATTTGTGGCTGCTGAGGACGGTATGGAGATTGTGGATTTTGTGGTTGCGATGAACTACTGCAGGACGGAGCAATTTGATTATCTGGACAGAGGCACAAGTTCGGCCGCATGCATTTGCCGCTGTCTCCACATCCGCTCCTGCAAATGGCTGCGTAAAACCCAATGCTGGCTTAGTTATTTATTTATATAATATATATAAAGACAGTATATGTGTGTGTGCATGTGCGTATGTTAATTACATCCGAACCGCTGGAGCAATATAAAAAAAATGGCATAGAAGTAATCCTCATCGGAGAGAAGGTTTTCAGCAATTTAAGTAAAAACTGATTCACTCAATGGTTCTGTGAATTGACTTAAAACTGTCATTTTTTTTTACAAAAAATAGATGATCAGTAGGGGGATAGCCGTCTAGCCGTACGTTATTTTAAACAAAAGTTTTTTCCAAAAAGTACTTAAGTTGTTTCTTTCTCAAAAAATTGTTGATGACCAAGAGGGGGAACGTTGTATGTCATTTTCCGAAAATTTGTCTACAAGATACTTAATTACAGATCAAGACACCATAATTTTGGGGCTTTCTAAAACTTGTTCCCCCTCGACCGGGACCTTGGGCTGTGCGGCTGTACCAGCCCCGGCACTGGTCTTAGATAATTGAGAAGGATATTAAATCTGCCTGGTTTAGCGCACCTGGTGATAGAGATGGACACGGGATCCGATGCGAGTGACCAAAATTGGATTGGGCTGCTACTGATCTATAATCACACCATTCGTGAAACTCACTGACACTGGTACTCATTTGACTACCCATATATGGGTAAAAGTATTATGAAAGGCTAAGTGGACTCGACCCGTAGGTTCCCAAAAAAAAACTATAATAAATCGCATTAAAATAGATAATCGAAATTTTTATCGAGTTTTTGACTGATCTGAATACTCAATGACTCAGTTTTTGTTACCCCAAATATCTGAGAACTTTCTCAACCGAACTTTACCCTTTTCGGGCATCATTATTCATTACAAGTTCAAAGGCTGTAAAAAGAATGTAACCAAACATGTATTATTATCAACTAGTATTTCTTCTTTACAGAATTCTTACATGTTCGTTAAATTTTTACTTTCTAAGCTACTTACAACCTACTCGTTCAAACGAACCAGTCAGTGAGAGAGAGCAGTCACGTGTTCATGGGAAAGTGTATTTTTTGTGCGCGCGCGTGTGTGTGTGTGTGTGTGTGTGTGGGCGTCGGCCACCAAGAGTTAAGAAGAATGAATATTCATCAGATGTTGATGATGAATCAGACTGTGTCTCTATTTGCGATCTCTCCTCTCGTTGAATGTAATCAATCATTTTGTAGTTTTTTTTCCCAATCTTATTTCAACATGATTGCTCATACCCGGGGTTCTATCCATCCGTAACCGGATCGGCCGCGGTGGGCACAGTTGACCAGTTGACGGGGTGAAAAAGCTCCCAGTGTCTTAACTTTCCGAGTAATTCCTGATTAGTAGCCGAAATAGGGAGTTTTTTTTATAGACGCAGTATATCACTATCAGACGCACACAAGTACACAAATGATTGTAAAGAATTAATAATCTCTTTTAAACTGCAACGATTAAAAAATCTTTTATGACACTGTTTTGGTTTTATCAGAATTTTTTTTAGTTTGTTAAGGGGGGGTTGCGTCACACCAAATATTTTAGATAAATTTGATTTTCAATTTCTGGCACTTCTAAAAATCATTTGTGTGATAATTATACAAATAGTATTTATTCAAATCTTATTTTCCTTTTGTTGGTGAAATTATTGCAAACATGTTAACAAGCATCACTACGCCACGACAGGCAAACCCAGCTAGCAGAAGCTAATTAGCGCTACAGCTGGTGTCTTATTAACTATTTTTTTGCGTTTTAATTATTTGTTAAATAGCTAAATAACTTGTAAGTAAAAAAATACCCGTTAAATTGACAAATAACTTCTAAGTAAAAATAAGTCAACTTACGAACGAGGCATCTCGACATATTCTGTTCTCTCGTCCAACCTTGACAGCATTGCCTGGTCCGTCCTGTGCCACAGATGTTAGCTCTGTAACGCAATGTAATGATATGTAATGATATGTAATGGTATGTAATGATATGTAATGGTATGTAATGATATGTAATGGTATGTAATGATATGTAATGATATGTATGTAATGATATGTAATGATATGTAATGATATGTAATGGTATGTATTAGATTAATAGAGAACTGCATGAGTCGGGCCGGGCTTTGATTTTAGGGTTTTCAGACGGGCCGGATTTTTTGTGCCAAGTATATGAACTAATTGATTAACAAAAAGCCTTGAAAATTCACTTATCGGTAATCGGCCGATATTACATCGGCCGATGTAATATCGGTGCATCTCTAGATATGACAAACTACAGTATAGTGTCAGTATCAGTAGTTAAATCATACTTAAAAAAATCTTGATGTAACTATGACATGACGTAACTAGTTGTACCGTGTAAGGCCTACAATTTGTGTATATGACAAATGAGCGGCATCTTTGATGTTACAGAAAACCTGAAATACGCTACAGAACAAAACAGGCGGAAAGCGGCTTGCGCGCATGCGTCGATCGTGAAAAATTTATACTTTAGCGTAATGTGGTGATGATGATGACACTTCTTAATTAGTTTGAATGTAATAAGTTACATTTACAAGAAGAATGCTTAAAGTGGTTTTACCTTAGCAGTGGAATCTCAGAACGTTAGAATCCGTAATTCTGCTTAACCTACTATGATTTTCTCTGCTTAGCATAGAAAATGCGAGGATTTATCAAATGACATTAAAACAGAAAAAAATTATATTACAATACAAAATTAAATTAAAATACTAAATTATGTTACAATACACAAAATTACATTACAAGAGAAAGACAAATTGAAAGAGAAAGAAAGAAAAAAAGAGAAGAAAAGAAAGAAAAAGAGATACAAGAGTGGCAGCTGGCAACCTCATGGGAATGGAATGACTTGAGTGTTGATTACCCTTCAAGAAGGACGATTTATACATCGAAAAGTGAATAATAAGTTTTGAAGGAGAAGAAAAAAAAACTTTTAACTCGCTCTTTTTTGTTCATTGTAAGAAACACTTGATAATGTCTGTCCTTCTGCGCGTAACGCCCTTGGTTCTACGCATTCTCGTCTTCTGAGTATATACATGTGTACATGTGTACAAGCATACCTCTGTACAAGTGTACAAGTGGTGTACATGTGTAGAAGTGTACATTTGTACATGTGTACAGGTGTAGAAGTGTACATTTGTACATGTGTACAGGTGTAGAAGTGTACATTTGTACATGTGTACAGGTGTACAACATCGTCGTACCCGATGACCGATAAATAATTATAGCTTTTCTGAGTTTAAAAATGATATAACACGTGTGTGGTGGTTGTGTCTGCGTAGTGTTTATGTTTGTGTGCACGCTTGTAGGAATAACGGACACATGCACTCTACTTGTACCTTAAAAAATTAAAAGCCATCATCATCAGCACCCAAAAGAACGAGCCTGGAAACTTTAAAGCAAGGAGTTTTGAGATAAAAACGAAAATACAGTGAATACTTTGAAAACATAGAATAAAAGGCTGAGAGAGAGAGAGAGGGAATGAGAGAGTAAGAGAAAGAGAGAGATAAATAGAAAGATATATTGAAGAAAAATAGAAAGATATATTGAAAAAAAATAGAAAGATATATTGAAGTTTTAAACGTATTTTCATCAGCCAGTCATGAGAGAAAAAACAGCTTAAAGTTTTTTGTTTGAATATAGCAAAAGATTTTTTTTTAAATCATGCGAATAAATTAATATTCAAATCGAATCAATAAACGGATAAATATTTAAACAAAGGAGCGTTAAACAAGAAATAAATATTTTGCCCCGCATTTCCTTAAGCATGGATGAATGGATAATAATAAATTATTTATAACACCGGCTCGTTCTCAGACGTGGACGAGTGTGCGAAAGGAGATGCGTGCGAGGGAGGAAGCTGCTTCAACATGGAAGGTGGGCACGTTTGCCGATGCTTACCTGGATTTGAAATGTCACCTGATCAGAAAAATTGCGAAGGTAAGTAATATAACTGTTACACGAATGTCATTCATCGATATGATACGTAAATGTCATACGTAAATGTCATTCATCGATATTATATTAATGTCTAAAATAAATGTCACTCATCGATATTATATTAATGTCATACGTAAATGTCACTCATCGATATTATATTAATGTCATACGTAAATGTCATTCATCGTTACTATATTAATGTCATATGTAAATGTCACTCGTAAATAGCCGAATTAACGCCATTTTTAATGGAATGCAAATACATGCTCTTTTGTACTTCGAGTTACATCTTTATTAGTATGATGTTTAGTTATGTTAGTACATACATTTGCTTTAAAAGGGACTTCAATTTGCAACAATATTTGGTAACTTTGTCTCTGTGTCCAGGCATTGATCAATATAACTATTTATTAATTCGGTTATTAATTATTATAACCATTCATTCCACCATTTATTCAGTAATTCAACCATTTATTCAGTAATTCAACCATTTATTAAGTAATTCAACCATTTATTCAGAAGTTCAACCATTTATTCAGTAATTCAACCATTTATTCAGTAATTCAACCATTTATTCAGTGATTCGACCATTTATTCAGTGATTCGACCATTTATTCAGTAATTCAACCATTTATTCAGTAATTCAACCATTTATCCAGCCATTCGACTATCCAGTCGTTCAACCATTTATTCAGCCATTTATCCAATCATTCATTCATCAGTCAATCATCCATCCATCAATCACGAGGACCGATTGATTCACAGACAAAAGAAAAGGCAACTGCTACGAGAGCTTCGAGAGCGGGGTATGTTCTAATGTTAGAAAAGGTGAGTTCAAGAGAGACCAGTGCTGTTGCACAAAAGGATTTGCCTGGGCAGAACACGGGGGACCGTGTGACAAGTGCCCCGTCCAAGGGACCGGTTGGTAGTTTTATTTGCTATTCATGTAATGTTTTTAATATTTTTCAAATGGGAATAACTTGATTGTTTCAAAATTAGTACACGTAGCTACCAGCCTATTGCATAAATCAATATGTTAATTAAAATTTGTGTTTTATTATAGTAACATTATCATCGATCGATATCAAGACCACTGCAATAAAGAGATCGCTGTAACAAGCCCTTCACTCACTTAAGCTCCTGAAAAAACTCTTCGTCTTTTTAATGAGAATTTTAGTAAAAAGCTGAGTTGCTTCCTTTGCTGCATTGTGTGGGTGGTTTTGTTTAGACCACAGACCTCGTAGACATTACAGCCCCCCCCCACCACCATAAAAACTGACAATTCAACTAATGAACCAACTGCTTCTGATTGTTTAAAACTTCTCAATTTTTGTTTGGTTTTTTTTTTCATTAGAGGATTTCAAGAAGTTGTGCCCGAAAGGTTACGGGTTCGTTAAGAACGGAGGAAACAGTATGGACGGTTTGTTGGCTTTTGATTTGTTTAATTCTCAAATATATTTTTCAAGATTATAAGTTCTTTTTTTTAATTAAATTAAGTTTTATTTTCTTTATTTGTAATTGTCATTTCTTTGTTAAACAGTAAAAATATCATATCAATTATAAAAATTAATTAAGAAATTATGGAAAATAATGTACATTCATCATTGATTTTCAATCCATTCGCTCCCGCAGACATCAACGAATGTCTCATGAATCCGGGCGTGTGCAAGAACGGCCAGTGCATCAACACGGATGGCTCGTTCAGGTGTCAGTGCTCACCTGGATTCACTGTTGACACCTACGACATGACCCGCTGCATTGGTTGGATTTTAATTCTATTGTTTTCAAAAAATATTGATTGATGTTTAAAATATTGTCTCCCTGTTGGAATAATTTTCTTATGACATGGATGCACTTGGCACTGGATTGGTGGTCCATAAAATTTGTGGGGCCCTTATTAAAAGACAGCAAATATTACTTAATTTTATATTTAAGCTTTGGAAATTATTTTTCATTGAATTTTTAAGGGGTTTATCGAGTTGCATCGTCTGGGGGGTAGTAGTACTGCATCGTTTAGTCGGCCCGGCATGGTTGCATACGGAGATTGTTATTAATTTGTTTATAAATTCATCTCAGATGTAGATGAATGCGCCATGCACTCGAACCTGTGCAGGTACGGAAGATGCACGAACGTGGAGGGAACGTTCAAGTGCGAGTGCGACGAGGGATACGCCGCCAACCAAGATGGCGTCTGCGAAGGTATTTTTATGAGTGTGGGCTTAAAAAAAATAATAATTTATTTGCTATTTATTTATTTATTTTAAAAATAAATTAAAGTGTTTAACAAAAAAAAACGGTTTGCTCTCTTTTTACAGACATCAACGAGTGTTTAGAGCAGGTGCACATTTGCGCATTCCGTTGTCAGAACACTCCGGGAGGTTACAACTGCATCTGTCCGCGTGGATATCAACTCACGAAAGACAAGAAACATTGCGAAGGTGATTGAATTATAGTTTATTAATCATTCATTTATATATGAATTATTTTTATATATTATTATTATTATTATTATTATTATTTAATGTTTATCGAATATAAATTTAATTTTTTTTTTTAAATTTATTCATTCTTTTTCTTTACAAGACATCGACGAGTGTGCAACGAGTCAGCACAACTGCAAAGATGCCTGCAAGAATCTGATTGGTTCTTTCGTGTGCACCTGTCGCCCTGGTTACGAGGAATACGCTTCCGAGTGTCGAGGTTTGAAATATCGATGGTCTCAATGAATTTTTATGGGCTTTCATAATAATGATGATGATGATGATGGTGGTGGTGGTGATGATGATGATGAGGATGATGATAATAGCGTGCATCACATTTTTCACGGCAATCACATGCTTATCTCATCAAGCACTTTATACCTACTTGCAGTGACGTCAATAGTGATTGTACGGATCACACTAGAATACACCCCCTCATATGGGGTGGGAGACACCATCGTATGGGGTGGCATCATAATATAAAATATTACTGTTTATGATTGTATGTCGTCGAGGTTTTTTTTAGAAGCTTACCCAAACCCCCCTTAAGTTATTTATTTTTTAGAGGTTCGAGGGTTAACCAACCCTTTTGACGCCACTGCCTACTTGAAGATTTATTCTAGGGATGTGCTGGCTTGTCTGAATTGCCAGCGAGTACATCCTTAGTAGTACATTTTGTTTTGTTTTGTTTTTTATTATATTGAGTTTTTTTTACGGCTTAAAACAGATATCGATGAATGCTCAGCGGACTCATCACTCTGCAGGCCGGGCGAATGCGTAAATCACACGGGTACTTACGAGTGCGTATGTCATGACGGGTATAAGCAGTCGGATGATCTCAAACACTGCATCGGTGAGTTTGTTGTGATAAAATGATGTGGACGGTTATGATGATAGTGGAGAAGAAATAAGTATGAATGATGGTGGTGGTGAGGTGATGGTAGTGATAACAATGTATGTATTGTAACATGCAGTGAGTATTAAACCATAACCAGGATGTTGATTGTTTAATGATGATGATGATCATGATGGTTGTGGTGGTGATGATGATGATGATTATGATGATGATAATGATGAACATGACGGTGGTTTTTGACAACCTGGAATGCCAAACTACGTCCAAATATTTCCAAAACAGACGTACGACTTGGCAACTGCATCTCCAACTTCCACAATGGAAGGTGTCCGCCCAATTCGGCACTGGAACAGCATCACCTTTCCACGTTCACTCAGTGTTGCTGCGGCAGAGGTGTAGCATGGGGTGATACCTGCCAGAGGTGCTATACACCTGGTTCAGGTTGGGAAACTTTGCTTCATTTTCAATAAGTCATTTTGCCTGATAAACATTATTTATTATGAACAGAAAATAAGTTTAAATATTGATCAGTATTAATTTTAAATAATGAATAAACAAAAATAATGTTACCAGTTGAACTCCTAGTAACCCCATTACCCCTTATTACCCTCATTACCTACCTAGTTAATGAGTGAAACCAAGCACTTTGATAGGTGACCCTATAAATAATAATCCACATTGTATTTCTTATACAAAAATTGTTGACTCAGTTGTTCTTTGTTTAATTAAACAGTTCAGTACAAGAAGTTGTGCAATCATGGTACTGGTTTTGATTTGGAAGGAAATGGTGAGTTTTTAAGAAAGTGTATTGCTTATTTTATTACCAAATATTTTGCATGTTATATACAATATTTTGTTTTTTTATATACAATATTTTGTTTTTTATATACAATATTTTGTTTTCTATATACTATATACAATATTTTGTTTTCTATATACTATATACAATATTTTGTTTTTTATATACAATATTTTATATACAATATTTTGTTTTTTATATACAATATTTTGTTTTGTATACACAATATTTTGTACTTTATATACACTATGTTGTATTGTTTTATTTAGAATGTTTCAAATTATGCACGTACACGTAAACACACATGCGTACAAATTTTTATTCACAGACGTGGACGAGTGTCACGTCCTTCCCAACCTGTGCACGAACGGTCAGTGCATGAACAACGTCGGCTCGTACAGGTGCCAGTGCAACTCCGGGTTCAAACCGGACGAGGCGGGTACGAAGTGCGAGGACATCGACGAGTGCACGACCCTGGAGAAACCGTGCCAGTTCGAGTGCCACAATACCCCTGGAAGTTACATCTGCTCCTGCCCCACTGGATATGTCCTCAGTCCTGAAGAGATCATCTGCCTGTTAGTCTTGTTTGGTGGTTGTGAATGATCGGGGATAGCATTGAGAGTTTTCGTGAATTGTGCAGATGGGTGTTGGCAAGATGGGGCTGGAATCGAAGGATTGTGTGGTTGTGTGTGTGTGCGTGAGTTTATAAGTGTTTATTATTCATATATAAAACAAGTAAAGGAAAAAACGAGTTTTTAAACACAAACTTTTGTTTTAATTGAATCATGTATTGTCATCCAATATAAAGCTATGCTGAAAGTTTCAGCTTCCTAGCTAGTCAAAAAGCTGGTTAAATTTTACTTGCAAGATTTACGTACAGAGAAAGACACACACACAAACAGAGATTGTAACCTAAATAAAAGTTTGTAAAAAAAACATTAACTGAATTTTTCACGATTCAGTGATGTAGACGAATGTGCAACGGAGAAGCACCACTGCGGCAAGGCCAAGTGCCTGAACAAGCTGGGAGGATATGAGTGCATCTGCAAGGAAGGTCTTATTAGAGATGGCAGCAAGTGTGTTGGTGGGTTTTTCAAGTTTCCTGCTCAATATATATATATATATTTATATATATATATATATATATATATATATATATATATATATATATATATATATATATATATATATATATATATATATATATATATATGTGTATTTTATAAATATCTGATCTTATACAGAAATTTATTATCTTACTTGAATCTTGGTCGTACAAGTCGAATTCGTTTTTGAAAACACAGTTTATAAGGAAGGCAGACAACTTAAATCTTCCTTTTGTTTATAATTTTTCTCATTTTGCTTAAGTTTTTTTTTGGGTCGATCAATCGGCGATCTCAAACCCGTAACTGTCAGTAATCAGTAATGACGCTATATTAATTGTCGTTTTTAATAATAATAATAATAATAATAATAGTTAATAATTGTTTCTTCCATGTTTTGAATAGATGTGGATGAGTGCAGTAACTCTCCGTCACCCTGTCCCCCGCCTTCCAAATGCCAAAACAAGCCATCCTCGTACGAGTGCAGGTGCCCCGACGGCCACAAAATGACGTCAGATAATTCCTGCACGTGGGAGGGACAGGGGCTCGGCAGCACGATGGGTGGTGGAGGAGGCCACTGCGGACAGGATGTTTCCTGTCAGTTTGGATGCTCTGAGACTCCTGGTGGACCCAAGTGCGACTGCCCTCTTGGATTCAAACAGTACATGTGGAATCAGTGCATTGGTCAGAAATTTATTATTATTATTATTATTATTATTATTATTGTATTTTTTATTATTTTCATTGTTTGTAAATAAAAGTTTTATTAATTAAGATTTTATAATTAATAAATGTATTTAAATCGTTGTTGAATATTCGAAAGACGAGAACGAGTGCATGAGACCGGGTGCGTGCGGTGAAGCCGTGTGCCACAACTCCGTGGGAAGTTTCAAGTGTCTCTGCGCCCCCGGGTTTATCTTCAGCGAAGGCTCCTGCATTGGTCTGTTGTATTGTAATTTGAAAGGATGGTCGAGGTGATGATGATGATGATATTGGCGTCAGTAGTGATGACAATGATAGTGATGAGATGATGATGACGATGACGGCGTTGAGATAACGAGGATGGTGGTGAGAATGATGACGGTGATGATGATGATGATGACGATGACGGTGGGGATGACGATGACGGTGGTGATAATGATATTTAAATTGCAGCTCTGATCATCGGTGGTTCGTGTGGGGGAGGTTCGGGCTGTTCGTTCGGCTGCTCTTCGACTCAAGCTGGATCGGTCTGCTCCTGCCCGCAGGGATTCTCTCGTGTTGGAAAAGAGTAAGTAGTAAATATTTTTAAGGTTTCTCATTTTTTTTAATTCGTTGTAAGACTTGGTACGCAGGTAGAAGTCAATGTCAATCGTATAAGCGAGGCCGTCATTGTCACCTTCACCTTCATGCTGTCACTAATGCATTTGTGTTTTAGCTTTTGTCCTGTTTGCTTTATTAGATAGTTTTAATGAGTTCATTTTTAAAAATAAAAAAAAAGTTTGTCTCAAATATCAAGTTTGATACCTTGTTAGGGTCAAATGACTCCACTTGTAAAATCATCATATTAATCATCAGTATATATATATATATATATATATATATTATCATCATCATAACTATTGCCAATCCAGTCACTGCGTATCGACAAGTTCCGCCTCTTCTCGTAATCTGCCCCACGTTCCTGAATCTCCGACCAATAAAATTCCTTCATCTGAGAGGTGCATCACGTGCCATCAGGGTGAAACTGCTTCATTAAATGGAGGGAGGAGTTACAGGATGAAAAGAAATGTCAATCAGGTTGGTAGTCAAAGCAATGATGGGTTTTTTTTGTAGTACTGATCTTAACTCAATTACTTAGCTCTTGTCTCTATGTTAGGCTGTCTTGCAAAATAAAAACTCTTTTGTGAAAAGTGTGTCGCCACTCTACAGGACCACATTACAGTACCACACTACAGAACCACACCAGTACCACATTATAGTACCCACATTACAGTACCACACCACAGTACTACACCTACACCACACAGTATCACATTACAATCTCACACTACAGTACCACATTACAGTACTACACCTACAACACAGTACCACACTACAGTTCCACAATACAGCTTTTACTCAACATTACCACACCGGGTTATAATGCTACAGCACCACACTACCATATCACTCTACAGTACCACAATACATTATGACACCACAGTACTACACCAACTACACCATAGTGCCTAACTACAGTACCAGACTTGGTTACTTTGTATTTTTCTTTAGTGGTGGTACTTATGCAATTTATCAACTAATTTTTTTTCTTGTTTGTGCATAAACAGTCATACCAACAAAAACAGGTAGTGGGGTTTCTTGAAGACGGTTATGACGCGAGCATGGACTTCCTGCAGCACGCTTGTGTTTAACGCTATTAAATTTAATTAGCTCAGCAATAGACTGGGAATAATTATTTTTTGAAACGTCTAATTGATCTTTAATGCTAGAACCCTCTAAAATCATTCGCACAAGCATCACAAGTGAAGGAGGAACCACATTCTTGCCATCAATCAAGGTTGAATCGTCATCAGACAAGAAAAGATGTTCTCTGATGATATCGGCAGCCCGCGCCAAGCATATTGCATTGTCGTCATTGTTAATTTTGCACAAGTCAACAAGTGCCTGACCAATGCCATCCTCATATGCCAATATACATTCACGTCCTTGTCTAAATGATTGCAATCCAGGTATGTTTTGACAAAGTCGGTCTTTCAATCTGCTTGAATTAACATTTGATATCTTTATTTTTTTAGTTAAAGAAATAAATATTACAAATTACCTCGGCAATATAAAGGCCAACCATTTTAACAGAATATCTGTATCTAGATGTAACTATAGTTTTGTAAAGGGAATCAACCTGCCAGTGTATATTGAAAAGATTTATTTATCTAGTTTTATTAGCAAACATCTTGAAATCCAATAACAACAAAATTCAAACCGCCTAATTATTAACGTTTGTAAAATAAAAGCGTTGTGTGTTAATCGTGTATATATATATATATATATCTATATATATAAAAATTAATGTTTGTATATATGTCCTTTATGCATTGCTACACCATTCATCCGATCGTAATGAAATTTTCACACAACCTTGAGAGTCAATGGGAATCAAATATAGAGAAAAAAATTTGTAATCCTTCACAAAATGAGCGGAGCGGAGCGGGTTAGCGAGCGGGAACTATATATATATATATATATATATATATATATTCTTTAAGACAAGCTCGATTAAAAATAAGTCTCCATTTAGCCGCTATGAGTTTTATAGATACTTTCTCAATATTTCGGAACAACGTTTTTTGTTTACTGCAACACGTATTAAGAAAAGTATTAACATTTAAAACTTTCTTTATTTCAGACTTACGGGCCGTTTCGGCTTTCGCCATCTTCAGAGTCTGTAAATACGATCGCGTAAAAGGAGGCAAAAGATAAGAAAACATGTAATAACTAAATATACAAATAAACTAATATCCTCAAGGAATTATCTCAATAGAAGGATATTAATAAAAATAATCAAATTTAGACAATGTAATTAAATAACGTACATAAAATAAACTGGAGTTATGAGGATAAAATAAGTATAATTAAAAACGTTTAATTAAAGGATAAAATAATAGTAGCAGTAATAATAATAATAATAATAAAAGCAAGTATTATGATAATAAATAATTAAATTAAGTCGAAATTACATAAGATATTTAAATAAATAAAATCAAGAATATCTCCGCTTTCGTCGAACAGTGATGTTCTCGTTTGAAAGTAAATGGAGGAAGGAACTGGATGAGTACGAACAATTGTCATCAATCGGACATTCTTCTTCGACACAGGTGCGCGCGGTATCAACAGGACCAACAAGTTGATCCAAGTCATCAACAACGGTCGTGAAGGAACAAGGACTTTCTGTGAGGATATCTTCTAAAGTATCTTTAGATGACGGATCTTGCGTGGTATCGAAATATTGCGAAAAAGAGCATGCGTCCGAAACGTCAGGACTGTTTGTTTTATACATATCACACTTATGATTAAGTTGAAACTCATCAGGTGAATCAGTTTCAAGAAAATTATCAAGTGATTGAACCAGATCAACAGAGCAGCAGGTACCGATGTCGTGGAATTCATTAACATTGGAAACATCAAGAGTCGCGTTAGAAAAAGTATCAAGAAGATGACCATTTGAAAGATCAATAGGACCCATGCCATTTCCGTTAATAGAAGTGTCAACATTGTCAGAGGCAGTCAAAATAATGTTACTCTTTTCAAAATTCGGTCCTGTTGTAATTTCCTCCAGTATATGATGAAAATCTTAAACAAAGTTTTTTTATAAATATAAAAATTAATTCAATTTTCTTATTTAATTGTTTAAATTTATTTTAACTATTTTTATCATATTTTAATTAGATAATAAATTTCTAATGCCTTTAAAAAAACCTTTTAACTGCAGTTTTAGACGATTCCAAACCTTAAAATTACGGGTTTTTAACACTTCTAACACTTACGAACTAAAGATGCTGTAATCTGTTACTACAAAAGTGTCCATCATAAGATTTACAATTTCATAATTATCAATTTTTATTGTTAACATTCTCTGTCTCTCTTTTTTGAATAAGTGGTTTATTTTCTGGCGTTTCAATGTAATCGTTTTCTGCAAAAAAAACAACAGAAAATCAACAAATCAAAATTTATAAAATTATTTTTGAAGACCACCAGAAACAGCTAAAAAGTAGTCAGAAGTCTCCTTAAAAAATTGCTTTAAAGCTGAAATTATTACAGGAAGTAATAAAGGCGAAGAAGTTTGCCTGCCTCTAATTGATTTTGAACAGCGCAAAAGCACATTGCCATTCAGAATGAAACGGCAAAAATTTCCAGCAATCTTAGCTTTCGAAATGGCAATTAATAAGAGTCAAGGTCATTCTTTTGATCACGCCGGTGTATATCTTCCTGAGCCAGTCTTTGCACATGGTTAACTCGAGGAAGATATCACGAAAATATGAAAGTTTTAGTGAAAGATATGAAAGGTACCTTATATCAAGGAGATTTACTGAAAAACTCAAGAATTTTTACAAAAAACATTGTTATCAAAGAAATCATTTACTGAATAAACGAATTGCAAATAATTAGACTAATAATAGACTCTTCTGTGTTTGATTCAACAGCAATTGGAAATCTTCTCAGAAAACTTGATAGGAAAAAGCCAGCGGGCACTGACAATATTCATCCTTTCATACTCTCTGAATGCTCTTCATCACTTTCACTGCCTATCTCGCTTATCTTCAACAGGTCATATGACGAAGGTGAAATTCCAGTTTCCTGGTCTCTCGCCAACATATCTCCTATTTTTAAAAAAAAGGGTCAAAAGTTACAGCTGTAAACTATCGTCCTGTTTCCCTAACTTCGGTGCTCTGCAAGGTGATGGAGAAGATAATCAGAAGCTCTATGCTTAAGTTTCTAGTAGACAATAATCTCATCAGTCCGAATCAACATGGATTTGTGTTCTCCAAGTCCTGCACTACAAATCTTTTAGAGTCTCTTGATATCATAACATACGCAATGTCCAAACGTCACGAAGTCATCATGGTTCTTCTTGATTTTGCAAAGGCATTCGACAAAGTGTGTCACGAACATCTACTCACTAAAATTAAAGCACTTGGATTCGACGACAAAACTAACAATTGGATAAAAGCATTCCTTTCGAACAGACATCAGAGAGTGATTATGGGCACGCATGCTTCAGGCTGGAAAAAAGTCCTTAGCGGTGTGCCTCAGGGCTCTGTGCTAGGGCCTCTACTTTTTGTCATTTTCATCAACGACATGCCACTTCTGGTTCATCATTTCTGCAAGCTTTTCGCCGACGACACAAAACTCATTGCTATCATCCGCAACGCAAATGACCGATCATTGCTACAGAGGGACCTTGATATGCTAACAAAATGGTCTCACGAATGGCTCATGTGCTTTAACGAAGATAAATGTAAAGTCATGTATTTTGAAAAACGTAAGTGCAACGTTCTTAACACTGGCTTTATTGAGGACACCGAATTTTTAAACTTTCCTTTGGACGCGATGGATCCGCACCACATACACCAGAGGTTTACAATGACCGATGCTGATGGACATTCCCACATCCTCAGCGAAACCATGGTTGAGCGTGATCTGGGCATCTACGTTGACAACAAACTAAGCTGGACGAATCAAATAGAGAACTCGAAGGCGAAAGCTTATGCGGCGCTTGCAACACTCAAGCGCACGTTCATTTACTGGACGACTCACACATTGAAAATCCTCTTTAGCACATATGTAAGACCTCACCTTGAATACTGTGCTTCTGTGTGGAAACCTTGCAGAATAGAAGACATAATATCACTCGAATCTGTTCAACGCAATGCAACCAAATTAATTCCTCAAATTCGATCATTGCCTTATTCTGAGAGACTGGCTGCAATCGGCCTTCCTTATTTGTTTGAGAGAATGACTAGAGGAGACCTCATACAATATTTTAAAATTGTCAAGGGGTTTAACAAAGTCAATTGGGTTAACCCAAATCAACCGTTTCCTTCAGCAAGGATGGATGGACCAGCTGGTGGTATTCGTGCAAATAATGATCATCGTCTGAAACGAGAAGCCATCACAAACTATCGACCCCGTGAACACTTCTTCAGCAACAAAGTCCTGGCAATTTGGAACGTACTGCCGAACGAAATAACTTGCACCAATTCAGTTAATGCTTTCAAAAACAAGCTTGACACCTTTTTGATTGAATATTACAGAAAGGACGATTTTCATTTAAAACTTGTGAATTTATTGAACTGAATTTTCATTTTGTTTTTGTTTAGTAAGGTTCTACCATAGCCGAAGCTACTTTAATAGTAGCTGAAGACCTCGATAGGGGTCCGGCATCGCATAGCGTCAGGTGACACTATGCTGTAGAAAATAAACATTATTATTATTATTATTAATTATGAATTAGCTAATTATTCTACTCATCTACATGCATAATATTTTATGTATGTATGTATGTACGTACGTATGTATGTATGTATGTATGTATGTATGTATGTATGTATGTATGTATGTATGTATGTATGTATGTATGTATGTATGTATGTATGTATGTAAGTATGTAAGTATGTATGTATGTAAGTATGTATGTATGTATGTATGTATGTATTTATGTATGTATTTATGTATTTATGTATGTATGTATGTATGTATGTATGTGTGTGTATGTATGTATGTATGTATGCGTAAAATAATATATAATCAGATTTAAACAAATCCGTCATTTTTGACAGGCTATCTCTAGTAAATATATATTATATATATATATTAGTCAAAAAATAAATTTAAAAAAGTGTTTTTTTTTGCCTTCTTATTTGAGTCAACGAACTAAAATTTTGGAATCTAAAACAATCGAAAAATGGGTAATTTTTCGTTTCTAAGATTTGATCACATCAGACAAACAAACCAACAAACAAACAAACAGAGTGAAGTTAAATAAAAGCATTTAAAAACGTGTTATGCTGGAATCAAAAACTAAATGTTACCCAAAATTAGATTTCTTTTTTGTTACTAATTAAACTAATTACATGGTGCGTTCCATTGATTGTGACACAAATGTTATCTTGATCTTTTTCTGTCAAGCAATCTCCACGAAAGTCCGGAGTTAACCCCAAAGAAAGCTCATTCGACATGTAATTTCCAAACTGCAGCAGATTGAATATTTGCGTTAAACTAAGTAAAAACCATGCTTATAAAAGAATAACTTACATATTTAACATTTTGAGTTTCAGATCCTTCTTCAACCAAAATTGATAAAGATGCTCTGTTTTCAGCGTCGCGATAGAGGCTGTAAAGCTAAAAAGAACGTAACGTTAAGTTGGCATAAATTTTGATAAGCATGCCAAACTCATAAAACATTTTTTGAAATCTTACGTCATATTTATCATCAATCCATTTGACGTTGCCGTTTTCGATTCCTCGAATGACGTCAACATTATTCGTCAAAGTTTTTTTCAATTTTAACTGCAACAAGACATTTATTTTCGGAAATCTTAGAAATATTTCATCCGGCAAAGAACTTCCAACTAATCTGTTATAGTCGTCAAATATCCATTGAGCTACAAAAATCATTTTATTCAAGCTTAGTTTTAGTTCTTTTAAATTTTGAAATAATAAACTCACTTTCAACGACGTGCTCAATATTTTTCAACTGTGCAACATCAATCCACACGG
Source organism: Erpobdella octoculata (assembly GCA_963978895.1). Classification (NCBI taxonomy): domain Eukaryota; kingdom Metazoa; phylum Annelida; class Clitellata; order Hirudinida; family Erpobdellidae; genus Erpobdella; species Erpobdella octoculata. Next base: position 38,065,057 of record OZ022241.1, read on the forward strand.
TGAGCAGAGCAAAGAAATGAAGTAGTAATACTTGTTTACTGTCCATTCTAAAAGTTCGCTTGAAAACCAAAATAATGCGACTGATATTTATACTGTTTTATATTTAAGAATATTTGATCTTTCACATACTTTGCAAAGTTTATTATGATAACATTTGATGAAATAATTGCTAGTGCAAAAATGTGGTTTTGTCCTTTATGGTACAGTACTTAAAGTACATTGTCCTTTTTAAATATTTGTTTTTTTTCTTAGTAGGAGCAAAATAGGCTTTTTTAAATTAAAAAAAACAACCTATAGAACACTTTATTAATAGAAATTTTTATTTCATTTAATGAGCTGGTTGTTTTTAGCCTCAAGTTCAATCCATCAATTTATATTAGGGATGTCACGGGTAGTACTTTTTGGAGTTTTCGGGTTCGGGTTTGTGAAACTAGAGTTTTCGGATTCGGGTTTGTAAAACTCGAGTTTTCGGGTTCGGGTTTGTGAAACTCAGGTTTTCAGGTTCGGGTACTGGCTTATGATTTCAAATTCCTGGATAGATTTTAAATTTACCTAGTATATATACATATACAAACGAGAGCGATCAATTTATCCATTGGACATTACACGTATTGAATAAACTGTAACAAGTTATTTTTTTAGCTTTCCAAATAATGTTATTTCTTTAATAGACAAACTAACCCACAAACATTCATATATATATATATATATATATATATATATATATATATATATATATATATATATATATATATATATATATATATATATATATATATATATATATATATATATATATATATATTATATATATATATTGCGAATAAACTGTGGAATCAATAGCTTTTCGTTTAGGTGGCATAATTAATTCGATAGAAAGATTTGAAATTTGAAATTGTATTTTTTCAGCCAATTTTCAATATATGACGATGTTTTAAAGGAAATAGTTTTGTACTTTATATATATATATATATATATATATATATATATATATGTGTAGTTCCCGCTCGCTCACCCGCTCCGCTCCGCTCATTTTGTGACGGATTTCAAATTTTTTTTTATATTTGATTCCCCTTGACTCTCAAGGTTGTGTGAAAATTTCATAACGATCGGATGAATGGTGTAGCAATGCATAAAGGCCATTAACATACAAACATTCATTTTTATATAGATATATATATATATATATATATATATATATATATATATATATATATATATATATATATATATATATATATATATATATATATATATATATATATATATATATATATATATTAATGTAATATCACTGGTTTCATAATCAACTTCCTATTGATAAACCTTACCTTTATGAGGGACAATAATTATGGAATAATTATCAAGAGATTTGAAGGTATAATTAGCCTTAGCAAAGCTTCATTTATTATTTTCCAATAAACTGCAAAACCATTCTATTGAGCCCGGTATACGATTTGGCGTTATCGTAATATTGGTGATCAGAAGTAGGATACAAGAATGGTTTTGAAAGCATTGGATGAGCTCTTGATACTTGAGTTAAGGCAGGAACTTAGAAAACGAGAGCTCAGTGATAAAGGAAGAAAGTCTGAGCTCGTGGACCGCCTCCGGACGTCATTGGAAAACAATGGGTTTGATCCCGAAGAGTATGAGTTTGAAGTAGAAAATGATTTGTTGAAGGCGCTGAATAAAATGGCGGAGGAAAACAGAGCAGCACAGGAGGAGAACAGAGCAGCACAGCAAGAAAAGAAGAAATTTCTTGAACTCCTCAATGGTGAAACAAACAATTGCGGAAACAAAAAAGACGGTCAAGATGAACCATGCAAGAATGTACAAGATGAACCATGCAAAGATGGTCATGATGATGAGCCTGTCAAAGACGATCCTGATGATGTGTCTGTCAAAGACGGTCATGATAATGAACCTTGCAAAGATGCTCAAGATGAACCATGCAAAGATGGTGTCAGTGATACAGTCGGTTTGGACGTCAAAAACAAAACTAAAGAAGATGAGAAGAATGTTGAAAACGAAATGCAGAACGATGAGGATGAAAGTGACGATGATGATTATAATAATGGCAATAACAACTATGGCTTTTACCCATACAGCGACGGTTCTGAAACGGAAGCCTCCATAACAGACGACGGCACCGATTATTCAGGGTCAGATTTTAGTGACGAATCTAACTCGGATAAAGCAACTAAGGATTTAGAAACGGACGAAACTCCAATGGAGAAATACGTCAAAGTTAACTTGACAAAAAAAGAAGACACTGATTTGAGAGACGATGGCGAATATTTGAAGAAAGATCCGCTGGACGATACGATAGTTGACACCGATGAGAGAGCCGAGTTGGAATGTGAAAAGAAAACGTTCGATTGTGGCTTGGAAGAAAACAAAGATGACGGCGATGAACATCTCCAAAACAACAATAGCAATGCAGCAAGCAAAAACTCTGAAAAAGATGAGCCAAGAACAGAGAACGGTACCGAGGGTTCTAATTCAGACGAATCCACAAAGGATTCTAGATCAGATAGACTAAGAGTCATGGCAAATAAAATAACAGTTTGATGAAGGTATTTATTGGATTTATGAAACGTGTTTTCGAAAAACCTTTTAAAGAGTTTCTTGAGAAAGATCTAAAAGATGTGAAGGAAGAAGAAAAAGCAGACAATTCCGATAAACCGTGCAAAGATGTTCAGGACGAGGCATGCAAAAAAGGCTGTCATGAACCGTGCAGAAATATCGACGATGAGCCAAAGAAAGACTCTGTTGATGAGCCAAAGAAGGACTGGAAGAAACTGTCAAACGATCAAGAGACTTGACCATGTTGTTTGCGAATTGCGGTCAAAGCCACGAGTAAAGATCAAGGTATTTTGATGTTCGTGGCCGAGTCGCATTTCGCAAAAGCGACTATGCTGTTCGGGTCGAACAGAATTAAGAAGGGGGTAATAATGTAATATCACTGGTTTCATAATCAACTTCCTATTGATAAACCTTACCTTTATGAGCGACAATAATTATGGAATAATTATCAAGAGATTTGAAGGTATAATTAGCCTTAGCAAAGCTTCATTTATTATTTTCCAATAAACTGCAAAACCATTCTATTGAGCCCGGTATACGATTTGGCGTTATCGTAACAATATATATATATATATATATATATATATATATATATATATATATATATATATATATATATATATATATATATATATATATATATATATATATATATATTGTTACGATAACGCCAAATCGTATACCGGGCTCAATAGAATGGTTTTGCAGTTTATTGGAAATATATATATATATATATATATATATATATATATATATATATATATATATATATATATATATATATATATATATATATATATATATATATATATATATATATATATATATATATATATATATATATATATATATATATATATATATATATATATTATGTTAATACTATAATCATAACATCTACCTTTCTCCCACAGAACCATGATCTTAATCATAACCGTAGCGAAATGGAGGTTTAATTACTCTTCCGTACCTGGTTGTAGTTTGATTTTCTTGTACATCTAAACGTTCTGGTTCTTGTTCATTGCAGGCTAGATTATCAGTAGGTTTTAGCTGATCTCGAGTTGGACAAAACCATGGAATGCTTTCACTTCTGTTTCCCTTGTTGGAAACAAGAAACGACGATTTCTTGTAAACACTCTACCATCATCTGTGGCAACTTGATATCTACGAGGTCCTTCTTCTGATTTGATTATTCTTCTTTTCCATTTATTGCCAATTCTGAATCGGATTTTAGCGCCTTGAAGCAAAACCTTATGTTGTGTGGAATAACTTTTGTTATTACCCACTTTCTTCCAAGGATTAGCCAGAATCTCATGGGGTATTAAAGTTTCACTTTTTGGAAAATTGCTATGACTGAGAATTATCGCAAGACAAAGCATGGGTTGCATTGACCCGCTTTAAATGACACGAGAAAAATGATTCACAGGAGGAACACTGTTTTGTGTAAGAAGACATTTTTTTGGTAAGTGAGTTCCACCTCAATTGTTACAATGCTTATTTTTATAGAATAGAACTTTGTCTTGTGAGGGAGATAGTAGTAGCTTATATTAAAAGTTCTGCATCTTTTTCAAATTACGGACAGCCGATGACGATGGACAGGTCTGAGAGGATCTGTGCCTTCTACAATCCTGGCTCTCTCTTGGATGCGGCCTGTCCACTCTCTTTGACCGAGTGCATTAAAAACGAGTTTTTCAATCCAGTTTCGGGTCAAATCGTTGACGTGTTTTCCGGAAATTCGTACACTCCTAGGCAAGCTATCGACCTTGGACTGATCGATCCAAACTTGGACAGGTTCTTGGCAGACAAATCAAACCTTATCTACAACCTGGAGAAAGCTGCAAGGCAAGGGGTGTTTGATCCAGATCAGGGAACGGTGACTTCAAAGGCTCACTGGGCAGGCCCGACATCTGTGAACCTGCAGGAGGCCGTCAATCACAGTCTCGTCTTCAAGGCCGTGTCACCAGCCGATGCATTCATCTATTATTCTCTCCCCACATTCGATCGGTCAGGAAACGCCAGCATCTTGGTAGTGGTTTCTCGAATTGGCATCGCCGAGAACGTTAGGAATCGGGATGTCATTGACTCTGAGGTGAAGGCCATCATGGAAACAGAAACTGGCAGATTATTGTCTGTCAAGCAGACTTCTGTGGACTTGCCAACAATATTTAAACTCTTGAATGCCGGGAAATACCAAATCCTTGACAGGACTTTCAATTCGACAGAAAAAGCAGTTGTAGATTTGAGACATTCTTCATCACAAGTTGGAAAGAGACTGAGCCTGGAAGAAGCACTGAAGTACGGCGTCCTGGAGATCGACTCTTCCACGACGCCGAACTCGATTTACTACGTCTTGCCGGAAGGAAGGTGGCTGAGTCTGAAGGAAGCTCAAGATGAGTTGCTGATAACGAAAGATCTTTGCGGTCTTCTGACTGATTCAAAAATCACGTTGGAAAACAAAACCATCTTGAATGTGCCCGATTGTCTCGAGAGGGGCTGGATAGATTTCGACACCGGTCGGATGAGGTTACCTTCTGCGGCTCGACCCCTGACCTTCGAGGAATGTCACGAAAAAAGAATGATGACTGCAGACACGGCAGCGATGTTGATGGCAATGACTTGCTCGTTTTCAGTTTCCACCAGCATAATCACATTCATCGAACACCTGGTGTCGCCTGTCAGCAAGTCGCCAAAGCTGGAATCTGAATTTAGCTTTGAGGACGAAAAGCAGGCTGGACAAGAGGGTGAGACCACCGACCTAGGCAGGGAATTCGACAATGGCGGATGGGGTAAATACGTAGAGAATCTCAAACCCTCCATTGTAAAAAGAACCAAGGGGAAGTGTCCAACCCCTGAAGAGAAAGTTGTGGATACTTCTGGGATAGATGCTGTCAAAATTGTGATTCAAGAAGCGGATGATGAGGTTCCCAGAGATGATGACTTTGTGAAGCTAGGAGAAGCTGTTATAAAAGTGGCTGACGATCATTTTGTCGGACCGGTTTCTGAAGGTGTTGATGCTGATGATGAAGTCTCCACTGCTGAAGACGATCATTTGGTGACATGTCCGATTGGAGAAAGAGAGGATGAGAATGAAGAACTGGAACATGACCACCTGGAGCAATCAGGAGGATGCTGTAAAGATAGCAGAAGGCCAGAAGATGATGAATTTCTGACCTACCTGAGCAAAGTGAGTGGAGAAGACAAAGGTGATGCTGGTACTGGTGCCAGAGATCAGCAAGAAAGACCAGACCATTACCAATTTGGTGATAACTTAGACGAATCTGGTCTTCACAAGGACGATGGTGCCAAAGTTCCAACATCAAAAGATGAGCAATACTCATCTCACCCAGGAAAAGGCAAGAAAGACGATGGAATAGAAATTGATATTCCAGAAAAAACCTCTGAACGAGATGAGAACGGAGACCACGTTGAGAGATTTGGATGTTTCGGAGATGGAGAACACGTGGTTCCAGGTTCAGAAGAGGCAGAGTACTTATCCTACCTGGAGCAGATGAAAAAAACACATGAAGGTGAAAAGGTTACAGGTGATTTAAAAGAAGGGATTGATGAAAAACTAGCGAGCGACCAGTATGGAGATGATCTTGAAAGAAAAGGTTGCCATACGAAAGAAGACCTTCCAGATATTGCTGACGAAGAATATTTGTCTTATCTCAACCAGCTCAGAAAAGATGGCAAACAAAAGGAGGGTGTTGACGACACAGGTGAAGGGTCAAGTGTACCCGAGAAGTGGCACAAGGTCGAAAATGATGAGACGAGCCAAGATGATTTACTCGACCATCTTGAGAGGTCTGGTTGTCGAAAAGATGGTATTCCAAATTCAGAAGATGAAGATTTCATTAATTACTTGAGTCAGGTGAGCAAGGATGACAAAGTTGAAATAGCAAAAGATGAGGAAACAGATGCTAAACAGTTTCGCGATCATCTGGAAAAGTCGGGTTGTTTCAAGGAAGATCCTGGCAAAGTACCAACAATGGAAGATCAAGAGTATTTGGCCTACCTGAATCAAATGAAAGGAGGTGAAGTTTATGAAAGTGCCCTAGATACAAAGAAAGATGGTGGCGATGGTCATCACGAGCCATCTGAGGACCATCTGGAAAAAACTGGATGCTCTAAGGAGGATGTTCCAAAGTTAGAAGATGAAGAATTCCTGCTTTACCTGAATCGGGTAGCACAGGGTGATCAAGGTGAGATTGTTATCAAAAAAGAAACAGACAGTTCAGATGAAATAACAAAACCTGATCCTGACCGCGACCAATTTGGTGGCCATCTTGAAAGGTCTGGCTGCCTAAAAGTCGATCATAACAAAGTTCCAGTTTTAGAGGATGAAGAGTTCTTGTCTTATCTGGAGCACTTGGACGAGCGTGATAAAAAAGGAAAAATCGAACCAGAAGTTGACAAAAGAGATGAAGAAACTGGTGACGATCAAGTTCAAGAAAAAATCAAAACACCGGAGCCTGGTCATTCTGGCATTGAACTGGAGAAGTCTGCACGATGTAAAGATGATAGTGGGAAAATTTCAACTTTAGAAGATGAAGATTTTCTGAACTTCCTGAGTCAGACAGCAAAAGATGACAAAAAGTATGATGCAGGTCATGAAGATGCAGAAGAAAGTACGAGAGAGGGTGATCGCGAGGTTCAAGATGCATCTCCAGGGGGTGAAGACCACACATCACACCTGATTCAGGTCACAAACGATGATAAAGATGGAGATGAACCCTGTAAGACTGTTAAAGATGAACAGCATGTTGAAGACAGTCAGTTTAGTGATCATTTGGAGACATCCGGTTGCTACAGGAGTGATGACGAAAAAATGCTTGTACCAGAAGACGATCAGTTTGCGAAGTACCTTGATCAGCTGAGTAAGTCTGATAAAGGTGCAACAGGTGTTCAGGAATCCACAGAAGATGGAAATCAATCAGAACGTGACAAAGTTAAAAATAAAGATACCAGCAAGTTCGAAGTAGAACACATTGATGAAAGCGGCATGCCTGGACACGACTTTCTGGAAAAGTCAGGTTGTTATAAAGATGATCCAAACAGAGTCGTATTGCCAGAAGACAAAGATTACATGTCATACCTGGACCAGGTGAGTAAATATGATGAGGACCGAGGAGATGAAGATGGGACGGATGAGGTCGCAGAGAAAAGTGAGAAACCAGGAAAGGATCAGTTTAGCGGTCACATCGAGAAATCAGGTTGTCTCAGAGAAGACGAAGAGAAGATTCTAACTTTAGAAGATGAAGAGTCCTTGAGATACCTTGATCAGGTGAGAAGGGAAGAGAAAAGTAAAGATGAAGTTGATAGAGAAAAGGATGAAAGTGAACTGGATAAGACTCATCAACTTGGAGATGATCTTGAAAATGTTGGATGCAGTAAAGACAAGCCATCTACAGTTGAAGATGAAGAGTTTTTGTCTTATCTCGGTCAGGTGAGCAAAAAAGAAGCAGAAGAAAAGGCCGAACCCGAAAGCAAAACAAAGCCAACCGATGAGGGTCAAGGTGAAAAACATTTCCGAACTGAATCTTCACAGTCTAAAGAGGACGAACCAAAAGAAAGCGAACGATTGGATGATCATGTGGAGAGGTTGGGCTGCCATGGAGAGGATCATGGTAAAGCTGTGGTGTTTGAAGATGAAGAATTCATGAACTATCTTCAGCAGGTGAGTAAGCATGATGACAGCAAGAAACATGATCAAAAACTTGAAGAGAAAGAACATGAAGGAGCAGAGAAAGATTTTGATGACCATGCCACCATGGAGAGAGATGTTGATGATCGTGCCACCATGGAGAGAGATGATGATGCCAGTGCAGCTATGGAAAAAGATGGAGATAAGATTCATTCTCCTGAAAATGATCACCTCGATGATGGTCTAGAAAAGTCAGGTTGCCATGAGCATGAACCTAGAAAGGTTCCAGCTAAGGAAGATGAAGACTTCCTATCTTACCTGAGCCAGGTGAGTAAAGACGGAACAGGTGGAGAAAATGCCAAAGAACTCGAAAAAGACGAGGAACGGAATGTCGATCAGTTTGGCGACCAGCTGGAGAAGTCTGGCTGCCGTGGAAAAGAGAAGGAGAAGATCTCAATGACAGAAGATGAAGATTTCATGTCTTACCTAAATCAGGTGAGAAAAGATGATGAAAGCAAGAAGGATGTTGGCGAAGAAGATGGCACAAGAAGAGAAGCTGATCCTTCAATGAAACTTTCTTTGGATGATTCTGCCTCCATTCCAACAAAGTTTTCGTTGCCTGTTTCGAAGCCAGATTCTTCTGCTGACTTACTGTCGTCCTTCTCGTCTCAAGCAACGACAGTTAATATTTCTCCCACGACTGCCACAGATTTCATTCCAGGATCGACGGAGGACGATTCTCCAGCTAACATTCCACGCGGCAAAGATTCCGAACAGCAACCTGAGTTGGAGACGTCAGACAAAAAGTTCCAAGACAAAATAACTCTAGACATTGAACCGAATAAAGTCACTGTCACATTCCCTGGGAAAGATGGCTCACTTTTGGGCTCAGGTGAGGACTCAACCAGTCCAAAGGATGAAATTTTGAGATTGCCAATAGAAAGAGAGAAAGGTTTCGATTTTATTTCTCCAATAGAGGAGACATTCGATGAGAAAAAAGATCAAGAAACCGGTTCGGACGGCAGGGAGACGACGGAAAAGAAATACGATGATCAGGTCACCCTGGAGGTCGACAGCAAAAGGGTCGAAATCACATTTCCGTTCAACAAAAAAGAGTCGACGCCTACGGTTGACGACAAAGTTGAAACCGACGAGACTTTGAAGTGGAAAAACATGGAGCACCCGGGTGGGTCTCGAGACGAAAATGATCCCGACTCTTCTGCACGTGTAGACGTGGAAGCGCCTGAAAAACAACTCGATAAAAAGGAGACGGATGAAAGAAAAGATGAGCAAAGTTGCGATGATTCCGGTGCGCCCTCAGTTGACGTTTCGACTCATTTCGACGAGTCTTTTGAGAGCAGTATTAGAATCAAGGATGTCACTGGTGATGGAGGTCTTGATGATGATGGTCATAATCGTCGTCCCGATGAATCGAGTGCTGGAGGTGATCCATGGAAAGTGGAAGCAGATGGAGCAGTGAATGAAGATGACGGAAAGCATCACCTGGATGAGGAAAGTGGAAGCAGGAAAATTGAACCTTCAGAAAGTTTTCAATCTGAAGGAAATGGAGAAAAATCTGATGAGGATAGCGAGTCGAAAGCATTGGAAAAAACAGACAAAGCACTCAAAGAAGAAGAAGAAGAAGCTGCTCAACCTTCAGAGAAGCTGAAATATCCTGATTCTTCTAAGCATACAAAGCCTGAATTAGATGGTGCAGAGCCTAAATACGATGCTGACACGCCCAAAGGGGGTGAAATTTCAAAAGATGATGATGATGATGAACTATCGGCTCATTTGCTTCCATCGCCAGAGAAGGAAGTGTCAGGTGAGGTGATCGCTGAATCTCCACAAGAAGAGAAAGGAGATGATGGTGGCAGGAAAATAATATCTTTCCCTGATGGAAGTATCGGTGATGAACGACACGACATGGATACAAGTACCAGCGAGGCTGATTTGGATCGAAGTGACATAGAAGCTAGCAGTGAATTGAAGCCTGATAGACCAGTCAAAGAGGGTACACCAGGTGCTACTGAGAAATTTCCAGAAGAATTTCTAAACTTGAAGTCGACTGAAAACGATGAACGGCAAAAGGCTCCATTCCAGGTTAGCGATGCAGAAAGCTCCGATGCAGAATGGAAGGAGGCTAGTGATGAGACTGCTCCGAAGGAAGATATTGCAATCGAGGAGGATTCCAAAACCATCGTCGAAGACGAAGATGAATTGTTTGAGGATGCAAAGCCTCCTGAAGTTGTTAAGAGCTCCTCACAAGATGTGGCTGAGAAAGATCGGAAATATTCTGAGACTGATGTAATTAAAGATCAACCTGCTTCACCTGGTGGCAGTTACGATGATAAAGGTGATTCAGTTGCTCTTTCTGGAGTTGATGAAAAAACACCCACATTGTTGCCAGGAGGTGAGCTCGATGGGGAGACGAGGCTGGCTGTTGAAGATGACAGCAAAGTTCAGAAGCAGCCAGCTGCTAATGACGACATCGTATCACCTGACCAGGTAGATCGGCAAGGTGATGGAGGTGACAAGCTGCCACTGGAACCAGCTGATGATCTCGACGGCGTTAAAGAAGATGAGGCGGAAGAAACATCTGAGAAGAAATCTGCTGAGGATGATAGAAAACCACCACATTCTCCATCAGTTCAGTCCAGCGAAGATGACAAAAGCGAGAAAGTGACAGCATCTGAATCTCTGGACAGTAAGGAAAGTGAAAGCGAAGAAGTTACTCGAAGAGGTAGTGAGCAAGATGATACCTTTGAGAAACACGAAGGTCCTGAAGACGACGATGATGAATTGAAGGTGAAAGACGCGTTTTCAATCCCCGGTGAAAAAGATGAAAGTGAGATTTTGACCGGCGAGAATGAAGAACTTGCAGTATCTACTGAGAAGAAGAGAACAGGTGATGATATCGATCGTGAGGTGGCTGATCAGCCATCGTCACAGGAAGGCTTGGAAGAGGGGACTATGGCTACTGAGATTTCAGGTGATGAGAAAGAGAGAAAAACGGACGCAGGACCAAAAACGGTTGACAACGAGGATGAAGAAAGTAGTGCCGCGACACATCCTGTTTTGGTTGAGCAAAAAGATGAAAAAGAACGTCTTAAAGAAATTCCAGGTGTTGAAGAAGAATCTGGAGATGGAGGTGGAGGTGGTGACATTGCCAGGGGTGACAGACTCCCTGTAGAAGATGACCAAGAAAGTTCACCAGGATCAGGTGTGGAAGACCTTGGAGGTCTGGAAAAACCAGATGTTACTTCAAAATCTGACAAACCCCTGCCTTCCCACGAGCCAAAAAAGGACGAAAAAGTGGACATTCCTGGTTCTGTCTCACCATCAGTATCGTCAACAGAGAAGGATTCAGAGAGGTCAAAGTCGGATTTAGTTTCTACTGCAAAAGTCATCGGGATGGGTCTGATGGCTGTTGTTGGAGCGCCAGTTGTGGCAGGAATGGCCATCGCAGAGGCTTTGAAGGGAACTCCTGATCGACATCCAGAGGTCTTCAATAGAGACCATCCTCAAGATGAGTGGCTCAACCATCCCCGACCCATCGACACAAGCCCAGCAAAGGAGGTAGGGCTTCAGTTGGAGAAAGCGCTCACAGCGACTGCAAAGGAACCGCCTGGTATCGCTGCTAGTGATGATCGCGGTAAAGGAGCAGGAAGTGAATCTAAGATTTTGTTAGAGCGAGAAAAAGAGAAAGATGATGACAAATTAGACCAATCTGATAGTGCCAAAGGTCCCAGGGGAACATTCGAACCTCAGACGAAGCATGATGATGGTTCTGGGACAGGTCACTTACCAGGTGATCAGGATTATTCAAAAACCGTTTCTAAAGAGATCCTCTCTAAGGATCTTGAAGTTGATACAGACAGTAGAAATGAATGGCTTGACGATGAAGAAAAGACAAAAGTGGGAATCATCGAAAGCCGAACTGGCGGACAAGAAGATGATGAGTCTGAAGCTGTAAAGAGAACAGGCTCTTCTGAAGATGTACCAGAAAATGGTGGAAAAGGAACTGAAGACAAATCTGTCGATGATGGAACCAAAACCGTTAGTCAAACTTCTAAATCGGAAGCAGACGATGCGTGGACTGGCGTCACCTCTCTAACCAAGATTCTTCAGAGTCGCTGGTACGATGCAGACATGAACATGTTTATCGATCCGGATAGTGGTAAAATGATGACACTTGAAGAATGCATCGATAAGGGTTTGATCGACGTGGATGAAAAAATAGTGGCCGACCTTGATTCCGGGGAAGTCATCGGTCTGAAGGATGCCATCCAGAGGCAGTTGATCGATCCCAGTTCCGGGTTGTATTATGCCGACGACCGAACGCCGCTTCCTCTTTCCAAAGCTCTCGACAGCGGGCTCATAATGGACGACAGCATTCCAGAGATTTCTCCCTACGATCATCTCCTTCAGACATCGGTCGCCAAGCGTCCCTCGGAAGTACAACGACCACCCAAGGAGGAACTGATCGGCGGCCCGGTCGACGTCATCACTCAGGCTCGGCAATCGTACGGACTCGTCGATGCCGTAAAGTCTGGAATTCTCGACCCGCAGACGAATCTGGTCAGGGATCCGGCTTCGGGACGCCAGTACACTCTCGTGGAGGCTATGGATAGGGGTCTCATCATCACTCGTTGCACGGTTTTCCGTGACCCCGGGACGGGTAAACGCAACACTTTCGATCAGCTGCTACGCCGAGGCTGCGTCAGCTTGAAGTCGGGCGATATTGCCCTGGAGGGCGGAGGGTTCATGGCCATTGCAGATGCCCTTCAAAAAGGTTTTCTCACCGACGAAGGAGATCTGGAAGCAGGAGAAAGCTTGGAACGTCCTCTGAGTCTCATGAAGATACTCGATCTTTGTCTTTACGATCCAGTCACCGGTCATTTCATTGATCCAGAAACAGACGAGCGTTTGACTTTGACGGAAGCCTTGGATGAAAATCTCCTCGATCCTCTTTCGGCCGTTCTCAACGATCCGGCCTCGGAAAAGGTGTGCAGTCTAGAAGAGGCCCTGATACGGGGGCTCGTCTCGGACAGAACCGGGGCCGTGTACGATACTCAGGCTCGCAAGAAGATATCTTTGGTAGAAGCGGCCCGCAGGGGCATTATAATACCTCTTCCGATGAATCTCAATACGGCGGTCGACATAGGGCTTTTCAATGAGGAAACTGGCAAGTTTTACGACCCCACCTGTGGCATGTGTTTTGCTCTCCAGGAAGCCATTGACAACGGTTTGATAGACTCACGGTCACTCATTGTTGACCCAGCCACTGGAAAGGTCATGGCTGTCGCTACAACAACAGCCTGCGGAATTTTGGACTCCCGCAACGGCAATGTCATAAATATTCACACCGGGCAGGTTCTTTCGCTTAGGGATGCCGTCATTCTTCCAAACAGACGCCAGCAACCGGTAGAGAGGAGCGACAGCAGCCACCGTCTCTCCGTGATTCAGGAAGAGGACGCCATCTCTTCTTCCTCTTCGTCTTCCAGTGGAGGAAAACAGTCGACGGAAAAAATCTCCACTGCACCTACGGGCCAACCGATCAGAGAGAGGGATGAAGACCACGATGCTGATGATGAAGGTGGTGAAACTGCTCCTCCTAGCGAGGTCAGAGATGACGATGATGACGAAGAAGAACTAGAAGGAGATGGACATCAAGTTGTCACTTTTGCTGAAGAATATGCAAAGAGGTTGGTGGACTTTGCTCTCGAGAAGCTCAGCGAGGACCAAGCAAGAGGCGGAGAGTTGGACTATCGTGTGCTCGAAAGAGAAGTGACAGAGAAATGTGAAGATGATGAAGATGTAGAAGGGCAAGAAGATTTCAAGGATCAGGCAAAAGATCCTGACGAGGGAAAAGACTTTGAAAACGGAGATGTCTTTAAAAGTAAATTGACCAAACAGCTTGATCCAGATTTCGTTTGTCCCGAGGATGATCATCTCAAGCCCAAACAAGAAAGTTTAGGAGATGAACGTTTCCATGAAACTCTGCAACCTGGTTTGAAGCCTTCTGCCAAAGAAGATCAAACTTTCATGGTGGATGGAACAAAAACGTCAGCAAGTTCAGAAGGAATAGAATTCAAAGAACGTCTTGATGAAGACAGGAAGGTCGTTGCAAAAGAAAAACCGAAAGTTGAAGAGGAGGAAAAACCAGACACCCTGGAGGGAAGCATCTTGAAAGAGTTGACGGAACACCACGATTGGTTGGAGTCTTTAGAGCTGCAGCTGTGCATGGAGGGTTCGAATTACGACTCGCTGAACTCCAACGGGAGGATCGAAAGACATCTTGCCGACAGCAAGGTACGTTCTCCTTGATGGGGGATTAGATTTGTGGTGGGGATGAGTGGGCACTCTGATAACTATAAATACAACCAGAGAGAGAAAGGCTGTTTTTTCAGCAGACACCTGTTCAAGTTATTTCTGAATGATGATTTGTTTTCATGAATGCATTTAAATTGAATAAATACTTTCAGAAAATCTTGAACGAATACGAGTCGAGACTGGCATCGGTCGAGCACTCTCTCATGAAATCATCTCTCCTTCTCGATTCTAACCCGTCGACTGACCTCAGGCACAAGTTCAATGACCTCACTGACCGGGTCATCGTCCTCATGGACTCTGTGAGTATTGTAGTGGTTGTTGTTGTTGTAAATGGTGGTATTTTTTATGAAAATGGTTGTAAGTGGATTGAAATGAGTTGAGTTGTTTTTATTATTTTAATTATTCGAGTTAGTGGCATTTGTAACTTTTTCTTAATAAAAACTTGTTTTAATAATCATAATACTCATGATTTGTGTATAAATCGTGTATAATTATTATATTGTTATGTGTATTATCATATGGTCATGTAACCGTGCTTGTTGCATCCAGTTCGGACGACTTTGATCGATAGAGATGTTGCTGAAATAATTGCGGAATGATTGCATTGCTGTTAATGTTACACGAGAAATGTTTTAACGTTGGATGTGCTGATAATTTGTCACAACGTATTTTATCACCTTCGAGGTCGGAGATGAAACCAGGCTGAGGCACGAACTTCTCCAGTCGCTCCACAACGAGAAGATCAAGTTCGACAAAGGACTGGGAGACCTCGATAAAATCGTGTCGCGATCCGAAGACGCGATCAGGTCCGTCCAGAAAAGCCTCGGAGATCCCAACCGGGTCAGAGAGCAGGTCAGGATTTGTCAGGTGAGAAGAGCAGTGCTAATCTAATTTGAATATTTAGTTGAAATTCGAATAAATTAATTTTAATTACGTCTTCTAAATTAATTTTAAACATTTTATACAAGTTTGTTGGTTTTTTGTTTTCTTCAGCTGGTTCTGGAGGACACTCAGGAATGCGAGGAAGAAATACCGAAGATCATAGATAGCGCTCAGATGATCATATCGTCCGTTCAGGTTGGTTGTGAAAAAATACTCTTGAAATCTTTTTTTTCCATTCTTCTGAAATCTTTTTTTTTCCATTCTTCTGAAAAATGTTTTTTTCATTTAAAAAAAAAGAAATTCGAGGACCGACTGGAAGCCTTCCGACCTTCGCAGGCCTCTCCGGACTTGCCGTCCAATCAGCTCGTCAGGACTGGTCACCACGACCACGCGGACCTATTGAAATCCATCATCGAGAGGTCGGACAACCTGTCAAACTGCGCCAACAACTTGATCGACAAGCTCGGCACCATGAAGCAGCTGGGACTGACGCTGAAAGCAGTGGAGTCTAAAATGACAGAGTGGTGCGAGATGGCTGAAGCCTTGCTGGAGGATCTGAGAGAGAGTGATCAAGAAAAAGAGGTTAGAGAAGATTACGAAATTTTTGCGGCATTACGGGTTGAGGGGAACAGTGTAGACCTTGAATGGTTTTGAAATTCAGTTTGAGTGACATTCGATAAATTTGTTTCTTCAACAAGGATCGTCATCAGGACGCCGAGCAGTTCATGTCAACGACCTACGAGACCGGACTGAAGCAGTTGAACGACGTGACGAACGTGTCGTCTTCGTACGTCAACTGCCTCGTGGATCTCGGAGCTGACGACGTCGTGGTCGAATCCGTCAAGTCGAGGCGGAATGAATTGAGCGATCGGTTGGAAAAGATTATGAACCAGGCGAAGATGCTTACTGGTTAGATGTTTTATTTGATAAGTATTCTTCATTGAATTTGTAGTTTTTACATTGAATTTGTAATTATTACATTGAATTTCTTAGATGTTTTATTTAATAAGTATTTTTCATTGAATTCGTAATTATTTATTACATTAAATTTCTTACTCGTTGTTGTATATATTTGCAGGATCTAGACAGGTATTTTTTGTATTCATAGGTGAATTGTTAGCCAATCACATGGCTTTTCTGGATCCGGAAGAGGCATTCATGGAAACGGACGAATGGCTGAGAGGCATTGAAAAACGTCTCCAAGATGCCGAGACTGTCAACTTGAGGGACGAAGACATCCAGGCCACGCTCCAAGATTTCTGGGAGATCCAGGCTCAACTGGACAGCAGGGAAGCAGCTCTGAAATCTATAAAGACCAAAGAAAATCCATCTCTAGAAGCAAAGAAGGTTCCACAATATGCTAATGATAATGATGGTGGTGGTGGTAGTGATGTGAAAATGGTGGTGGTGATAGTGATGTGGTGGTAATGGGTGGTGATAGTGATGTGAAAATGGTGGTGGTGATAGTGATTTGATGATGGTGGTTGTGATAGTAATGTGATAGGGTGGTGATGAGATAATTAGCTGAAGTTCTTATAGTAGTTGATGATTGCTCTCTACATTCATTGATTTGGCCTGTCTTCATTCCGTCAGGAGCAGCTGAGCAAGCGTATCGAAAGCGACTCTTCCACGTGCAAGCGAAGGGCATCAGAGGTCGGAGAAGTCAAGTCAAAGGTCGGAGAGTTCAAGACCACATTAAACAGATTCAATGATTGGCTGATTCCCGCTCTAGTGACCCTGAACTCTATGGATCTGACGAAGATGTCGTTGAAACAGTTCACCGATAAGGTAAGCATTAATTATTCTATGCTATGTTTTTATGACGTTGTTCCGAGATAGTACAAATGAATGTAATAAGCAGCTGTTGGTTGCTCGCTCGTAATTATATTATTTTGAGTTGTTGTCGAACGGAATGAGCACGCATTCATGTGGTGAAAACTAATTTTATATATATAAATATATATATATATATATATATATATATATATATATATATATATATATATATATATATATATATATATATATATATATATATATATATATATATATATATATATATATATATATATATATATATATATATATATATATATATATATATATATATATATATATATATATATATATATATATCCATGTTGTCAAATTAACAAATAATTAAGCAATAACTCCGATCATACATCCATGGTCAATGTGTTCTTTGCCATCTATTATTTCAGACTCAGAGCATCTCGAACGAATCCAACGATCTGTTGGCCTACCTCGTCCAGTGCAAGTCATTGGTTAGAGAGTTGACGAATCAGAGGAGACTTTCGGCAACGTTCATCCACCCTCCCGGAGAGTTGACCCCGCTGGTCACCACCGGACACGAGGCCGTCACCGAACCGCTACGGAGTGCCGAAGCCAACTGGGCGGAGCTGAAGGAAGCTTTGGACAGAAAGAACGAGAAAATGAAAGAAAGAGAAGAAAAGGAGGCACTTCTGAAGACGAAAATGGAAGAAGCTTCCGATTGGCTGACGGAAATTGAAAAGCAGATTGTCGCTCTGCAGCCTGTGGCATTGGATGTTGGAATTGTGAATGAACAAATGGCTGAGTTGGAGGTGAAATAGAATACTTTTTGTATTTTTTTTTATTATTATTATTTTTTTGTATTATTATAATTATTTTTTGTATTATTATTATTTTTTTTAATATTATTATTTTTTTTTTTTTAATATTATTATTATTTTTTTGTATTATAATTATTTTTTTGTATTTATTATTATTATTTTTTTGTATTATTATTATTGTTATTGTTATTAAACAGTTCTTAACAACATATGTCAATCACACTACATTAAGTAATAACGATGAAATCGCAGCTGCATTATAACATCCTTTTTGTACATATGTGCGTCAATTGCACTTCATTGTGTTTGCGCACAAGTTTCTTGCGGCCAATCACGAGGATTGCAGCCACAGAGGTCGTCCAATAAGATTTAATTTTTCTTCAATCCAGTCACTGCTGGAAATGTTCGACAGGGAAACTCCAAAGCTGCTGGAGATGAACAACATGCACTCCGTATTCTATCCTCCATCCAAGAGTAAGTAAATCGTGCACAGCCATTGCGATTGATTTAAACGATCGCTAAAGTCGTAGTTATCACGTTCGAGTGTTGCTAATTTCATTCTCAACGTTGCTGATTTCAGAATCTCAACAACAGCAGCAGCGACAACGTGTCAGGAGTACTGGAGAGAATGAGGGACAGCTGCCTCCTCATGCTGCTTCCAGCGAGTCGAGCGGAGTCAGCAGCAAACCGAACTCCGTGGACAATCTCTTCCACGTTGAAAGTGAGTGGCCCGTATTAATATTTCTTTTCCACGTTGAAAGTGAGTGGCCCGTATTAATATTTCTTTTCCACGTTGAAAGTTAATATTTATTGTGGGTTTATATGCTGTTGTATGTTTAGTTTTTTTTTTTTATAAATTCTGGTTTAGCATAATTAAATGTTACAGAGTGTTTGTGCTTTATTTGAATCTCCTTGTATTGAACATCTTCTTCAGTTATCTATTCATTCATTCATTTATTCATTCATTCATTCGTTCATCCATCCATCACGAATAAATATCGCATTAATGTTCTTTCATCAGATCTTTCCGACAACCACCAGCAGTTGAATACCATCAATGCCAAGCACGACAGGTTTTCCGAGATCTTGGCAGATCGCCAGATGGAACTTCAGGCCACCCTCTCCGATCTGACCCAGTTGTCAGAGCAAATAAAGTCCTACGACGATTGGCTGGGGGAGACTTCGACCGACCTGGATTCGCTGCTCGAAAGAGGCGATAATTCCGCCAGTGTCGGTCACGATGCAGACAGCGAGGACGTCCAAACAATACTCGAGGTTGGTCGTCGGTGATTTGGTGCTGCTGGTGGTTATGATAATGATTGTGTGGGACTAGTAGGTGTGGCTAAAAGGATGAGAATGCAAAAAGGACCAGGAACAGATGTTTGCATTATATTTTTTGTTTATAGAGTTTATTATGTTCTTTGCAGGGAATGAAAGAATCCGTTCATCAGAAAGACGAGCAATTAAGTCATCTCAGGTCAAGGACACATCAGATCTTGTTGAAGGGCAAACAAAACATTCAAGGTCACGACAGAATCGTGAAAGAGTTCAATGTCCTGGGTGAGTTTTCTTCTTGAGAAGAGCTTTTTCTTACATATATCGGCTGCAATTTAATCATCAAACTTTGACCTCTCAGAGGAGAAATTTGAAAGGTTGAAGGTCAAGCTCTCTCTGCCGACGACCTCGAAAGATCAGCAGGATCCCTCGAAAGACGGAAGAGTCTCGAGCGTTTCGAGGTGGCCCAAGAAAAGTTTCTTGCTTGGCTTGACACCAAGTCCAAGATGGCCTCTTTGCTCGTTCCCGTATCTAGTGACATCAACGTGCTTAACAACCAGCTGCAGCAGGTGAAGCTTTTGAAAGAAGAACTTTCTTCTAATCAAGACAGTCTGAAGGATTTCTTTCAACTCGGCGACCAATTGGCATGCGACCTCGAAAGCGACCCGGCCAATCGCAAAGCAGTTCACAAGGTTCGGTCTGGTCTGAACAAGGCCAAGCAGTCAAAAGATCGTCTCTCTCCACTGCTGGTTGACCTGGAGTCTCGTCTTCAAAATGCAATCGACCTCAAGAACAACAGAGACAGTCTCTACGATTCCATCAACGATCGGATCGATTCACTCGCCAAACAAGTCGAGGGGCTGCCCAATCCAGATAACCTGAATGTTCATTGGCTGGAAGAGCAGAGTAGCATTGCAAAGGTAAAGCTGAATCATTTTAAGTTTTTTTTTCAATAGAATAATTTTTAAATTTTGAAAAATATTTTTTTTTAATCATTGAAATATCTTTCAGAAGATGCTGGCAGTCCTGACTTCTGCCCACCCAGATCTCGAGAAACTGGGTCGTATCGATCACATGATCTGTCAGTCGCTAGGTCAGGAAGAATACTGGCCAGACTCTCCTCCGGCTACGGCGACTGCGGACCTCCAATCGCAAGAAAAAGATTTGAAATTAAAGATGGATCAAATCAGAGCAGATCTGGGTGGGTGCCTTGTTTATTTAGTCTCGGGGTGGTGGTAGGGTGACCGTATTCAATGGGGTGTCGATCGTTGGCGTCTTGCCAAAATAAGAAAGATGTTAATTTAGTTTTTAAATGTATATTTTATGTTTCATCACCAGAGGGCCGTCTCGATGAGTTGGACGACCTGAAGAAAGGCGCGCACAATCTCAAGTCGTTCCTGACCCGTGGAGAAGATTGGATCATTAAACACGAAAACACTCTTGAAGTTGTGTCCTCCATCTCCTGTCGCAGGGAAATGCTCACCGATCAGTTGTCCGAGTGTCAGGTGAATTTGACTGGTCGACGGATGGTTGGGTTGAGGATCAAGCGGATGAGTTGATTGGTTGAATTATTATTTTAATGATTTTTCTTACGTGTGATGGATTACTTGCACGATTGCTTGGTCGAGTTAGTAGCAAAGTGAATTAATCGGTCAGTGATTGATTGGTTGGAAGAGAAGAAACATATATGCAGATTAAAGAAAGTTGATTTTTTTTTTCAGAGCCTCGTAGAAGAACTGGCATCACGCCAGCATGAATTTGAACTCGACCTAGAAAAATACGGGTCGCTCGTAGACGAATCATCATCCCCTGCCTCGAGGGCTCAGGGCAAGCAACGCTTGGAAAAGTTAGCGGAAAACTACGAAAAGCTACGTCGACAGGCATCTGCAGCTATGGAAAACTTGCTGACAGCCTCTAGAGCTTCTGATGCCTACATGTCTGAAACCTCCAGGGTCAAGGCCAAACTGCGACTCCTGGTGGACAAGGCGTCATGGACGGTGGCGTCCCCGGAACGCGATGCCGGAGAAGTTGCTTCGAAGAGAGACGAGTTTGAAGCTCTACTCAGAGAAGTGGAGAGGTTCCAATTGGACGATTTAGACTGTCTGAGGGAGAGATGTGCCTCGTTGACCGATCTGTGCACCAGGGACAGGCGTATTGTTGAAGAAGAGGTGGTCAGTGTTGCTGATGATGTTGAGCAGCTGAGAGAAAGTGAATGATTATTATCATTTCATCACGTGTCTTGCCACAGTTGTATCCGACTTCGCAAAAGTATCCATGAGTTACTAAATAAATAACTCATGTATGATGAATTGATGTGAAACAAAATCAAACTAATTGGAGTTCCGTTAACATACATAAGCAAATAATAAACAGATAAATAAATATAGAATTTAAAAAAAATGACAAACACTCAGATGTCGAGAAAGAGAGAAGTCGTCTCGAATTGAAACAGGAAGCCAGGGAACTGCTGAACGACCAACTAAACGAAATCCAGTCCAGCATGCTGGAGGTCGAACGAGTCATCAAACCCCCACCGTCCGGGTTCTTACGTCCCCCTGGCCTGGCCCCGGATCCTCAGCAAAAAATGGAGCAGCTGATTGTAAGTGTTTTTCTTTCAAGAAATCGTGGAGATATCGATGTACTTTAACGGATCGGTCGTCGCGGTTACAGAGCCTGCAAAAGGACTTGAAGGTTGTTGAAGGTCAACTCAAGGACGCCAAGATGACCTTGACCGACCTGTGCCACGACACAACTGAAGAAGTACTCCCAGAAGAGGCGGAGTCGATCGAGCAGGCGACCAATCGGCACAGGAACCTGCTGAGGGAGGTGACCGACGAGATTTCTCGGCTGAGGTCGCTGTCCTCAAGCTTGCAGTCGCTTCAAGTAAGAAACTTGGAATTGTGCTATTTTCGGTTTTTATTTAAAGTTTTTTATTTAATAAAAATATAATAAATTTGCAAATTGGTTGATAAAAAAAATTCTTAATGGTAAGATGTAATAATTATTGAACAGGGGGAAGCAGACCAGTTGCAGTCTGACCGTTCCAGACTTCGCGATGACGTCGTCAATGACGACTCGTCTCCGGAAGCGAAACTTGTCAACTACGAGAAGATACTCAAGGAAATCTTGCCATCGATGAAAACGAAAGTGGGCGCTCTCGGTCAAAACGAAAGTGCGATCGTCCGAGATTTACGCGGGAAATCCTGGGATTCGGACAAGCTGGACTCCTCGCTGAGGTACATAGACGGTCAGCTCGATGATTTAGAGTCTTTGGTCAGAAACAGAGCGGACGCGTCGAAGAAGACGTCGAGAGACGTTGACGACTTTGAAAGAGATGTCGATGAAGTGGTAGAGAAGATAACATTGGTTGAAAGAGATCTGAAGAATTGCGAAGATGGAAGTGACTTGGAGGTAATTAATAAGCCTGTTGTTGTTGACCAGGTTTGAGGGTTGGAGAATATTTTTTCCGTTGAGTCGAACATGCGTGAAGAAATTCAGTACATACAGACTGTAATTCTGCAGAAGAAATTTTCGCTATAAAGTTTTATTATTCTTTTTATTTTGTTATTTCAGGAATTCTACCAAACGAGAGTCGAGCCTCTCCGACAATCGGTCGAAGAACTTAGGAGACGTGGATCGGTGTTGTCACGTGATCGAGATGTTGCAGATGCTCTCCTCGATGCTCTGTCCGACAAGTTGAACAGGCAGTGGAATCAACTGTTGACCGAGGTACTGTTGTATCATTATAATAATATTTTTTTGAATCTTCAGTTTAGTTACACTCTCTACTTCCTTTGCGTCCAGCTGTCCGATAAGCAAAAGAAAGCAGACGAGTCGTTACTGAAGGACGGACGGCTGGACGAGACCTTCGGGTCAATGGCCTCGTGGCTGGCTAAGGTCAAGGTCATGCAAGACGAACAGAAGCCTTATGCCGTAGATTCGAGTGGTATCAAGAAGCAGCTTGAGACTCAGAAGGTAAATAAATGGATGGATGGATGGATGGGAGGAGTGAAAGAGAAGTCAAATAGGATTAATTGGTTTTTTTTGTAGCTGCTCGATCAAATGCTGGCCAACCAGAAAGCAAGCTACGACTCTCTGGCCAACCTCTGCAAGGATTCCGAACAGATGGAAGGCTTGAAGAAGTCTTGGGACAAGGCCATGGAAACGTCTCGTAAGAATCGCGAGGCCTTGGAAAGTCTGAAAGTCTTGGTGTTGGACTTTGAGGAGAGCAAGACGACCTTGGAGTCGTGGCTGGTGAACACGGAGAAGAAACTGTCGAAATTCTACTCCAAGGATTCCGTAAAGTCCGTTCACGGAGTGTCAGAGCTCCTGGAGAGAATTATTGTAAATTTGTTTTGCAGTTTGTTTATTTTAATAATATTTAAGAATAATAAAATTTTTATTAGAATTTATGATATTAAAATAAATTTATTTCAAGGAAATTAATAAGTTTAAAAAAAAATTTTTTATTCACCCTGATTAGAAAACCATCGACGACGTGTCCAATCATGTGCCAGTCAGAGATCACCTGATCAAGCAAGCCAATGAAATAGCTCACATTGCTGACCAATCCGAAGAAGCCAGGATCCTCCTCGATGATGTAGCAGCCACGGAACGAAGGTTCACCAACCTGGCTCTCTCGTTGACGCACTGCCTCGACGACATGAAAGAAATTCCGGAGAGGATGGATCATTTCTACGGAAGCCACAAGTCTCTTCTGCTGGAAGTGGAAAAAATCGAGTCTCACCTGGATGACCTTGCGACGCTGGCCGTGCAAGATGGCGAATCACCAACCGGTGACCCAGAAAAGGGATTGCTGGTAAGTTATTTGGTTGGGCTTAGTCAGGAAGACTGGATGTTCATTCAAGTAGAATTTGGCAGGATTCTATTTTTTATTCTTTTTTCTATCTCCAGTCTTTGGCTCCAAAACTGCAAGAATGCCAGAGTCTAGTGGATGACCTAAAGAAAGAGGGATTCTTATTGGCTCAGTTGATCGATGGTCCAGTGGCCAGAGAGATAAGGGAGGCCATCGCCAAGGACACTGCCATCGTTGACCTTGTTTCGAACAAAGCAAAGGTTGCTATGGAGAAGGTCAAAGTGCAGAAACAAAGATCTTCAGAGGTTGCTATGAAGCAGTTTTGTATTATTTTATTTTAGACCTGATTAAGATTAACATACAAAACTAATTTGATATATTATTTTATGTGTTTATGATATATGACTAATTTAATATATATAATTAATTTGATATATTTGATGTGTTTTATGATATATGAATAAGAATCTGTTTTTACGATTAGCTTCAAAACGATGTGGAAAATCTGCTCGACGAAGCCAAAGAACTGGAAAAGAAGCTGGCAGCCGATGGAGAGCCGATCGTCGAGCTCATCTCGGACGACGTAAGTCCCACGTTGACGAGGCGGAAGCTGGAAAGGCAGAAGAACCTTGCAGAGGAAGCGGACAGTCTGAGGAAGAAAGTGAAAGAGCTCGGGTCGAAGGTCAGAGCCATGTCGAGGTCGTCGTCTTTCAGCGAGGAATCCGATCTTCCTCACAAGGTTTGTGGCGTAGTTTTGAGACTACGGTAGTCAATTTTTTTTAAATTTGTTATTATTAGTTACCCCACTAATAAAGTAACCACAGCGAATCTTTTGCAATCATCATCATCACTACTTCTATTGTTGATTCGTTAACGGTCGTGACTGTAACAGAGTGAAGAACTCCAAAAGAAAATGGAGGACATCTCGCGCAAGGCGTCGGACTCGGTCGTGAGGCTCGAACGAGGCAGCGAGTTGACCCGAGACTTCCGAGACATGCAAAAGGCCCTGCTGGTCTTCTTCCAGGACTTCCAGAAGCAGTTAGACGTTCTGGTGTCGGTCGATCCCGTCGAAACTGGAGACGAGCTGAACGATGAGACATACCAGGTGCGTGTCATTTTTCTTGAGAAAGTTGAAACCTTTTTCATCGAGCAGCCCTCTATTATGCTACTGAATTTTCAAGATTGTGGAGGTGCTGGTGGCAGAGCGGTAAAGCGTTCGCCTGTCGATCGTTAGGTCGGCAGTTCCACCTCATCGGCGTCACCAGCGTAACTCCCTTAAACAAGGAGATCACTCGCATTGCTCGCATTGCTAAAGGGGTAGGTGTCTATAAATGGCTGCCTTTGCAAGGACCCTTTCTCGCCTTTGAGCAAGGCTTGTCTTGGAAAAGGCGTGTGCTAAATGTCAGTGAAAAAAAATATATATACATATAAATGCTTGCTTCAGCTACGTTATTTTCGTCTTTTTTTTCTCCAGAGATTGCAGTCGCACCTGGCACAGCAGCGTCCCGTCCTGGACCAGCTGACGAGGACATTGTCAGAACTTTTGAGGGTCGTCCCGCTCGATCGGGTGGAGAAGTTGGACGAGGTGGTACGCGAGGACACGAGTCATTTCATCAAGTTGTCCTCGGACCTGGACGTGCTCTTTCAGAAGCTGGATGACAAGATCGAGGCAAAACATGAAGTTAGTTGAGAAATGAAATTATTTATTTATTTGTTTGTTTGTTTTCTTTTTATTTTCTTTTTATTTATTTATTTATTTATTTATTTATTTATATTTATTTATTTATTTAATATTATGTTATTTCAGATATTTTGTGTTCCAAAAATAAATTTTATTTTCCAGTTCGAAGACAGACTGCGTCGATTGGAAAAGGCGCTGACCTACTTCCAGGAAAGGTTCAACCAGTTGGGACCAGTCTCTGTGTTTCCAGAAGCCATCTTGGATCAGGTGGCTGAGTGTCGAAACATGACTGAAGAGGTCAAGGAATTAAAGACCATGCTCGGTGGTTTCGAGAGGGAATTCCAACTGGCCGGGTTCAGTCTGACTCCGGAAAACATGGGTCAGTTTCACTTTATTTTCTTCTATATTGTTACTTGGCATTAATATGTTTTTTTTATTTGTTATGTTATATTAGAAATTATATTAAAAGTTATATTAGAAATTATATTAAAAGTTATATTAGAAATTATATTAAAAGTTATATTAGAAATTATATTAAAAGTTATATTAGAAATTATATTAAAAGTTATTTTAGAAATTATATTAAAAGTTATATTAGAAATTATATTAAAAGTTATATTAGAAATTATATTAAAAGTTATATTAGAAGTTATATTAAAATCCGTGGCCTAGAAGTCTAACTATTGATTAACGCCACATTAAATATTGTCAAATTTTCATTTCATTTCATAGAAATTATAATGATGACAATGCTTTCAACATTCCTGATAGAATTAAACAACCGCCTCGAGTCTGTGTCCTACCAGCTGGAAGAGGCTTCATCAGATGTCAATCACAGGAAGACGGTGCTTGTCTCTCTTGTCACGTTCCTTCTGGGACTGTCACTTGTCATTGAACTCCGCCCTCCAGGAGTTGTCTCTGGCGACGGAAAAAGAAGAAAGTGAGAGCTTGAGGAAGGGCTCTTTGGATCCGTTAGTTATTGCAGGTAAGATAGCAGCTCACAGAGATGTCGAAGCCGAGCTCGAGGCCATTTCGACAGAGCTCGAATCCCTGAAGGAGTTATCGGCCGTCCTGCAAGAGCGAGCTGGAGGTCCGCGACCAGAGCTGGAAGAGTCTATTCAGAGTTTAGAGACGACGATGAGGAGCGTGCAGAACGCCACTGCAGAGAAGGCACAGCTGCTGGGGGTCAGTATGGATCGGGCTACCAAGTTCCACAATGAGATGCAGGTCACTGAAATTATCATAAATTTATTTATATATATATATATATTTTTTTTTATAATTGATCGACATTGCTGTCTTTCTGTGTTTTTTCTAAGTTAAATATTTTTCTTTACTGAACTTATTTTTACTTGACTAAAGTTTAAAAGAAGTTTTTGTTTTCGTCGGTTCTTCAAGAACTTCCTGGTGTGGTTGCAGAAGATCGAAACGGCATTCGTGGATCTCGGTCCAACCCCGACCGATTCTCTCACGATTAAGTGGCAGATTGATATCATCAAGGTTGGCTATTATTATTATTATTAACTCAAATATAATTTAAATATTAGATTATTATTTGAATTATTATTGTATTAATTAAACGTTGGAAAAAAATTAGCGACAAAATTTTCTTGAAGAATCTCAAGTCGATTTAAGATTTTTACAATTTTTAATGAATGATTTGCTTTTCAGAACCTTGACGAAGAAATTCAGCCGAAATACCAGGTGGTCTCGCACCTGAACAGTCTCTCCAATCAGCTGCTCTCTTCAACGATGCCTACCTCGCCGAGGGAAGGTGCGGATATCATCACCGAGCCGATGACCAATGCCAATCGAAGGTGGATAAGAATTCTCGAAGTTGTCTCGGATAGAAAGGTCAGTTGGCGGTGGTGATGATGGTGGTGGTGATGATGGTGATGGTGATGATGGTTGTGGTGATGATGATCGTGATGGTGGTGTTGATGATGATGGTGGTGGTGTTGATGATGATGAAGATGATGGTGATGGTGGTGTTGATGATGATGATGATGATAAAATGTTTGAATCTTCTAACTTAGGGTGAACTGAAAAGAGCATTGCTGAATCTTGGTGAGGTTCAAAGCTCTCTGGATGACCTCGGCTCCTGGCTGGAAAGGTCGTCTGCCATCTTGGATCGACCTTGCATCATTTATGACTTGGCTAAGGTCATAGAAGCAGATATCTCTAATGTCAAGGTGAATTTGTTTTCAATGTTCATGGCTGATTTATTGTATGATAAATTATACGATGGCTGATTATAAAGTTTTCTTATGTTTATCGAAACTATCAGAGTCTCTTGAGGGATTTGATGACACATCACGAACACCTGGAAGAAATCAGGACCAAGCTCACAGAAAAAGCATTCGAGGACATTTCCGGAACTTTCCACAAACAGGTCGACGACCACGAGTTGAAGTTCAAGGACATCGAGAAGAAGGCCAAAGATCGTCTGGAGATGACGGAGCGAGCACTGGGAGAGGTAGAAGTTTTTCCGGTGCCGGCCGGGGTCTCAAATTTAATTAATCGTCGTTCATGTTGTCTTGGTTATCATTCATCCAGGTCAAAGGTTTCTACGACAACCTGGAAGCCGTCCAATCAAACATTTCGAAGCTGGAGTTGAGGTTGAGCGGGTCGCAATCGGTGGGATTGCTCCCGCAGTCCATCAAGAATCAAGAAGAACAGCTGGATGTAAGCGAATGAAAATATGGTTACAATGTATTAATGGATGGATGGGTGGTTGGAAGTGTAATGTAATGTAATGTAATGTATAGAACATTTGTATAGCGCCTCCCTTCATAGCATGCAGTCATGTAAGTGTAAATTGTTGGGTAGAGATTATATACATACTCATAAAAATCACCGCAGAACTTCATCGAAGAGACGAAAGTGACCGGCGACCTTCTGAAGAACGTTCTCACTGCCGGAGGTCACTTCTGCAAGCACTGCCCTCCGGCACTCAGCAGGAAGTTGAGGATTACTTTGGACGACATCTCCAAGAGGTGGGAAGCCATCGAAGATAAGACAGGAGAGAGGAGGAGTAGAATACAGGATGCTTCCGGACAGGTTCGTTTCGTTATGCCGCCTTGATCACATTTTGTTATGCCGCCTTGATCACATTTCGTTATGCCGCCTTGATCACATTTCGTTATGCCGCCTTGATCACATTTCGTTATGCCGCCTTGATCACATTTCGTTATGCCGCCTTGATCACATTTCGCTATGCCGCCTTGATCACATTTCGTTATGCCGCCTTGATCACATTTTGTTATGCCGCCTTGATCGATTGCAATTGCATCATTTATTCTAAACCGCATTGTCTACTCATTGAGATCAGATATGCTTCAAAGCTATCTGTTGCAATACACCTGTAGCTTTTATACCAGCATCATCACTTCTATCTTATACTATACAGGTCAACAACTACCACGACCTTTTGAACTCCACCATGGCCTGGCTGTCAAGTACAGAGAGAACGTTCTCGAACCTGAAGCCAGTTAGCAGGCACATGGACACTCTACTGGAACAAATGGAACAACACAAGGTAGGTTATTCAACCGATTAATTAACTCATCTGCTGAATGATTTTAAATCGGCTCACTTGTTTTCGGCTGCTTCAGAACCTCCAGCAGGAGATCAACTCCCGTCGCCACATCATTCACGAACTTGAAGCTGCCCAGCTGAACCTCAAGTACCCAGGAAGTCGCCAGGACCACGCCCTTACTAAAAATTTAACAGCCAATCAGGGCAAGAGGTGGGAAAAGCTGCTGTCAAAGTGAGTTTTTATGGTTTAATCAGATTTAATCTACTAATGATGATAATCATAATAATAATAATAATGTCAGTATAATAATAATAAACCGAATTTTTAATATTTTTATTTATTTTGTAATAAAAAATATTTATCTGATGAGATGATACATTTGAAAAGAATTAAAATGATTTTTTTAACAAAGGTGTGCTGACAGGACACGACAGTTGGACAATGGTTACAAAGAGACCAAGCTGTTTTTTGATGCTTGGAAGGTAATCATCATCATCATCATAAATCATCATCATCATAAATCATCGTCATCATAAATCATCATCATCATAAATCATCATCATAAATCATCGTCATCATCATCATCAATCATCATCATACATCATCATCATCATCATCATCATGGACACATTCGATAGCTTTAAATTCATTTTTTATCCAGAACCTCTACGATTGGCTGGCAGAACTCGATTCAAAGATGGACACCGACGACGTCAGCTGCGAAATAGAACTTTTAAAGACCGAGATGGACAAGCACAAAGACCTTCAAAGAACTCTCGGCTCGAAACAACCGACTCTCGACTCGGTCATGCGCACGGGTCGTGGCCTCAAGGACAAGGCCAACCTGACCTGCGATGCTGTCGGCGCTTCGAAACTCCACGAAATGATGTTCAAGTTGAAGGGCTTGTGGCTGACCGTGTGCGGGAAGGCAGTGGACAGGTAAGCTGTTTCTTTTTTTTTATTCGGCTTGCCGGAATAATCGACGGATTTATTAGTTTGGCAGCTGCCTCGGATTTGATAGTTAGATTTTGATTGGTCGTAGATTCAGCTTTGTTACAAAATATGTTTTATTACTTGCTCTGTGATTACTCGATTAATATAATCATTGATTGAATAATCTGATTGAAATATTCAGACAAAAACAACTTGAGGACGGCTTACTTGTGGCGGGCAGGTTCAAAGAAGCAGTGCAGGTGCTTCTTGATTGGCTGTACAAAGCTGAACCCAACCTGGACGAAAACGCGCCCGTCCACGGTGACATCGACACTGTCAGCATGCTCGTCGAACACCATAAGGTCGGTCGGGTCGTTTGACCTCCCGTTGTTATGACAACAATAACATCTAGTAGTGTTGTAGTTTTTTTTTTATTATAATTTTTCATTCGTTCATTCATCAATCGATTAATCCATCCATCGATTCGTTCTGCTATCAGGCATTCCAGAAAGAGCTGATGAAGAAAACTTCTTCGGTAGCTGCCGTACGGGAGTCAGCTAAGCAGCTGCTGATGACGTCATCGGACGACTCGTCAGTCCAGTCGAAGCTGGTGGACATGACTGCCAAGTGGGATCGCGTCTGCAACTTGAGCGTCTGCAGGCAGGAGAAGTTAAAAGTGGCCTTGGAGAAGGTAATTTATTCAATTCTCTTTAGCTATATCAAGCAGTATTACAGGCCTGCTGGATTACTGAGCCGTTAATTATAATATTATAATTCCAACATACTTGTTATGCGACTCTCGCTTCATTCTTTCACCAACCGTTCAACCGTTCGCTCCACCCGTGCACTGTTCTTCATAATTAATGTTTATTCAACAGGCGGAAGAATTCCACAGCAAAGCTCGACAACTGCTTGACTGGTTGGCAGAAGCAGAGAGACACCTGAAGTACCAGTCGCTGAATGTCGATACAGAAGAACAGCTCGTACAGCTGCTCACCGGTCATCAGGTCTTCATTTAGGAATTTTTATCGATTAATTAATTATTCAAAATCATGATTTGATGGTTAGAGATTTTAAGAGGGAAATGAAGATTCATATCTTCTCAGATTCCAGTGTAGTGTAGCTATTGCTTATTTTTATGATATACCGATAAAAATAACTTTTTTATATCTTCATTAAAGTTTTAAATTGTTGAAATATTATTAAAATGATGATTTTAATGTCATCGGTTGAGTTTGCAGTTTTTTCTTACATTTCTCACTTCTCCTTGTTTATCTTTCCAACTAACAGAAATTTGAGCGTGACCTTGAGACCTGGAAAGGTCACGGGGAGGACTGCCTTGCTCTTGGTACTCACCTGCTCCACCTGGCTCATCACGACGCCATTCCCACCCTTCGCAATTGGCTCAACACGATTCGATCGCGCCTCGACGACGTGACCTCTGCCAGTGACTGGCGGGGTCGTAGGTTCAAGGAGGGGGTGGAAAGGTCGAGGACTAACGGTCTGGTTATGGAGGAGTTGAACGAGTGGATGGGTGGCATGGAGAACCAACTGAAGGAAAAGGAAACGCTGCCGCTACCCGAAAACATTCCGATCCTGGAGCAACTCAAGCAGGATCGTGCTGTTTGTTTTTCTATTTATTTTATTTTAATTTTTTTTTGTAAAATTACTACTCTTCTGTAGGCCAGTAATATTGAATAATTTTTTTTTCTAAATAATATAAAAGTTTTATTTAATAAAAATGTACATTTTAGTCTACATTTTTTATTCACTTATAATTTTGTATAAATATATTTTTTAAAAACGTTTTCAATTTCGTCCGATCAATTCAATCTTGTTCGATCAATTCAATCTCGTCCGATCAATTCATCTTGTCCGATCAATTCATCTCCGCAGATCTTCGAGTCGGACCTACTCGGCAGGCAGCCGGAAATAGAAAAGTTTGCATCTGCCGTGAGGAGGCAGGCCTGGGACACCAATCAGAAGCCGTTGACGGGCCTCTCGTGGAGGTCTTCAGCTCTGAAAAGGTGATTGGATGAATATTAGTCGTGAATAAATTAATATTTAATTAGGCAATTTCAATATATTATGGTGAATGGTTGGATAGATCAAATATTAATTTTTATTTTAATTAATCAACTTCAAACTTTCATTCTTAGTTCTTACCTTCTTGTTGTTTTTTTGCTCAGGAGGAAAGCAGCCCCACCTCCACCACCCCCTGCAGAGCCGACGTTCAAGGATCCTCGGGCGGCTGCCCTGTTCAATAGATGGAGACAGGTGTGGCTGACCTCCATGGAAAGGCAGAAAAAGATTCAGGAGATGATTGAGAGATTAGAGGAAGTGAGTGAGAATATGAGTTTATAAATTTTATAAATAAGATTTATAAGATTTATAAATAAGATTTATAAATTTTATAAGTCAAGATTATTAAAAACTAGTAATTTTATGTTTCGTGTAAATTTTTATGCATTGCTACACCAACAGGAGGACCGTCTGAAGAACTTTGACTTTGACATGTGGCGACTTCAGTACATGAACTGGATGAGGCAGAACAAGACACGAACCATGGACTTCTTCTACAGGCAGGACAAAGACAGAGACGGAAAAGTCACCAGGAGAGAATTCATAGAAGGAATACTTAAATCAGGTGACAAAAAATGTTTTTTCTCTCTGACTCTCTTACTTATGCTCTCGTTATCTCTAACTTATTTTATGTGACATTCTTTCTCGTTTTACTTTTCTTTCATTCACTCTATCTTCTTATGTTTTTCTCCTTTCTCTCCATTTAGTTCATAGGTTAATCTTCTCTCTTTATTAAACTCGTAATAAGCAGGTTTCAGGACGACTCCCTTGGAGATGGAAGCAGTGGCAGACAAGTTTGACTTCAATCAAGACGGTTACATCGACTACAGGGAGTTCGTCGCTGCTCTCAGGTGGCCTGACAAGGTAAGTAGGGATGTACATGGTTTCATTAAAATAATTATTTAGTTTTTTATTCGTGTTTTTTTTCCTTCAAATTTTAATGCTGGAAATTCCACAATTTATTTATTTATCTATCTGTCTTGTCATTCTCTCTTAATTATTCAATTCATTTATTCACATTCATTTAATTTCATTTGCTTGCTGGTTTTATTCCAGAGGGGTAGATTCGACGGGGGAGGTCTCGGCCAGAAGATCAGGGACAAGGTGGACAAGCAGGCCAAGAAGTGCAACTGCTCCAAGCAGTTCAGTGTCGACAAAGTTGGCAACGACAGATATCGAGTGCGTATTATTGGTGCCGGTGATTGTGCTGGTTATGGTTGTAGTTTTTATTACTGGGGTAATAGTGGTGTGATGATTATGATGATCTCAAAAGTTAGTGGTTCATGTGGAAACTTTTTTCAAAATTCTTTTTGTGTGTGGAAATGAATTTAATTGAAATTAATAAATTAACGTAATCGGTGCAAACTCGCTGTTGATTGTTTTCCAGTTCGGAGAGTCGCAGAAGTTACGTCTGGTGCGCATCTTGAGGAGTACCGTGATGGTGAGAGTTGGGGGAGGATGGGTGGCGTTGGACGAATTCCTGGTGAAGAATGATCCATGCAGAGGTTAGTTGTTTCTTTTTGCTATGGTGATGATGATGATTATGAAAGTTTGATTTTTTAGGATTCCAGCGAGACTCAATAAGTTATCAAATTTTGACAAAAAAATTAGCTTGGTTTTATACAGTTATTATAATATTATAATCGCATAACGAATGAATGATTACTTAACCTCCAATAAAGGTTATCTTGTTGTGTAAGTCATTATAATATTATAATGAATGAATAATTAATTAACTTCCGATGGAACAGCGCCGCACCGTTACATCTCGCAGCTCATGGAGGATGACGGAGATAATAATGTTTTCATTGATGATGATGATGATGATGATCTAAATTGTTAGTTTCCATTGGCGATGGGCGATGGATGCCTGTGTTGTTGTGCTTCTCGTTGGTGTCTGGTCGAATTATTTAACGGGTGAACCGGTTGATTTTTTGTTGGGAATTTTTTATTTGCCGGAAGAAATGGTGACGGGTCGATGTGTTATTTCGCTTACATTGGTCACCTTGTGGTCGTTATTATATGATTCATATTATTTCGCATTAACTGGCCATCCGGTCCAATAATGGCTTTCGACCGCCCCAAGAGTTGCATCATTAATCACTATAATTCAAAATGCTATTCCGATTCACCTCTTGTCATCATAATCATCACCATCCCTCTCTTTTCCTTCCATCCCTATCAGTATCTCTCTGGCCACCAAGGTCGCTTGCTACTCAGAGGAGGCTGTTTTATTCGAGTCTGTGTAGGTTTAACATTGAATAATTGATAAATTGTGGAATGAGTTGTTCTTTGAGTCTGCAGCGCGTTCCTTATTTGTGGTTTGTTTATGTTTATTTTTTTCAAATAGATGTTTTGTTTATTTTCAATTCTTAACTTGTTTATTTATTTATTCATTTATTTATTTTATTTATATATTCATTTATTTATTTAATTAATTTATTTACTGTTGGACGACTGACTGCCTCTTATTTTGTTTAAGTTCTCTTCGGTAATTCATTTTTATTTCACTCGTTTTATCCCATTTTTGTTAGAAGTATATCTTTTTTCACATTTTTGTTAGAAGCATTATTATTTTATAAACATTTATTTAAGTTACTAACTTGCTTCTTTTGTTCGTTCGAAGTTTGTTGGTTTTTCTTGTTTCCAAGATGTTTTCCTTTTTTAACTTCTTTTTTAATGTTTTTATACTTTAAATGTTTCTTCTTTTATTATTAAGTTTTAAATTTTTAAACTTAAATAGAAGTTCACTGTTTCAGAGTTATCATTTCATTTTACTAACTACTATAGAAGCTTTCAAATCTGAACTGCTGCTGCTGCGTTTTTTTTGTTTTGTTTTTAATTTGCTTGGCGACTGAGTTGAAATTAAAAGAAATACACGAAATTCATTACTTTTGAACATTTATTTAAAATTCAAAGTTCTTTTTGATAATCGTTCTTTAATTAACCGATCAGCCAAAGGACGTACAAACATAGACCTCCGTGAACCGTACCTCATTCCAATCGGAGGCAGTCAGGCTTATGCCAACTTCAAGGCTAACATGCCGAGTAGGAGCTCTCAGCAAGTCCCACATAGAACCACTCCTCCTCCAACTGCTGCCACTCCAAGCAGGGTAAGCCTATGGATTTTATTAAAAAGCATTTTAAATAGGCTTGTATGGATCTGAGTGAGACAGAGAGAATAAAAGGGAAAAGGGAGAGGAAGGAGAAAAAGAAAGAGGAGAAATTGGAGGAAAGAATGGGAAAGAATGGGAAGAGATAGATAGGAAAAAGAGAAGGGAGTTGGGAAGGAAAAAGAGAAAGGAAATGAGAGACGGGAAAGAGAGAGGGGAGGGAGAGAAAGAAAGGAAGGGCAGAGAGAAGAGGGAGAGAAAGGAGAAGACAGAAAAAAGAGAGGAAAGAGGGGAAATAGAAAAGGGGTAGGTGGAGAGAAGTGTTGAAGAGACCAGAGGAGGAGAGACGAGGGGAGATAAGAGGAGGAGACAAGAAAGGGAGAGAAGATGGGAGATGCCACTCACGTTGTTACTATACCTGTTTGTAAAAATGTTATCAATGAGTGTAGCTGAGTGTTTGGTCATTCTAGTAGGTCTAGTTATTGTAGGTAGTAAGTTGTGTTCCAGTAGTGTATTCTCAAAGTTTGTTCTTAATTGTCCACAATTTAGCAAATTGATATTAAAATCTCCTCCAATGTAGATGTCAGACTTGTGGTTTATTGATGCTAAAAATTCATTTAGATTTATCAACAAAGAAACCTCTTTTGTTGGAGTGCCCCCACTCCCAACAAGTCTTCAGCGATTTGCAGTTAACCTGTTCTTCAGAAAAGGAATCATTAGTTATGTTATCTTTAGTATCAATAATACAATCAGAAATATCATTCAACTTATTATCAGGCACGGAGTCCACGTATATTTAGTAGCCGTTTTATTTTATTAAACTTAAACCACAACTTGGTTTAATATACACAGCACTAAGTCTACCAAATACTGGAAATACTGCTGGCGCAGTTGCGGTACTGGTAGTGACAGTTATGGCTTTGACAGTTTTCGTGGTGCTGTATTGCTGATTGACCTTGCCCTAATGTGTGTTTTCATGGTGTGATGCTGCTGTTGGTACAAAACCTATTATTAAAAACTAAGTTTTTTACAAATCTTTTAAAATTTTGTAATTCGACGTATAACTTGAACGAAATTGGAAGTTCTGATTTGTCAACTAAACACATTTTTCTGGGACCCTAATGAAAGAAGATAATTGTAATATCGTAACTAACCACAACAAAATAAAAATTATTTATTTTTATTATCAACTATTGTTCAAATATTATTTAACACAATTTTTATGTGTGTGTTTTAAAAGAACACGGCAAAAGGAAAACTTAGCTATCGATTTCAGGTATGTAAGCAAATACGCAAAAGGTGACTGTTTCCCATTACCTGATATCTCAAATGTTTTGCAGCGTGTAGGTTGTTCCTCGTTTTATAGCTGTTTCGAAGCTCAGAGTGGATACTGGCAGGTACCCAATCATCCCGATTTGTAGTGGCTTACTGCTTTCATATGTAACGATGGGTTGTACGAATTTACCAGAATGTCCTTTGGTTTAAAATCGGCATTATTTTTTTTGCAAAACCCTTTTCTATGATATCGTCATCTATTCACCAATCTGGGAGAGTCACCTAGATCATTTATATAAATTTTCTTTTATCTTATACTATCTACAAATCTATTTAGATAATTTTATTTTGACATTAATAATTTGGTTTGAATAATTTTCTAAACTGACACACTTGTTGTCATGTTTGACTTGTATTCCCGTGAGTTTCAGGTCACCGCATAAATTAAAATCTGATTCAGATTTTTTTCTCGGAGTAAAATAATACATATCTTGCTACAGTTTAATTTTTCAATGTTTAATAATTGAACAGCCAGTACGCTGAACAACATAGTCTGGTCGAACAGCAAAGGTACACTCGTAATTATAATCTCCGTAGTTCCGAGTTCCGAGAGGGAATATTCAATAGATCATTTAGTTTTAATTTTATCGCCCGACGCTGGTCGGAGCAAATTTTTTTCTAGATGGATAGGTCCTTGCATCGTAGTAGAAAAACTAACCTCACACGCATACAAGATTGACCTTGAACGTATCCGGCGACACGCAAATATCACTAGAATGCGAAAATATCATCCTCGCAACCAAGAAGCCATCGCAAATAATTGTTCTATCAGTTATAACAACGACGTTGATTTTAGTGACGTAAATCCCAGATGCAAAGGAGATACTGGTATTAATTTTGATGACGTTGACTTGCGCAACCTGTCGTAATCAAAGGTTAACGATATAAAAACTTTTAAATAACAATTTTCTAATATTTTCTCAACAAATATAGGCAAATACGAATTGATGCACCATGAAATTAAGATATCACCTGACTTTAAACCCAAACGTTTCAAAGCCTACAAGGATATCTGAATTATTAAAGGACGACGTTGCCCGTCAATTGCAGGATATGTTAGAGCAAGGTATCGTCGTACCTTCTCAGAGCGAGATGGTGAGTCCCGTTGTGTGTTTTAAAAGAATACGGCAAGAAGAAAGGTGTCCGCTAAGCTATCGATTTCAGATATGTAAACAAATATTCATAAGGTGACTGTTTCCCATTACCTGATATTCCAGATGTTATGCAGCTTGTAAGTAGTTCCTCGTTCATTAGATACTGGCAGGTACCCATTTATCTCGATTCGCAGTGGCTTAATTAAAATAAGCGAAACGGCTGACTCTCAATTAGGGTTGTTACAGTTTTGAAAAAAGATTCAGTTTCAGTTTCAGTTAAAGTAACTGAAACTTTACAAAGATTCAGTTTCAGTTTCAGTAAACTGAATCTTTAAAGATTCAGTTTCAGTTTCAGTTACAGTTAGATTCAGTTTTTTTTTTCAATTTTTTTAGGTAAACTACCAAGAAGAAATTTACTATAAAAACATTTTGCAACACAGACATGTTTAAAAAATGTATTTAGCCTAAAAATTCCTTCTTGAATTTATAAAAGACCAGC
This sequence comes from Erpobdella octoculata, assembly GCA_963978895.1. Classification (NCBI taxonomy): domain Eukaryota; kingdom Metazoa; phylum Annelida; class Clitellata; order Hirudinida; family Erpobdellidae; genus Erpobdella; species Erpobdella octoculata. The sequence continues at coordinate 38,103,483 of OZ022241.1, forward strand.
TTCCAGCTTGTCGTCACCCAAATTATGCCAACATCTGCTAAGAGCAAAGCCTGTATGGGGTTGCGTAATTGTTCTACAAGTCAGAAGAGCTCTTCTTATTTTATTGATGTTTCGATCAAAATAATGGCAAGTTATTCCCATCCTTACCGATGAATAACATGGCCGAGACCATCTGTTGTGATTGACACATACTTCGCTGAATTCAATGATAATTCAACAGATCTTTTTAATTCTTTTACTAATTCGGACACTTTTGTGGATATATCGTGTTGGTTCGGCAAGGTTAGTAAACGACCTTCCGACACAACTGCAAACATATTTTTAATAGAAGGTTCTTCGATGAAAATGAAATGGCGAACTGTTTGCAGCAAATGCTGAGGCGATAGCATGAGCAGCCTTATTATAGGCATTGGAGCCTTTTTTAATGTCATTTTTGCGTTCTTTAACAACAAAACAGTTTTCAATTGTTGCCTGGTTTTTCAAATATGAAAAGGGTCGTTTAATAGACTTACTTTGTGTTTTTGATATCATAGCTATTTTTTTCCTCTAAATACTCGTGGAACTAACTGATGCAAGTCTCAGAAACCCGACCCTCTTGGCAGCTAAAGGTTTGAGAAGCAACAGTACGTACAAGGCCGTTTATATCAGCCCGGATTTAACAGAGGCAGAAAGACAATTAGACTACCAGTTGAGGCAAGAAAGAAACAAACTCAATGCTCAACTTGGTAATGATTCGCCCTTTCGATACGGCATCCGTGGCAATCAACTGCACAAATTCAAGAAGGCCCAATAATTCACTCTTGCAAAAGCCACAGAGAATGCGTCACCCCAACAAGAAAAGCCAGCTCAAATCCTCTTCACCTACCTCGTCTCTAAATCACTTTCGGTTTTGGTCCAACAACCCATGCTCGCTCAATAAAGATAAACGCGATGAGCTAACAGCAAGAATAGCAGCCCTCGACCAATCGCTTAGACCACATGCCATGATTTTTGTGGAAACATGGTTTAACGAATCCTCAGACACCTCCATAGCTGGCTATCAACTGCACCGTAAAGACAGAGAGAGAGAGGAGCGCTGGAGGAGGTGTTGCGATCTACGTTGTGGATAAAGTTGTGACCAGTGAGACTGGCATTCCTCAGCTCAACTCTCCAGCTATTGAACAAGTCTGGCGAGTCATTTGTTTCGGTGGAGAAACTTTCCTCGTTGGTTGTTTATATCGCCCTCATGACTTGAACGACGACTATCTCACACAATGTATTGCTTCAGTCACAACAGCTCGTAGCTCACTTTCCGCCTTGAGCTGCTCATTTATGTTGCTCTATGGCGATTTTAATTTCTCTCACACAAAATATGCTCCAATCGACGTGGGTGGTGGCGTGGCAACAGTTGCCCATATAGGTAACGAACATCCTAGTGACATTAGATTTCAAGAGTGCCTCAACGACTGGCACCTTACACAGCTTGTCACGTTTCCCACGTACCGCTGTAATCGTTACGTTACACCTAGCAGCACTCTTGACCTCATTATTACCAACGACCCCGACCGAGCTATCGAGATACTTGAAGCTGACTCACTTGGATACACGCCCATGGGCCAATCCCATTGCTTTATAACCGGTCGGTTCGCTGTGGCCGGTCTGAACAATTCACGTGTTTCTCCGTCGCACAAACGTTTTATATGGAGCAAAGCTAACTACAATGCGCTGTCTTCTCGTATTTCAAACACCGACTGGGAAAACTTATTTGATGGCCTTTCAGTACCTGACACTTATCAGCTTCTTATCGACCGATACAACGAAGCGGTTGCACTACACATCCCATCTACAACAACTCCATTTGTCCGGAAAAAAGAACCTTGGGTAACACCCGAAGTTATAAAAGCAGCCAGAGTCAAGCGCGAGGTCTGGGCTAAATACATCGCATCGGGGCGCGACTCTGCAGTTATTCTACGAGAATCTCATCGAGAGGCTTGCAAGCGTGTAGCTAAAACAGTCAAGTCGGCAATTCTCATGTATGAGGAACAACTAGTCAGCGCTTCCAAATCCAATCCAAAACTTCTTCATTCACATGTCCGTAGCAAGCAGTTTGTCAAAGACGACATCAACTCTATTCAGACAGCCGACGGCACCATAACTGCGGACCGTGAAAAAATCTGTTCTTCCCTCAATGACTATTTTCAATCTGTTTTTGTCATCGAACCTGAGGGTTACATGCCTGCTTTTACAGATCGCACCGAATCAATCTGCGATGTAAATGAAAGTTGTTTTTCTGCAGCTATTCTTCAAAAAAGACTCCACAGCTTAGACAAAACTAAATCGATGGGTCTTGACGGTTTGCACCCACGCGTTCTCAGCAATTGCGCAGCTGCCTTTGCCACACCCCTGGCTCTCATCTACAAGCGCTCCTTCATGTCCGGAGTTATACCGGACACATGGAGAAAATCAAATGTTTCCCCTATCTTCAAAAAAGGCAGCAAGCTCAAGCCTTCTAACTACAGGCCTGTCTCTCTCACTCCTGTGCCCTGTAAAGTAATGGAAGGCATTCTACATGAACACATCATGCAGCACTGCGTCGTCAACGGCTTAATCAGCAAACATCAACATGGTTTTCTCAAGAAAAAAAGCTGCTTGACAAATCTACTTGAAACTCGCGACATACTCACTGAAGCTGTTCATCGCGGCTATGTGGCTGACGTAGTATATACAGATTTTGCCAAAGCATTCGACAGAGTACCTCACAAACGCCTACTGCATAAACTAAAAGCTTACGGCATCCGTGGTATGCTACTCACATGGATCGAAGCGTGGCTGAATGATAGGAAGCAGCGCGTTTTGATTGAAGGCTGCGAGTCCGAGTGGAAGAATGTGACAAGTGGCGTTCCTCAAGGCTCTGTTCTTGGTCCACTACTTTTTGTGTTATATATTAACGACTTACCGGACACTATCACACACCAAATCAAAATGTACGCTGACGACAGCAAAATCATCGGCATCATCAAGTCAGCTTCCGACATTTTATCTCTCCAGGCTGACATTGACCGTGCAGTTGAGTGGTCATTCACTTGGCTAATGCACTTCAATGTCGAGAAATGCAAAATCATGCATGTCGGTCGCTCACACAGAATAACCCACCAATACTCTATGAGACATATTGACGGCACGCGGCGACCACTCGAAGTCACAAAAGTCGAACGTGATCTTGGTGTTCTCGTCTCAGATGATCTAAAGGTCCGAGCACAGGTCGAAAAAGCAGCGTCATCAGCCAATCATATGCTCAGCCGACTCAGAAAAGCTTTCCGCAGCCGCAGCCTCATACTGTGGCGTACACTTTACCTCTCCTACGTCCGCCCACATCTTGAATTTGCTGTTCAATCTTGGTCGCCTTATCAAAAGGGCGATATTAACCTTCTTGAGCAGGTCCAACGTCGGGCAACAAAAATCATTGCAACACTAAAACATCAGCCCTATGAACATCGTCTGCAACAGCTTAGGATCACAACGCTACAAGACCGCCGTTCGAGAGGTGACCTGATCGAGCAGTTCAAAATCGCCCACAACATCGACGACGTCAGCTTTTCCGTTCCGCAAACTCGAGCAGCCGGCCACACGGCATACCACCTGCGTGGCCACAACTGCAAATTAGAGCGCCAGTATGTCAGAGGTTGCGAAGAGCGATACAATTTTTTCACAAACCGGATTGTCGCTCCATGGAATGCGCTTACGCAATACACAATTGACGCCCCGACAGTAAACGCTTTCAAGGACCGCATCTCTTAGGAGTCGCGAGTCCTCCAGCTTCTGTCAGTATAGAGGAGCCTGATGTAGCTCCTCTTCATCAAAAATATAACTTTCAGACATTAATTTTTTTATGGCTTGATTTTATAGACTTTTTTTTTATATATTTTTGGTTCTGATAATAAACAAAACTCAAAACTCAAACTCTGCGTATTCTGTTTCATGCTTCCTCAAGTGAGACTCTAAATTTTTGACATTTTTACCCTTCAAAATTACAGAACAAATATTGCACTGAATATCGGCTCCAACTCCTGTAAACCTTTTATGTACCGGGTTAGTATAGGTCTTGTTTTGTTGAATCTAGCTTTTTTCGTTGGAGGTCCTAAAGCAGATTCCGACTCATTTTGTTGAATAAGCGATACTTCTTTCTCGGTAGATTCGTCCATAACAATGTTATTACTAACACAAGTATCTTTCATTCTGGTAATTCTAAAAACTTGAAAATTTTCGAAAAACAACGCAAGCAACAGAACACTAACACGAAACAAAAAGAAAGAACTATTCCTAACTTCGACCGAGTTATCGTCCGTGCCATAGAATCAAAACATTTAACCGTAAACATAAAAATAATATAATAAAATGATAAAAAATATTCCTCTAAAAGATTCAGTTATATTCAGTTTTCTCAATAAATTCAGTTTCAGTTACAGTTTTTAAAAAAGATTCAGTTTCAGTTTCAGTTGAAGTTACTGAATCTAAAAAGATTCAGTTAACTGAATGTTTCAGTTTTAGATTCAGTAACTGTAACAACCCTAATCTCAATCTACTTATATAATGTCTCAACCTCACTTACTGGTTGGGACTAAAACTCTGTCTCATGTGGTTTAACAAATAGCAAATCTTTATGCAATCATAACCTGACGAGCAAACTGTAATAAAAAAGCTGTTTAGCAATGGTTTTCGAAATTTTCGCCATCTGTATATCTAATTTTCAGAGCGCTGAGTAAATTGTGTGCCTCTAGGAGATCAATATTTACTTTCTGTTCCCCCGTCGGCCTATACGTCGGCGGTTCGCATTTCACTGGCATTACTCAAGTTGAGTGTTTCGTGAAAACAACTCCTTTAAAAGAAGAAAACAATTGGTTTATTCGAAATACCTGGCTCAACTGTTGTTCTTCTTGGTGTTGTTTTTGATTTTCTGGTAGATGTAGGTCCTGGTAATATGGAATTACTTTTGTAATTTTTTTAATACAATCAAATTAAAAGTATAATTAAATCATTTCAGCATTATTTTGTCATAAACTGCATTATTGTTTGTTGATATTTCAAAATTCTAATAATTATGATAAAATTGCTAGAATAAAGTTGTAGTAACTTAATAAAACGTTGCATAGGAATACCCGTGATCTATTTAATCAAGTAGTTATTTTTAGATATAAAATTTAAAAAAATTGAAATTTTATTTGTAATTTTCAAAAGCAGTTGTGTCGGAAGGTCGTTTATTATTAAACAGATGTGTTTACTAACCTTGCCGAACCGACACGATATATCCACAAAAGTGTCCGAATTAGTAAAAGAATTAAAACGATCTGTTGAATTATCATTGAATTCAGCGAAGTATGTGTCAATAATAACAGATGGTCTCGGCTATGTTATTCATCGGCAATTATGGGAATAACTTGCAATCATTTTGATTGAAAAATCAATAAAATAAGAAGAGCTTTTCTGACTTGAAGAACAATTACGCAACCCCATACAGGCTTTGCTCTTAGCAGATGTCGGCATAATTTGGGTGACGACAAGCTGGAAGCTGAAGTTTTTTTTTATAAATTCAAGAACGAATTTTTAAGCTAAATAAATTTGTTAAACATGTTTTTGTTGCAAAGTGTTTTTTATATAGTAAATTTCTTCTTGGTAGTTTACCTAAAAAATTGGAAAAAAAACAACAACTGAATTTAACTGTAACTGAAACTGAATCTTTAAAGATTCAGTTTACTGAAACTGAATCTTTGTAAAGTTTCAGTTACTTTAACTGAAACTGAATCTTTTTTCAAAACTGTAACAACCCTAGTTCTACCAAAAGAAGTTGCTCAAAACTCGCCAACCAATCAAAAGCCAGCTTTTTCTATTTCTGCGTAAAAAGTGACGCTTAATTTACAAATTATCCTCACAAAATTTAAACTTCTTACGCTCAAATGCTCATAAAACAGTTTAGTTATTTATTTCTATGTTTTTTTAACGAAATTTTTATTTTCCGTTTGCTTATGGAGCTGCCCGAAGAATGTTGTTGATTATCAAATGCTTCAAACTAGTTTAACTCCTCTGTGTAAACGATCAGGGGCGGCGCCAGGAATTTTGTTCTGGGGGGGTCCAAAATGTCCAAGGACAAGTTGAAGTATATATATATATATATATATATATATATATATATATATATATATATATATATATATATATATATATATATATATATATATATATATATATATATATATATATATATATATATATATATATATATATATATATATATATATATATACTAGCGGGGTTACCCGGCGTTGCCCGGGATTTTTAGAGGTTTTTCTAATGTTTGTCTCTCTCGCTCCCGTTTCCTTCTCCACTTTCCCGTTTTCGTCGCGTTCCCGGTCGCTTTTCCGCTCTCGGTCGTTTTCCAGCTCCCGGTCGCTTTCCCGCTCAGAAGTTTTGTTATCGATTTTCTCTCTTGCTCGCGTTTCCTTCCAAGCTTGCTCTCCCGGTTCCAGTCGCTTTTCGCGTTCCCGGTCGCTTTCCCGTTCCCGCTCACGCTTGCTCTGCCGTTCCCGGTCATGTTTGCTCTCCCATTCCCGGTCACGGTTGCTCTCCCGTTCCCGTTCCCGTTCACGCTCATTTTCTCTTTTACATTCTTTCATAACTTCTGTTAGCCTATAAAACGTAAAATAGATTTGCTAAGACTATATATATGAATGTTTGTAGGTTAGTTTCTCTATTATAAAAACGGGAAAGCGACCCGGAACGGACAGCGAGCGGGAACGGAAAAGCAAGCGTGAGCGGGAATGGGAGAGCAAACGTGAGCGGGAACGGGACAGCGACCGGGAACGGGAAAACGACCGGCAGCGGGAAAACGACCGAAAACGGGAAAGCGAACAGGAGTGGGAAAGCAGGTGGGAAAGGAAACGGGAGAGAAAGAGACAAACATTAGAAAAACCTCTAAAAAACCCGGGCAACGCCGGGTATCTCCGCTAGTATATATATATCTATATATATAAAAGAACATGTCCTGACTGACTGACTGACTGACTGACTGACTGATAATCAACGCCGAGCTCAAACGCCTCATCCTAGGAACGTGAAATTTGGAACTTATATTACTTTTATAGCGTAAACATCCGCTAAGAAAGGATTTTTGAAAATTTTGCTCCTGAGGGGAAAAAACTGGAAAACAAACTTTTTTCTAAAACAATGTATATCTCGAAAACCAAAAATGAGGAGATTTTGAAATTTGGTATATAGATTCTTTTTGAAAAATAAAAAGATACGTGTTTCACCAATTTTTAAAAATTCGGTTTCCCGGATCTCAAATGTGGGTTGGAAAATTGGGTTATTTGGTTTTTAAAGTAGCTTCTACTCAAAAACTGTTAATGCTACAGAAGTAAAAATTATTATTTAGTTTCTACTCCAAAAATTATGAAATACGTGTTTTAGCATTTTTTGAAAATTTGGTTTCCAGGACTTCAAATGTGGGGTGGAAAATAGGGCTAATTGTCTTTTATAGTAACTGCTACTCATAAACAGTAAATACCACAGATGTAAAAATTATTATTTAGTTTCTTTTCTAAAAATAAAGATATAAGTGTTTCACCATTTTTTACAGATTTGGTTTCCCGGACCTCAAATGTGGGTTGGAAAATTGGGTTATTTGGTTTTTAAAGTAGCTTCTACTCAAAAACTGTTAATGCTACAAAAGTAAAAATTAGTATTTAGTTTCTACTCTAAAAATAATGATATACGGGTTTCACAATTTTTTAAAAATTTGGTTTCCAGGACTTCAAATGTGGGGTAGAAAATAGGGTTATTTGGTTTTTAAAGTAACTGCTACTCAACAACTGTAATTGCCACAGATTTAAAAATTAATACTTAGTATCTACTCAAAAAAAAAGATATACGTGTTTCATCATTTCTTGGGTTATTTGGTTTTTAAAGTAGCTGCTACTCAAAAACTGTTAATGCTACAGAAGTAAAAATTAGTATTTAGTTTCTACTCCAAAAATAATGAAATACGTGTTTTAGCATTTTTTGAAAATTTGGTTTCCAGGACCTCAAATGTGGGGTGGAAATAAGGGCTGGGCTAATTTGTCGACGGGCCGAGCCGAGACCTAAAAAAATGATCTCTACTATGGATGCACGGTTCAAACTCTCTAATTTCATGCGAGCGAAGCCGCTACGGGCACTGCTAGTCTATATATATAAAAGAACATGTCCTGACTGACTGACTGACTGACTGACTGATAATCAACGCCGAGCTCAAACGCCTCATCCTAGGAACGTGAAATTTGGAACCCATACTACTTTTATTGCGTAAGCATCTACTAAGAAAGGATTTTTGAAAATTTTGCTCCTGAGGGGAAGAAACTGGAAAACAAACTTTTTTCTAAAACAATGTATATCTCGAAAACCAAAAATGAGGAGATTTTGAAATTTGGTATTTGGATTCCTCTTGAAAAATAAAAAGATACGTGTTTCACTACTTTTTGAAAATTCGGTTTCCCGGACCTCAAATGTGGGTTGGAAAATTGGGTTATTTGGTTTTTAAAGTAGCTGCTACTCAAAAACTGTGAATGCTACAAGAGTAAAAATTAGTATTTAGTTTCTACTCCAAAAATAACGAAATACGTGTTTTAGCATTTTTTGAAAATTTGGTTTCCAGGACTTCAAATGTGGAGTGGAAAATAGGGTTATTTGTTTTTTAAAGTAACTGCTACTCAAAAACTGTGAATGCTACAAAAATAAAAATTAGTATTTAGTTTCTACTCTAAAAATAATGATATACGTGTTTCACCATTTTTTGAAAATTTGGTTTCCAGGACCTCAAATGTGAAGTGGAAAAAGGGTTATTTGATTTTAAAATAACTGCTACTCAAAAACTGTAAGTACTACATATGTGAAAATTAGTATTTTGAGCTTTTGTGCCGGTTAAAAGTAGATGATTTCAGTTTATCACCGGAAGGACGGGCCAAGCCGTTATTTTAGGGTCTTCATACGGCCCTGCCTAAACCTTAATTCAAGGTGGGACGGGCCGAAATTTTTAATTAAGTATATAAACATTTTAGTGATTTTTGGGTGTTCAGGTGGTCCGGGCTAAACCTGAAGTCAAGGTGGGACGGGCCGAAGTTTTTCATCAAGTATATAGAACTTCTAGGCCTGTAAAAACGGGCGGGCCCAAATTAGACGGGCCGTGCCGGGCCAGGAATTTCGGTTTTTTAAACGGGCTGGGCCAAGTTGTCGACGGACCGAGCCGAGACTTAAAAAATTGATCCGTGCAGTACTCTATTATATATGCACGGTTCAAATTCTCTAATTTCATGCGAGCGAAGCCGCTACGGGCACTGCTAGTATATATATATATGACTGTTTGTGGGTTAGTTTGTCTATTATAGAAACGGGAAAGCGACCCGGAACGGACAGCGAGCGGGAACGGAAAAACAAGCGTGAGCGGGAATAGGAGAGCAAACGTGAGCGGGAACGGGACAGCGACCGGGAACGGGAAAACGACCGGCAACGGGAAAGCGACCGGGAGCGGGAAAGCGACCGGGAGCGGGAAAGCGACCGGGAGCGGGAAAGCGACCGGGAGCGGAAAGCGACCGGGATCGGGAAAGCAACCGGCAGTGGGAAAACGACCGAAAACGGGAAAGCGAACAGGAGTGGGAAAGCAGGTGGGAAAGGAAACGGGAGAGAAAGAGACAAACATTAGAAAAACCTCTAAAAAACCCGGGCAACGCCGTTATCTCCGCTAGTACATACATAAACACTCACACAGACACACATACATGCACATACACATACATACATACACACATACATACGCACATACATATATGTATATAGTTCCCGCTCGCTCACCCGCTCCGCTCCGCTCATTTTGTGACGGATTTCAAGGTTGTGTGAAAATTTCATTACGATCGGATGAATGGTGTAGCAATGCATAAAGGACATGAATATATATATATACAAACATTCATTATATATATATATATATATATATATATATATATATATATATATATATATATATATATATATATATATATATATATATATATATATATATCAGCACAGAGTGGCATGATGCAGCACCTCTTCATCAATCATACATGCAATTATAATGACTATTTAATTTTTATTGTTTTTTTTGTCTTTTTTGTGATTTTGAATGTATGTGTGATATAATGTATATATATATATATATATATATATATATATATATATATATATATATATATATATATATATATATATATATATATATATATATATATATATATATATATATATATATAGTTTATAGTCCTTTGTTCATTTATTGTAAAACTGAAATAGAAATATGTAAGAAATAAATACTGAAGTATTTACACTAGCAGATCACAATTTAGTCCTGTTTTTTTCTAGTTTATCTAGGTTTGTTATGGCAAAGCAAAGTTCAAATAAAAATTGCAAAATATTTGTTGTTATTACTAGTTTTTTCAAAAATTAATATTTATTCAACTAACACGAAGTAAGAGTTCAGAAAACGAAGCTAATAAAATTATTATTCAATAATATCATAAAGTACTTAACAGTAAAAAAACAGTGAACTATCATAAAAAACATTGAATCATCATCAAAACTATACAGAATGTTTAAGAATAACCACTATAATATAGTTTAAACTCCATGAAGCAAAAACATAGTTTGAAAAAGAAAGGAAGAAAAAAGAAAGCCCGCCGCAGTCGAAAAATTTTTTGGACTATTTTTAGTCTGCAGTATTTTGTTGGTATCTTTAATAATTTAGTAATGAAAGAAAAGAAAGACTGCAAACTGAAGATAGTCAAACTCAGCCTCAAACCAGTTAAAAATACAGTGATTAACCCAATGAGATTCAAGTACCCCCCCCCCCCCAGTAAAAAAAAGTTTTTGGATTTGCAAAAATCCCACGGGTGACACCTGTCGGAGCTGGGGGGGTCCGGACCCCTGTACCCCCCGCCCAGCGCCGCGCCTGTAAACGATAATGTACACTCAACTAGGCTACGTTTTCGAAATTCTCCAGTATTTAAAAAGCAATGCAACCTGAAAACACACCCTTATTTGAAAATAGCTGAAGGGGGTGCCGGTTATGGGAATCGTACCACTTTTTAAAGGAAGACCATGCTCAAACATCTTAAAAACAAGAAATTTATCAAACACTGGTTTTTAGAATAACATAAATTTTAATTCTAAAAACAAATTATAAGTTTCAACTTATTAAATAACTATAATAATAACTGTTATCTAGCTTCAAAAATTATTATATTGAGCACAATTCAGTCGAGCAGAAGAATCAGATCTTCATCCACGACTTTACTTCTTGTGTCCACCACACATATCAAGAGTTCTGTAGACAGAAGGTTCGGGGTTGCCAGACTGAGAATGGTTTGCCAGTTGCCGTTACAGTGGCTGTGACACTTCAGTGCTTCCGAAGAGACATTCTAAACACTGACTAACACCACTTTAAACATTGTCAAATTTTAATTCAATTTAGAGACACTGTTAGCAACTTTTGTCGTGCTGGCTGAAGTAAACTGGGAAGTGTAGATTATGAGGATTTTGTAAATAAATAATGCACATCATATCATAGTCAAATTGTTTGCTGTTTGTTATAACACACAAGCAAACAGTTTTGACATTGAGACAATGCTTAGCAATATCCTCAGGTGTAGAAAAACGTCTTTTTTTATATTTTTATCATCGGTCCATTATAGGGCTGGCATAAATCACGTCCCTCCGATGATTTCCTTCCGATTTCCAGTCGTCCACGCTTTGAAGAGCTCGTGTGTGTTGGAACCTGTTATAAAGTGACGTTGAGTTCTTTCGATCATGATTGTCTTGTCATCCTCGGTTGTCATTGGAGAAGGAAAAGAGGCAGAAACCTAATCCGCTGACTCCTTGGGATTCATTTCTCCCATGATTGATTGAACCCAGCGTCGTCGTTGAATGTTCGGTTGCATCGTGGCGGGAGCCAGGTTGCCTTGAGTCGTCCTTGGGCACCCACACAACCCCAATCCGCAGGTTACCTTCGACTTCCAGTCTTCCTCACTTGATGAATCTTGAGTCGTCATAGGAGGAGGGGCTGGGCATGAATCAAGCTTCACTCCGCTGGCTACTTTTCAGATTTTGGATCTTCCACGCTTTGAAGAATCTTCTCTGCGTTGAAGAGCCCATGTTGGTCTGACGTGATGATGGACTGCTTCTCTCTGGGCGACTGTACTTCTGTATCCGTCATTGGAAAGGGCAAGGGTAGCGAAGCCAAGCCTCAGACCGTTGGTTGACTTCAGATGCCAGATTTCGCGCTTGAAGGGTCCATGACTACTGTTCTCCGTTGCACTGTGTCGTTTAGCTGCATCGCCGCGAGCATCGGGTAACTTTAGTCGTCATTAGAAAGGAGTGATAATCTTCCCCAGGCATCTTCAGTCTCCAAGAGTTACCTTGATTTTCGCGTAGAAGATCCTGGGTTGAAGGGCAAGCTCCAATCTGCTGAGTGCCTTCGGATTACCATTCAGCAGCGCGACGAAACAACACAACAACTCTTTCGAAAACGAACCGTATTATAAAACACACAGATAAACATCTACTAGAAACACTGGGAGCGACGATAATACGTCGACCAATGCGCCCTACTGCAATTGCAAAGGAACGCACGGCTTATGCACTATCGTCGCTCCCGCTTGGCGAACTAATTGCAAAAGTTACATGAACGTTCAAATTTATGTAACAAACTGTATCTAATTAGACTAATTGTATCAATCGAGATTAAAAGGTGATCAAGACATGCAAAATTACATTCGCTCGGTTTAAGAGTTGGTTGAACGTCTTCACGGAATCGGAGAAGATATTTCGGATTTTCATGTTTTCACTACCTGAGTGCTACGAGACATTAGTCACAGCACTTGAATTCATTCTTGCACTTGAATTCATTCTTGAGTATGTGAAAAGAAAACTTATAGATGAATCTAAAAGAAAAAATGATTCAAGCATCAAGTTAAAATTCAGCATTGAAGATTGTTAGAGTGAATAATATAAAAAAATATAAAAAAGAAATACGTGAATGCTTTTTCTGCAAGAAACCAGGTTCATTTGAAGAAAGATTGTCAAGCATGGAAAGCAAAAATTGCAACAATAAAGAAAGAAAATCATTACTGAGCAATGACTGAAACAGAAGAAGAATAAACTTTGAATAACGAAATAACATTTGCAATCGTTCATGATGAAATTTCAGCCGATTCGTGGTGTGTTGATTCAGGAGCAACAAGCCATACGACGAATAATTTGAAATTCTTCACAGAATTCGACAACAGCAGGATAGACAAAATCACAATGGCAAATGGACAAGTAACATCAGCTGGAGTAGTAAATGGATATCTTCAATGTATTGTTTCAGATAAAGTGCGAAAATTACAGAAACAAATTTGTAAAATTGAGAGGCTTGCTAGGTATTAGAAAACTTAGTTAACCTTAGGAGGAAGTGTTGGATTATAAAGTTAACTTTTTAGTTATGACTTATTCTTACAACTTTTCTATGTATATCTGTGTTTTGTCTATGCTCGTAGTGTTACCGAGTCTTGTTGTGATGACCTTGCTGTGCGGAGTTGTTGTTGGAGTTGTAGTATTGTCAGGTATTTGGACAGTCGTAGATCCTGTAATTTTGAAATAATTTTAACTGCTTAATATTCATTCAACCTAAAATGTATATTTTATAATAATCAAATTGTTTCAACTTTTATTGTTTTTTTGTTATCATTGAAGCAATAAAAATAACAATATGAAAAAAGAAAAAAAAAAGTTCATAAGAGTACTAAAAATACCTGTCACAATTTTCGCTCTGCTTGACTTGGTCGTTAAAGTTGTAGTACTTGCAGTAGTTGTAGTTGGAGTTGTAGTTGTGTCAGCTGTGGTTGTTAGAGTTGTGGTACTTGCAGTAGTGGTTGTTGGAGGTTTAGTACCTGCAGTAGTTGTTGTTTGAGGTGTAGTACTTGCAGTAGTTGTTGTTGGAGGTGTAGTTGTGTCAGTTGTGGTTGTTAGAGTTGTAGTACTTGCAGTAGTTGTAGTTGGAGTAAAAGGTCAGAATATTTCGAAGCTGACAAAGTTTTAAACGTACAGTTCAATCGTCGATGGAGACAACCGTGACAATGATAGATTTATTTGCCTTACTTTCAAAAGAAGAACAAAAGTATTATTTGCTAAAACAATAGTAAATGCTACTCAGAATATTACAGAGATATTTTTTTCTATTAAAAAAGAAAAAAACCTTTCAAACCTTGTATAACTTTATAGTCTATAATATAAAAAACCGTGGTCTGGACGACCACATACATATTACTTTATATTTATAAAGTAACGTATATTTATGTATTTGTATGAACTGTTTTAATGATGACATAGAAATTGAGAAGTAATCATTAATAACAATCGTAGATTAAATTCAATCTGTATGAATCCAGATCGAATTGAAAAAATGATTTGCGATACTGGAGCGCGGAGTCACCACGACTTCGTCTCTGTTGAAGAACTCGTGCTGGTGATTTGCGACATGTCGTACAATTATTTCTGGACTGTTGTCACAAACAGTGGCAAATGGGTGAGATGAGACAGGCAGTTTCTATTTAATTTTGTTCAAAATTTTCATTACATCGAGGTTGTATTTTTTTGTTCTAAATAATAACTTCTAAAGTCGATAGAAATTTTAAAAAATAAATTCAATAAAGTAGCATTTCTCCAACTGTTACGACTATTGCGAAGGTGATAGTCGTGACGTTCGTATTTGACAAACAGCGGCAACATAACTTTCCGTAAACAAAATTATTGATGACGATGATGCATTGTAGTCTGGCAAGAAACTCACAGATATTGACAATTAAGAAAGTTATCGAAACACACACACACACACACGCATACACGAATTGATGGAAAGTATGAGAAAGTTGAAACTTTGAATACGATCGCAAGTCTACACGCTGGAAGAACAGGAAAATTCCATACCGCCTAATGATAGTTATGCCCTAGTTATAGTTATGAAGTGTATGACTTCTGATGATGATCGCGATAATAGTCATAGTTATGATGACTTAAATAATCATAGTTGAGACACTTTCGGTGGTAATGACAAGTGCCAGTGCCTGTAGAAATGTCTGAAAAAAGTAATTCTATTCTACAAATTATAATTTGTCTAAATGATTTTATTTTTTAACAGTCGCGAGTGGATTTGGGACTCAAGAGCTTCGTACGGAAGATCAAAATGATGTGGACTCTTTAGTCGTTAAATGCGTTATTGCATGTTCACTCCCAAATGATAATATTAACGTGCTTGGCAAAGTGCGTAGATAAAGTAAGTATAAAAACTTAACTAATTCATCGTAATTTTTCTATTACATTTTAAAGAAATTTAATTGTTTGTTCTTTCACTCTCTAACAACATAAGTGTAAATGTGAGAATTGGTTAGTCATGAGTACACTCTTATTAAATGAGTTTTTTGTCTATTCAGGGAATGTGAACGAACATCATTTTTTAAAATATGCATTAAAATAAGTTCTATTGTACGTTTTAAATCACTCCAGACTCAGTGTCATGTCAGGCTACACTGCTTCAATCCTTGAATATGACAACAACGGTGTCCGCCTAATGTTGGACATGTCGCACAAAGTTGTCAGCAAGTACACGGTGCTTGACTTTGCCAACGGTGTCATGGAAGAATATAGGTTGTTGAACGAACAAAAAATGAAGAAGATCTGGGACAATAACATAGGAAGGATTGTTATGACAGCGTAGGAATTGATTTTTTTTTCTGTGGTAAGAGAATTTTATCACGATAAAGCAATGCTGATGATTGTTTTGAATGTATGTAAATGTTAAATGTCAATGTATTGAACATTAGGGCGCTACTTCGTGTTGATAATACCACAGCAGTGCCGGGAACTGTTCGTGCATATGGGATCACACAGTTACCTGCCACCCGCACGTGTCTCCGAAATCGGAATGTGCCGAACCCTATTACATCCCAGTCGTGAAACTGGTACTCATTCATCGACCAATGAAGGATGTAAGGCTGAGTTGACCTGTGCAGTCTATTTATATAATACGTATACAGGAATGTTTTGTACTAATTTTGTACAAAAGGTATTTTACTGCAAATACCTGAAAATTGAGTACTAGGAAAAATTTTTTTGACTCAGTACAACAAAAAACCTATAGAATAGATGACATTGATATGAGCAGAACGCCTCGTAATAAGCTTCAGCAAGAATTTATTACAGGCTTGTTAGGTATTAAAAAACTTAGTAAACTTTTGGAGGAAGTGTTGGATTATAACGTTAACTTTTTAGTTATAACTACCACTACAGACTACACAGTGTTAGATTAAGCAAACCACATCACGGAAGAAATCCAAACCGGGAAGGTATACATGCTTTACTAGTTGCTTTGGATCCTAACTGGTGCTCTACGTCTGTTTTTTGGTTTTGTTTTTCTTTGTCGGCTTTTTCTCCCTCTTTCGCCTATCTATCACTTATTCTACTTTTCTTTTCTTTCAGCTTGCTCTTTCTCCATCTCCCATTCAATCTTTTTAATTCTAAGTGCGTTACCCACTCTTATGGGTTAGCACGTGCCCGGTTGTTATGACTACCTCCTCTAGTCCATAGATTAATAATTCATTCACGGGAGAATCCATGATAAAAAAATAACAAATGTTACAGCGACCTAATAAATAAAGATCTGATGGCCTTACGATGCAAACATTTAAATATGTCTCAATTGCTGGAGGGTTTCAGTATCTTATAGAAAAATAGTTAAAATGGTTTTCATCGCCTAAAGTTACAACACAAATAAGATAATAAACGGGGTCTCAGCACCCTAAACAATACACGACGAACGCACACACACACAAACATCAATTAATCAACCGACGGGTAAAACAAATGCTCAATAAATTCAACAAAAAAAGATTACCAATGGGTCTACGGCACCCAAAGACACTGAGCACACTTGATAAACCTATTCAATGATTATTCGGCACCCAAAGACAATGTACACGATTCTCCGAACACTCTTAAAACTCAGCGCTAAAATAGTTGTTCTCGCAGCGTCTCAATGTCTGCATAAGACCACTTAAGATCTTATGGGTGACAAACTGAGCTTCCTAATTAAACACAACAACAACAACTAAAAATTGAATCTTACGCAATTCCGACTCCTGTCCTACATATCGACAACATTACCTTCAAGGCAACAAAATAAACACAATCGAATCACCTCGGATTCATTTCAATTGACTCCAGCGTCCTCGCTTATCGACAAAATGGTGATTTCAGAGCTGCCTCTACAACAACTGAATCAACTTGGATTTGTTCAACCGGACTACAACGTCATCTCTAAAAGTTCTGAAATTTCATATATTCATACATATTATTATAAAGTAATTTGATCATTAAAAATGTTTCCAAATAGCTACTTGATTTTCTTAAAGTTAGATTTTTTTCAACCAGGTATCATCTGCCGAGTTATGGTTCCTCAACCACCTTGTTACATATGGGACTGCGTTTCAAATGTTCAATGGGCGACCAATTAAAAGAAAGCATAGGCAGAGGAGGCGGGAAGCAAATGCCTCCCAACTTTCGGGCGTCCATAATTTTCGGGCAATCAGGGATATGAGATAAATTAAGAGCAACATTTTGGTAATAGTGACTAGCCCACCCAACCAACAATAAGATTAATTGAAAGTATTTTTTTCTGATTAACAGGGGGTTCCCACGAACCATAGCATTCACATCAGGGGGTTCACGCGAACCCCTGCAAACCCCCAGGAAAACACTACTGCCTCAGGGCAACACTACAATCGAACAACACAAAAATTAACTTCCTTCTCTACTGGCTACAAAAAGGATTACGATATCGTTGCAGCACCCGAGACAGATGATGATGATGATGATGATGATGATGATGATGATGATGATGATGATGATGATGATGATGATGATGATGATGATGATGATGATGATGATGATGATGATGATGATGATGATGATGATGATGATGATGATGATGATGATGATGATGATGATGATGATGATGATGATGATGATGATGATGATGATGATGATGATGATGATGATGATGATGATGATGATGATGATGATGATGATGATGATGATGATGATGATGATGATGATGATGATGATGATGATGATGATGATGATGATGATGATGATGATGATGATGATGATGATGATGATGATGATGATGATGATGATGATGATGATGATGATGATGATGATGATGATGATGATGATGATGATGATGATGATGATGATGATGATGATGATGATGATGATGATGATGATGATGATGATGATGATGATGATGATGATGATGATGATGATGATGATGATGATGATGATGATGATGATGATGATGATGATGATGATGATGATGATGATGATGATGATGATGATGATGATGATGATGATGATGATGATGATGATGATGATGATGATGATGATGATGATGATGATGATGATGATGATGATGATGATGATGATGATGATGATGATGATGATGATGATGATGATGATGATGATGATGATGATGATGATGATGATGATGATGATCATCATCATCATCATCATCATCATCTCAGGAATGTTGATTTAAGGCCCTGTCGACTGCGCCGTAAAGATCTTTGTTTAGGCGTACCCGGTTGAAGCCCGTGACCACAGTATTTCAAAATAACTTGAAAAAAATAATATAATAATTTAATTCAGTTGCTTGAAATAGTGAGAACTAAAATAGATTCATTACACTGGTCAACAAGGATTTTAGTGTATAGGAAATAAACATCGTTCCTAATCATTTACAAATTAAAACAATTTCGCCAAAGGAAAAGTGAATCAGAGATATAGAAAAGCCCGTATCAACCAAGAACATCATTTAAAAAATTTGCTGTTGTAGGACGCCACTATATGGCGCGTTTACCGAGCGCACTGGTGAATTGCTTCGCGAGCTTGCAGAGGCTGTGTTACGTGACTGTGTTACATTGCAACTAGATTTATCTGGCCATTGACTGGGTTACATTGCAACTGGATTTATCTGGCCATTGACACCAATGTTGGCATTTTTATAAATATCTGACTTCGACATACCTTGGAGCTCTGATTAACGGGAAAATAAAGCATAGTAATCGATGAACGCGCAGCCTTATCAGACAAATCGGCAGATTCATACACAAATCGATCATTAAATTTTACCGAATAATTTTTGAGACCACTGATGAAAAACGTCGACTGGTTCTTCATCAGGGGAAGAGGAGTTGGTCGGCAAGTCGTCCGATATGGTCCAGTACCGTTGTTCTCTGAGACGCGATGACAGTGGAAGAACTTTCTGGAATCGATGACGTGCTATGTCGTCTCTAACGCCGACCATTTTTGCGATCTTTGTCATCTGTGGAAGAAAGAGGCCGGTAGTTAATTAGCTTATCGAAATCCGATACAGAATTGTCTTTAACGGATTTAATTATTATTCAATTAACCAAAATTGAAACTGAAACGTAAATTGCTGAAATAAGGAAACGAAATTAAAATTGAAACAAACAAACTTTATCGATCTTGAAACAGGAAAAAGGAAATAAAAACGGGAATGAGAAAAACGTGAATATAAATTTTTTGAATGAACTAAACACGATTAAATGTTATTTATTAAGAAGCTAACTATTAGCTATACCGGCAATGTTTCGGTGTTAAGACATTTTCATTTTGATGCCTGCTTATTATTAATCCCAAAATCAGAACGGCCAAAACAAAATGAACAAATCAATACAGTAAAACGAATGATTGCATCAAGATACTTTAAACAGATGCGAATATTAGATTTAGGCGTAGTTTATATAAAAAAGTTCCGAATAGTTTTGGTAAATGTTCATATGAATATTAGTTGCTAAAATGTTATTAATTTCTGTTATTATAAATAAAATATGTTTAAATACTACAATATGCCTGAAAAATGGAAATAGAAATTAAAGCGAAATTGAAACTGAAATGCAATTACAACTGAAATTGAAATGGGACCAAAAATAAAAATTAAAACAAAACTAGGGGTGATTTTCGTTAATTGAAATTGAAATTAAATTCAAAACTTAAATAACACTACTTGCCGATGAGAAGTAGGTTTCAAAGAGTTCCCCTCTACTTGACTCGTGCTGTTTCTTGACGGCGTCTTTGAGCTGGTCGTACTCAGTGGCTTGTAAGATGACGTCATCTGGGTTGTTAATCGTTTCCACCGCAAGGTCTGCTAGGACGAGTTGAAACTTCGTGGATGCCGGCGATGTTGAACTGCGTGCCCCTCAAAGATCACGAACCACGTGGCAGGGTTGGACGGGATGAATGGAGGCGTCTTAACAAAAAAAATGAGAACAATTCTGTAACAACCGACAATGGAGAAAAGAAAATAACGAATTTCAAACACGAGACTCTAACTAACAATTACGTGGAAAACTGCTGCAAAAGTCAGGGAAACAACCAAATCTCGAGACGATTCTCAACAGCAAAACAGCCAACAACATAATCTACTCGTGGATCAAGAAAAAAGAGCCAACGATATCAATCAACAACGTTAATCAGGATAGCTGTTCTAAAATACTGCGGAAATAAAAAGGTATCAAAAACTGTGTCATCATTTGAAAATCTCTCCCGATTGGCTGCTTCAATGTAAAGTTTCTAACTCTTCTTGTACAATATCAGTAATATCGATAAATGAGTATCTCAAAAGGATCATGAATGAACAATATTCGTAAATTCAATACATGAGTATCTCAAAAGGTCGGTACATGAATGTACAATATCAGCAAGTTCAATACATAAGTATTTTATAAGGTCGAAACATGAATATCAATACATGAGTATCTCAGAAGATACATGAATGCATAATATCAGTAAAATCAATACATTCGTATCCTAGAAGGTACCGGAATGTACAATAACAGCAAGCTCAATGTAGGAGTATCTCAAAAGGTCGGTACAGTATAAGTAAAATCAAGACATGAGTACCGTACATCAATGTACAATATCAGTAAAATCAATACATGAAATTCGATATATGAATAAACAATATCAGTAAAATATTATCAAGAAACTTTATATTTGAACAAATTCCATGTCAGGAAATTCGTTACATTTCAAATCTGAATATTCTGCACATCTTATAAAGTTAGAATTGATAGATGTTGGCTGCGAAGAGCCGTTAAATTTTTGCGGGTGTCAGGTCGTCGTCGGCAGTCGTTGGAAGAGGGCTGATGGCTGATGCACTTCCTTCCCACATAACCAAAAGGAGGAAAGCACAAACCGTGATTCGTAGACAAACCTTTGGAGTTTCATCTTCCACGCTATGAAAGGGCTGAAACGTAGATAAGTTGTCGCCGGTAATCGTCGAAAAATGGGTGCTGTATTTCTTCCCACCACGCCAAACAGGAGGAAAATACATACCGTGATCCGCAGAAAAACCTTTGACGTCCACGTTTGCATAACTTCCGAGACTGCTTGTCTGCGTTCGTTAGGTTGTCTGCGGTGGTCCTTGGAAGAGGGCTCTGCTGCAATTTCTCCCACAGCCACGTTAAGAAGAAAGCGCGTACCACGATCCGCGAACTTACAGACTTGCTATCTTGACGCTTTGAAGAGTCCGAGTGTCTATTGTAGAGAATCAGCTGCATCTTCATTCCATCAAAGAGGCAAGAATGAAATAAATGTCGCGTAGTTGTTGTGGTTTGAAGAAGAGAGAGGTTATTGTCAATCGTCGTTGGAAGAGGGCTGCTGCACCTTCCTCCGTACAACCATAGGAAGATAGTGCACCTGTGGACCGCAGACAGGGGCGGATCCAGGGGGCGGGGGCGCACGCCCCCCATTGTGGAATAGTTAAAAATAATTTACATTAAACAAATCCTCAAACAAATTTAAATTATGCACATAATATTTAGTAATAAACTTATAAATAAAATCAATTTTAAATAAAAGTAAATTTAGTAAAGAGTTAAGCTCTCAATCAATGTATATGCTCGTTTCAAGCATAAAAATATTGATGGATTTCCATTTATAGCACACACATTTTTACCATTATTAGGTAGTTACATTTTAAATTTTGGTACGAGGGGGCAAACTCATTATACACGAATAAATTTGCAAACAATGGCATACAAAATGTCATCAATTTTTCAAGAGGGGAAATTTTTCTCGCCCCTATCGGCGGGCACTTATGGATGCGCCCCCTTAAAAAATTCTGGATTCGCCCCTGACCGTAGAAAAACTTTCAAACTACCTGTGCTCCATCTCGTGTAGTTGAAGTTGTTTGAAAGAAACCGGTTATCTTCAAAATTCTTTGGGAAAAGTTGCTGCACCTACCCCTATGAGTCCTCAGTCTTCAAGTTAAAACTTGATTTTTGCGTAGAAGAAACACAGAAGGTGGTAACAAACACCACACCGCAAAATAATCTTTAAATTTCCTACTTTCAAAAACAACTTAAAGAAAACAGCAAAATTTACTTAAAACCGTCTTTTCCTCTGAATGGACATCTTGCTCAAAACTGTCCAGAGGCAGCAGAACGAAGACGGTATTAAACTAGAGCTTTCGACTGTTTCCATATAAAACTTTTACTTTTCAAAGCTGGGAAAAAGAGAGAGCCAAGCTGGACACGTCGAACATGAAGTGGAAGTGAAGGTGGCTGTTTTGCTGGAGCTGGAGGTGAAGTAAGGTTGAATGGAGTGGTTGAAACTGTTGTAGAAAGACAGAACTTCTTCTCAAAAGGCGAGACCTTTCCAAGAATCAGAACTTTTCTCTACAGGTCGACAAAATAAACCGGTTTGAACTGGTTAAACTTAAACAGCTGATTTTTTCAGCAAAATTTGAAATGACGAAAATAGAATACAGTATGTAAATTCTTTTCTCGTTCCTAACCTAAACTTTTGCAATTATCTTAACTTAAAAGTTCGAAATAAAATCTGAAACTTGGCAAAACTTTTTCTTCTGCAATAGCACGGGAGCGACGTGGATAAGTCAACCCATGCTACCTTCCAGCTTCCTAGCCAGTCAAAAAGCTGGTTCAATTTGATTTGCAAGATTTGCGCATAGAGAAAAACACACACAAACAGGGATTGTAACATAAATAAAAGTTTATAATAAAATAAAATAAAATAAATACTATAGTTTAATTTTCTAACAATTTAAAAATTTTAAAAATAATAATTTGTTTGCAGCTGGAGAGGTAGAAAGAGAGAAAGAGAGAGAGAGAGAGAGAGAGAGAGAGAGAGAAAAAAAAAGAAAGAAAGAAAAATGTATTATTTTGCAACGTAGACGGCAATGAACTCAAAATTAATTAACAACGTAATTTAACTTCATCGCCCTATCATATCGACTTATCATATGGACTTAGGCGTAACTATTTTTCTTTAACTAACTAATTAACAGCTATTGCTAGAAACATCTGGAAACCGCTGTAGTTTCATTTCATCAGTTCGATGCCCTTCCCTACGCTACGCTACTGTATGACTGTTCACAGGGAGCTCGTGAAAAAAAATCAATTCACGCCACCAGGCTGGAAAGGTGGTTATTGGGCTATTTTTATTTGCTCGGCAAAAGGTTAATGAAAATGAAGCACTTTGCTGACGTGACTGGAACTCTATAAAAAGGGCTCCTTCGGCAGCACTTTTCTCAGGAAGCTCAGCTGACTTTACAATCTGTACCTTCAGCAATCGTCTCTCTATATCTACGGCCAGGATGCTTGTCAAGATGAAACTAATCGCTTTGATCATGGCTTTGATTGCAGTCGTGATGGTGAACGGTTAGTTTAATTTGTTGTAGTGTAGTTGGGCATAATCGTTGCTTCAGTGGTAGCGCGTCTGTTCGTTGCTAGGTTTTATCAATAGAGAGCAATGCAAAGCATTTTTTCAATTTGTTGTAGTGCAGTCGGGCATAATCGTTGCTTCAGAGGTAGCGCGTCTGTTCGTTGCTAGGTTTTGTAAGACGTGTTGGTCTAGTGATTTAGATACCGGCTTGGATATCCGGAGAATCTGGGTTCGATTTCAGGTTCGGGCACGTAGTTTCCTTGAGCAAGAAATTATCTCACACGTGCGTGTGGCACGAGTCGTTCCCGGCGCCTCTGAGGTTTCATAACACTAGAGTTCGCTTAATTAATTCTCTACTACTACTGCTGCTGCTTCTACTACTACTGCTGCTGCTGCTACTGCTACTGCTACTGCTACTGCTACTGCGACTGCTGCTGCGACTGCTGCTGCTGCTACTGCTTACTGCTACTGCTACTGCTACTGCTACTGCTACTGCTACTGCTACTGCTACTGCTACTGCTACTGCAACTGCTACTACTACTACTACTACTACTACTACTACTACTACTACTACTACTACTACTACTACTACTACTACTACTACTACTACTACTACTACTACTACTACTACTACTACTACTACTACTACTACTACTACTACTACTACTACTACTACTACTACTACTACTACTACTACTACTACTACTACTACTACTACTGCTACTACTGCTTCTACTACTACTACTACTACTACTACTACTACTACTACTACTACTACTACTACTACTACTACTACTACTACTACTACTACTACTACTACTACTACTACTACTACTACTACTACTACTACTACTACTACTACTACTACTACTACTACTACTACTACTACTACTACTACTACTACTACTACTACTACTACTACTACTACTACTACTACTACTACTACTACTACTACTACTACTACTACTACTACTACTACTACTACTACTACTACTACTACTACTACTACTACTACTACTACTACTACTACTACTACTACTACTACTACTACTACTACTACTACTACTACTACTACTACTACTACTACTACTACTACTACTACTACTACTACTACTACTACTACTACTACTACTACTACTACTACTACTACTACTACTACTACTACTACTACTACTACTACTACTACTACTACTACTACTACTACTACTACTACTACTACTACTACTACTACTACTACTACTACTACTACTACTACTACTACTACTACTACTACTACTACTACTACTACTACTACTACTACTACTACTACTACTACTACTACTACTACTACTACTACTACTACTACTACTACTACTACTACTACTACTACTACTACTACTACTACTACTACTACTACGACTAGGTTTTATCAATAAAGAGCAAAGCAAAGCAATTTTGATACTTAAAATTTAAAATATAAGATTGCACATTTTTTAATTATTAGGTAATGTTTGTCTGTATGCATGTAAGGTGAGATCGAAAGTCATTACGTTTAGAAAAATTCAGTTTGTGCGTTTTAAAAATACAAAAGACTTTTAGTGAAATTTGCAAAATTTATGAATAACTTGGCTTTTTTTAACATAGTTCTACATAATTATTTTAAAAATTGTTTTTTATGTTTCAGGGTCTCATTACCCATCAAACAATGAACAGCAATGTAGAGAGTCTCAGAAAACAACAGACAAAGGTTAATAATTTTACTGCTTTCAAAACTGATGTGCGCTTAATTTATAGCTGTACAAAAAGTCTACCTCGGATAATTAGTTTTTTGACTTAAATTTATAAATATATATAATGTATAAAATAAATAAACATTTTAAACAAATAATGAGTTTTAAGTCCACAAGAGCCACGTTTTTGCTAGCGATATGTGATTGGACTAAGCATCAGCTATAGAGGCCTTAACTATATTTTTTACGTAATCAGTCATATAGCTAATAGTAAATATTTTTATAAATAGTTATTAAATAAATGATTACTTAAATGGTATATAAAAAAATAAAATGTACATAAAAATGATGCCGATAAACTAAATTCGAGCGTCAACAACACAATGTATGTTGATTAGTTAGTTTTGAAATTAAAGTTTTGAATTGTAAGAGTTTTCGTTCGTTTATTTTCGTCGTGACAGAGAGAAAGAGGGAGGAGAGAGAGAGAGAAAGAGAGAGAGAGAGAGAGTGAGAGAAAAAGAAAAAATCGCATCGTTCTTTTATTTATTTTAATTATTTGTTTAATTAATTTAATTAATTAATAAATAAATATTATTAAAAAATGAATATATATATACATATATATACCTATTCTATTTAATTTATTTCAAGTTGATTAAGGTTGTTCTTATGTGCCAATGAACAATGAATTTTAAGTCAAGAGGATAGATCATTGCAACTTTAGAAACCGTTAGAGTGAAAGCCCAGCTATACACATTTTTAACGGGCTAAATAAACGGCCGCAATCGGCGTCCATCCATGCATCTATGATTTTATATGATTTTATAATTTCCATGCATTTGTGACGTAACAAACAAAATCAAAGGTTGTATTAAATGCTTTGGTTGCAGGCGAATATTTTTTGGAATCAGTTGAAACTATTTTATTATGTGAAATTTCGACATTTTTTATAAATAAAACACATCTTAGATTTTTTGACAACACAGAACGCTCGAATCAAATATGATGATTTCAAAAAATTGTTAGGTTATTTGAGGACACTTTATTTTAATTTTTTAATAAATAACAAAATTACAAAATATTTATAGACAATTTATAAAACAATTAGTGATAATAATAAATAGTTTCAAAATGTCATAGAAATAAGTTATTTATATAGCGACATATGTCAATTTTAAAATGATCTCTCACGAGGTTAAAATAAAAAGTTTTTACTTTAGATGTAAAGTCACATAGGAAATAGGGCTTGCGTTCGATTGCGACGCAAAAAGTTTACTGCTGGATGTTTTTTGATGATGTCCTCTGCTGTAGTGAGAAAAAAATTCTGAAATGCGTAGCTGTTTATTGGTCTAAATGTCTACTCAGCTATAAATTAGAAAGCAGCAATCACGGAAATAAGCATCTGCACGTCTAGAACGCACGACGTATCTTAGCTTTTGTGAAACGTACGACGTACACATCTTAGTGAGGTAGATTTATACAGTATAGCTCAGTTTATGGAGAGAGAAAGTAATGAAATATTTTTAAAAATTTAAAAGAGATTGAAAACTGATGATTTTGTTTTCTAATGACGTGATGGACCTAAAGTAAAGTGTAAAACGTGGTTTTAGCTGGTTGATTCGAAATCCTTTGGAAACGAAATTTCTGTTGATAGGAGCCGTTTATTTGCTATATGTTTGAATGATTTACAATCCACCACACACACACACACACACACACACACACACACACACACACACACACACACACACACACACACACACACACACACATACACACACACACACACATACACACACACACACACACACACACACACACACACACACACATACACACACACTTGTTTTTTATATTTATATTGTCCGAGTTTTTGTGGTTTCTCTTTCTTTTTTTCTCTTTGTCTCGGTTTTTTTTTCTTTCTACCTTTCTTTCTTTTCTTTTACTCCGCTTGTTTTCTTTCTATTTTTTAATCAACACGACCACGCAAATGCCTACTACAAATACAAACTGATTTTGGTGGTTCTAGAAAATATTCATAAAAAATAATTAAATTAATAGAAATAACCCGTCAAAAATGACGGAATTTTTCAATTTTTATTTATTAATTATTTTTCGTTTGCTGCGCTACCTCTTTTGATTCTGGACTCTCTACTCTTCTTCTTTGTCTTGATTTTTCACCTTCATTTGATAAAGTTGATAACTCACTGTTACTGAATGTACTTGATAAATCTTTTAATATAACTGGTGAATCAATTAAACTTAATTCAAAATTACAGATCCCACAACGACCAGAACCCTTCTAAGTACCAGATTACCAAACACGACAAGCGGTGAGACAATTTTTAAAAAAATTGATTTTTTTAAAATTTATATTATAAATTATTTTTAAAGTCAATCATAATAAAAAATTACAAAAATAATTTCAAATCAACAGAAACTCCGGATACTCTACGTCCTGATCCTACAACGACCCTTATAAGTACCAGAATACCAAGAACGACAAGCGGTGAGACAATTTTAAAAAATTGATTTTTTTTTAATTTATATTATAAATTATTTTTCAAGTCAATCATAATAAAAAATTGCGAAAATAATTTCAAATCAACAGAAACTTCGGATACTCCACGTCCTGTTGATGAACCAAGCACAGGAAGCGTGACGAGTAGGTATATTATATATGTGCATCAGTGTGCCTGAGCATGTATTTAAAAGTTAATTTGGAAATATTTGTGTATTTAAATATGTTTGTGTGCACGTTTATTTCTCTTTTCTTGTCTCAGCTATCATCTCATGCT
The DNA here is from genome assembly GCA_963978895.1 of Erpobdella octoculata. Lineage (NCBI taxonomy): Eukaryota > Metazoa > Annelida > Clitellata > Hirudinida > Erpobdellidae > Erpobdella > Erpobdella octoculata. The sequence continues at coordinate 38,131,828 of OZ022241.1, forward strand.
CAGTTAAAAGCGTTTTTTAATTACAATATCATTAAAAACAAAGTTAAAAGATATTTTTTTCAGGATTTAAACAAGATGAATCAATATTAGTTTTTTTTTTATAATAGTTCATAGTGCTCTACGACGGGTGTTTTAAGACTGAAATTAGAAATTATAGTAGTCTATGAAAGAAATACCAAAGTACTTATTGCCGCGGATCATAATTTAATCTTTTCTTTCTTTCTTCCTTTCTTATCCAGGCTTGGGTCTGGCTCGCAAGTAGGATGGCGAAATGTTTTTGTTATCCCTACATCTATGACGCTTTAATGACAACGTTTAACTTTTATTGTAAATTTGAAAAATAAAGAAACAAAAGCAGCTCGCTTCATAAACTGAAAATATTCGTGTGTAATATATCAAATAAACAATTCACAAGACAATATTATTTTTGCGTTGACTTCACCAGCTCACATTCCTTTAAATCTTGAAACAGCAAGTAAAGTTAGACAAATATCTCCAGGGCAGTGAAAAATTTACTAATTACATTTTCATTTTTTTATAAATATATACGAGTGCTTTAAAATCTGAAGTTGTTAATTATTTTAATGAGTTATAATTTATTTTTTTATTCCTTTATATTAACTTCGCCTCTCTGTCGGTCGTAGTACTAACCCCTTTCCCGTTATTAAATCGATGTGAAACTTGGTCCATAGACTTGTGAGGACCAAAGATTAATTTTGAGATGGTCAATCACAAAAACAAAATTGTTTTTTAATTCTTTAGTTGAACGCTATGATAAAAAAATCTATGCGATATTTCTTCATTGTTTATTTCATTGAGAGACATTTCACGTATCACTATCGATCTGAAGCTTTTTATTTCAATTTTTTACTTATAATGAAACATTGTTTTTAAATTAATTTAATCAATAATTATCATATTTTCTTTCCATGGTTGCAAATATCAATTTTCTACTAAAAATCTTTTCATTTAGGTAGTTTTTAGAATTATAGACGCGAAAAATATTTCATGAAAAATCTTCATAAAAAATATTTGCAATAAATTAAATTATAAATTATTTTTCAAGTCAATCATAATAAAAAAATACGAAAATAATTTCAAATCAACGGAAACTCCGGATACTCTACGTCCTGATCTTACAACGACCAGCACTCTTATAAGTACCAGATTAACAAAAACAACAAGCGGTTAGACAATTTTTAAAAAATATTTGCATTAAATTTGTATCTAATTTCTATCTCAAATATATAAAGTTTTTTTAATAAACGAAGTTTTTTAAGGTTCACTGAGTAATGTTTTTTTTAATTACAGATTCAACAGATTCTGAGACAGAGACAACATTCTCTTCAACAAAAGGTTTTTTTTTATAAATATATACTAGTATTTTTAAGTCTGAAGTTATTAATTATTTTAAATGAGTTATAATAAAAAATTTTAATATTTTTTAAAATTACAGATACAACAACGTTCAATTCAACAAAAGGTTTGATTTATGTGAACTAGTTGGGTCACCTGGGGTCAATTTTAGTTTTTACACTTAGCACCAGGAAGTATTTATAATTATAATTATTGACATACAACAACGCATGATTGGTTCCTTTGAATAAAACCGAGTCATATAACATCAGAATCACTAGTTGAACAGATTAATAAATTCATAAGAAAAGTGGGATCAATATGTAAATCAAATAGATAAAAAGTTGTTTAATGACATATTTAAGCATTATGTTGTACTAAAAAAAGGTTTTTAGGACTCCAACACGTAAAGAAAAAAGTTACAATTTTTATGATGCTGAAATGAATATTTAAATTTGTGGTTTTAGAAACTTTTTGTTGTTACTCAGCTTTTTCTTAATTAAATTAAGTCTGGTATCCTAACCTAGCAGGTAGCTGGGTACGTTGAGCTGCAAGTCACATACTCTATTGACTTACTTCCCTAACAACAGCGATGCCAGATAATAATTATTATTAACTATGAAGAACAATACAAAGAAACATTTAGTGATTTTTTTATTGACGCTGAAAAAAAACATTATAAACAATAAACAAGTTTTGGTCAGTTTATTTATTAATTTATGGCATCAACCAAGACCAAGTTCAAACAAAAAACAAAGTTTTTTAAAAACACACATTTATATTTTCACATTATGTAAATCGATTTCTAAAGGCATTAACAGTTTTGCCATTGTTTATAGTAATACGTTAGTCAAAATATTAATAAGTTTTTGTCATAGTCATGATTACCTATAAGTTTATTTAATTAACGCCACTTAGTGAATAATTTTAGGTACGTTACAAAATAGGTATAGTAATTGTTTGAAACTGGGGGGGAGTTACCCGACAATGCCCAGGGGTTTAATTTTTTTTTTTATAATTTTTCTACATAAATTAATATTGTTTTTTTTAAATGAAAAAGGAAAGCCAGCCTACAATGTCCTCCCAAAAAGTTTGTATAAATATATATTGTCTCTCTCTCTTGATTCCTTCTTTTTTCTTCTCTATTTCTTTCTTTTCTCTGGTTTAGTCTATGTGATGTTTGTGTGTACTTTAGTGTTTTTGTCTGCTAGTGTTTAAACGTTTTGTAAATATTTGTCTTGCTATTTAGGTTTTCATGCAGATTTGCGTGTTTAGAAAAATGAAAACATAAAATTGTATGAATTTAAAAATTAACTTTTTTTATTTGGTTTCTTACTGACACAGCCACAGACCACCGGGACACATGCAGAGGACGTAAAATTGTTATTGACAAAGTTTTGGCTAAAAGAAAGTACGACTTCGAGGTATATTATAACTTTCGTCACAATATGAGTAGCTCTGATACCATCGAATGGAAGGAGAAGAACTTCGAAAGTCTTATTTTTGAGCAGGTTTTATTTTGTTTCTTATTGCGAAACAATAAAAAGATCTTGAGAAGTTATTGATTAAATCTGTCATTCATTAGGGACCGGAAAATCTCTTCCATGTGCAAAAAAACAATCTCCCCATGGCTTTGAAGCTCTGCATTGAAGAAGAATGTCCGCAAGGTTTCCACGTGATGAATTATAGATTTACAGCATATAAAAGCAGAAATGTTTACGTGCGTCTTCAAAAAGAGTGGGTTCCGATAAAACTCGTAAGTGCTAAAGTACATATTTTGGAAAAATAGTATTATTTTCACAAAACTAAAAGTTAATATTGCTTCATCATAATATTGTTATGAAATGAATATAATAATTGCATTTATATTAGTGTTTTTCACCATTTTCTGTCATACAACTTTGATAATATTGACAATATATCTGATATTAAATTAATAATGCTGCTATATTTGATCATCTCTTACTACATGTAAATCAATTGTAAGCAATGTAACTGCAGTTTTTTCATTTGCAGGCTAGAAATTCTAAACTGTTTAACTATGAAAAAATTATAATTTTCGTTATTTTATATTTTTTTTCAAACTAACATTCAATGAAATATTAATGTATTTTGTGTTTTAATTAGAACCGCCAATCTAAATTTAAAATTTAAAGCACTATAAAATACTTTTTAAATAAGTTGATTTGTTATTTAACATTTCACAGGATAATAAGAAAACCGTACTGCGTGTGGCAAAAGATGCAGCTGAATTCAGTAGCAACCTGGACATTCTCATCAATGAACGCATCACCAAGTATGGACCAACGGGCATCAACGAGTTATACGTTGAAGCCTGCTCCACTTGTAAGATTTTATATTATTATTTTAACTAATATCTAATTTACTTTATTTAACCACATTTCTGCTAAAGCTCTCTTAATTGTGCTTTCTAATCTGTATAATGTAAGATTAATTTTTTATTATAACTTAATTGTTAACTGGCAGGTTTAATTAAGTTGTCGTTTTCAGGCTTCGTATAAATAAAAAATATGATTAGCATAAGTTGAAACTTAGTTGAAGAAATGAATAAATGAGCCTTAAAAAACAAAAAATTACGTTATTTTTTACGCAGATTACCGTTGATGAGGTTACCCAGACCATCAACCATTTTGCTCTTAAAAATAACTTTGTTTGAACATTCGATATAACAATCTGATTATTGCTTGGTGATGGGTATTCATGTTTGATATAATTATTCAACTTACATTATTGGTCAAAATAAACTTTTCTGAACTGATGCACTTGTTTTCATGTTTGTCTTGTATTCCCGTGAGTTTCAGGTCAACGCATAAATTAAAATCTGGTTCAGAAGTTCCCGATTTTTTTTCTGAGAATAAAATAATACACATCTTGCTACAGTTTAATTTTTTAATGTTTAATATTTAAAAAGTTATGAAAATTATGTTGTCTGGCACATTGTAGTGGCTCCAATCAACATCAGGCAGATTGAAATCACCAAGGAGTACAACTAATTTGTTAACAGAGCACAAATAAAATAGGCCATTAGTACTAGTTAGAAAATTATCAGAACGCAGTAGCATCAGAACGGTTTACGGAAAGTTCGTCCCCGTCTTTTCAACCCCGTTTTTTCGCCCCTGGGAAGTTTCGCCCCCGGTTTTTCGTCCCTGGGAATGTTCGCCCCTACGCTTTTCGCCCCTGAGAAAGTTTGTCCCCGGTTTTTCGCCCCCGTTTTTCACACTCAATTTTTGCTCCCGTTTTTTGGATTTCAGTTTTTTGTCCCTGGAAAAAATTTCTTTCGGTTTTTGCCCCCAGATTTTTACCACGATTTGTTTCCCCGGTTTTCATCCCTGATTTTTTATCTGAAAAAGTTTCTCACCATTTTATAATTTTTTGCACGTTCTTCTCATGAGACGTTAGTTCCTGGCGTTTTCGACTTTTCCCCTCCTACAACCTTTTATTCTTGGGAAAATAATAATAACCCCTGAAAAATATTGCCAGCAGTGTTTCATCTAGACCAGATGACGGGTAAAGTGGGAGCTGTTGTAGATACTTCTCTATTTTCTTATACACTTTTCATGGGGGTAAATACTGGAAAAAGAAAGTAAGGGAGAAAAAACTGAAGGTGCAAAAGCGAGAAAAGGTTTTCCCAGTAACGTTGAGTGCAAAGAGTCTGGGACAAAAATCGAAGTAGCAGATTTTCCCAAGAACAAAAGCTAACATTCTCGGAATTGAGTTTTTGGTAAAAAAAATCAGAAGCAAACCCTAGAGACTAACCTTTACAGAAGCGTAAAACCGGGAGCAAACTTTCTTAAAAACAAACCACTGAGGACAAAAATCAGAATTAAAAAAACCGGTGGCAAAAAACCAGGAACGAAAAATCAAAGGTACAAAACAGGGGCAAATAACTGGGAGCAATTTTCACCAGAGGTGAAAAACTAAAAACAAAAACCAGGGGCGAAAAAATGGGGCAAAAAACGGGGCAAAAAACAGCCCCATTTTGTTCAGGTGTTCTTGTCATTGAGAAGTGTTGTTCAATTCCATGTTCTTTTAGGAATTTTTTTATTTCATCACCACTGTACTCACCACCTCGATCACTTCGTAGAATCTTTACTTTATGACCGGTTGTTTGAGTATATCTAATGAAATCTTTCAACTTTTCAACAACTTCTGACTTGTGCTTAATAAAATACACAGAACGATACTTTGTGAAATCATCCTTAAACAATACAAAGTATCTCTTCTTGCCAATTGATTGAACCTGAAATGATCCACAAACGTCAGTGTGAATTATTTCACCAGGTGTATTCGATCGTGGTCTTGTTCCAAAACTCAGTCTATGTGATTTCTCATAAATGCATCCTTCACATAACTCATCATCATGATCAACATCAATATCTAAATGCTCTTTCAGCATCATTCTAACATGTCTTTTATTTTGATGTCCAAACCTTTCATGATATAGCTGTAGAAGTGACTTTTTAGCATTTTCAATTGCATTTATTTCTTTTGTAGCAAAATTAGGTACTTTAACTTTACCCACCAATCTAAATAAACCACTTCCAGCTTCTTTGACACCAGAGATAAGTCGTTTTTTTCCAAGCTTTAAACTGCAAGAATTAACATTTGATTCAAACTTGCTTTGTATGTTTTTCTCTTGAGCACTCAGGACAGAAAACAAATTCTTTGAAATACCTGGCACCAACCAGACACCACTCAAACGAACTGTTTCTCTTCTTTTACCATTGAGTACCTCCAATTCAATGTCTCCTTGACCCAGAGCTTTAAGTTTTTCACTTCCAGCAGTATTAATAAACTGTGGACTTTCAAACATTTCAAAAGTCTTGAAGTAATTTTTCATAGCAGTAACATGATTTGTTGCACCATTGTCAATGTACCAATTTTCAGAGTTTGTTTCAATTTTATCAACTTTCATAATTTCTAAATTTGTTGCCAACATGGAACTCTTTTCTTTTGACTGCTTCGGATCACCTTTAGCAAATTCTTTTCTTGGTCTTCCATCAGCTTTCCATTGTCTGCAGTTTCTGAGAAAATGTCCTGGCCTCTGACAATAGAAACAAGTCAACATCCTAGACTTCTTTTTCTCTTTTGCAATGCCAATTGATTGAGTTGAATCACTTTTACAGACTTTTTTGTACTAATTGAACACAATACTTGATTCTCTTCAGTTATTTTCAAGGTCAACTCAAAAGCACAAAGTTGATTTGTTAAACTATCAACTGTTCTCTGTTCTTCATTGAAAATCAACCAACTTGACTTAAATGGAAAGTACTTCTCATCCAATGTGTGTAATATTTTACACATAAGCAAAAAATCAGGCAACACAACCTCATTTGCTTTGACAGCAACTGAAGTCAGCTCATTCCACAAGGCTTTCATTTTCGAGAGATGACTGGGCATATCCTCACCAGGTGGCCTCTGATAGTGGAAGAACTGGATGCAGAGATTGTATGCCGTGTTCTGGGGAACACCATCATATAGCAATAACAATTCTCGCCACATTTTTCTTGCTATCTTGAACCTCATCACTTTAGACATTGTTTCATCGGTCATTGAGGTGGTCAAGATAAATTTTGCCATTGAGTCTGCCTTTTGAAACCTTCTAAGTGCTGTCTCATATGTTCTTCTGACAGTAGCAACAGTATTTTCTGATTCATCTTCGGGTTCAAGTAGCTTCCCATCCACAACTTCTAAAGCATCATCATGGTGTTCAAAAGCTAAACGTACTCTAAAACGCCATTGCTCCCAAGATGTCTGACCTTCTAGTCGCGGAATTGACTGAAAAAGCTTGTCCATTTCAACTTTAAAACGTTCGTGAAGCAACAAGAAAACTTGATCAAAAAACCTTTCACAAAACGTTCTCAAACTTCAACGGTATCTTATCAAACTCGTTAATCGTTTGAACTTTTAGTAACTACTTACTAATTACTTAAGAGTTAAGACGATCAGTTCAAAAAATCTTTCCAAAAGTCGTGCTTGCACTCCAGAATTGTGCCCTTTCATATTAGCTCCATTGTCATACCCTTGTCCTCTGATGTTTTCAACATCTAGTCCTAGCATTTCAATTTTTTTCACAAGAGTGTTAAATAAATTTTCACCAGTGCTGCTCTCAACTATAATAAACTTTATAAAATGTTCATAAATTCCTGCTGGGACATCTGAGTGTGTGCCATCAGCGACATATCTTAGCACCATTGACATCTGTTCCTGATATCAGGAGTGCAGTCAAGAATCACTGCAAAATACTTTGCCGACTTAATTCTAGCAATAATTTCTTGTAGAACAGCTTGGCCTGTATGGTCTTGCCTAAATAATGATCATGAATGTCTTTGTTAATAATTTTCTGTATACGATCTTGCATAACTGGATCAAATTTTCCTAGCAATTCAATGACGCCTAGAAAATTGCCATTATGTGGATTTCCAATTTGTTCTTCAGACCCACGAAATGCCAAGTTCCTTTCTTCCAAAAACTGTACAGAAGCAACAAGTCGCTCAAAGACATGATTCCAGCGTTTTGTTTCCTGTCTTATTAATTTTTCATTTAATGTATCAACAGTTAATCCAGTAGATAACCTTTGCTGCAGTTCATAGCAATTAGGTGTACATTGCAAATGTTTTTTTGATTTTTCATGATCCTCTAATCTTGTATGAATATTTGACCAGCTGTCAAATCCAGAAGTAGCAAGTGCAGAATCAGAATTTGTGTCAAAAAGTTTGCAATATTAACAGTAAACTTTATCAAATGATTCAGAATATATTAGCCATGGTCGTTCTATAACTTCCCCATTTTTTAATTTTCTTTTACAGTGGAATTTCGAAAAATGTAACCCTTTTTCATTTTGCGGAAAATTTTCTACAGTGATCTTAGGGGGTCCTTTGTTCACTAAATAATCTCTGACATTTTGATTTATTTTATTTGGCCATGTAGCAGGGTCATCTTTTATCTTTAAAGTATCACATAGTGCTGGGTTTGAATTTTCTTCTCTTGATTCTGAAATATCCTCATTATCCTTGTGTGTGTTAACAGATATATTTATACATAATTCAGATGTATTTTGTTGAGCATTACATCCAGAAAGAAAACTACTACTAGCTTCTTCTGATGTAATTTCTTTAGAAATATTTGTTTCACTGTTTGTCTGATTTTTCAGTTTCAAACAGATCTACTGATTTACTCAAATATTTATCTAACGCACCTTTTTCTTTTTCTGCTTCAGTTTTCTTTACCTTAGCTAAGGTTCTCTTCATGTTACCACTTAGAGTTAGATATTTTCTACCGACGTCCCTTTGTCTTTTACTCATATTTTGGCTTGTGTTCTTCAAAACTAGAAACTATTATTGACAATGGCAACTATTAATGAAAAATTAACGGATAAAATTACAAAAATACTGTTAGATTTTAGTTCGGTTCGGAAAACCGCAATGTTTATTTTTCACCAGAAATGAAAAGTGAATTCGATAAAACAGGGATGTGCCTCCATGTATATAGCATGTTATAAACAAATCAAAGCCGATTTTATGTGCATTGATAGAAATTTATAAAAAAAATTACTGCCATTTATAATGATATGCTATAAATTGCGGGGCCCCTACCAAGCGCGGGGCCCTATTTGGAGCAATCGGTCAAATCGGCCTAAGACCGGCCCTGACTAGCGGGGGTGCCCGGCGTTGCCCGGGGTTTTCAGAGGGTTTTCTAATGTTTGTCTCTCTCGCTCAGGTTTCCTTCCCCGCTTGCTTTCCCGTTCCCGTTTGCTTTCCCGTTCTCGGTCGCTTTCCCGTTCCCGGCCGCTTTCCAGCTTCCGGTTGTTTTTCCGCTCCTGTTTCCTCTCCCGTTCCCTTTCCTGTTCCCGCTCACGCTTGCTCTCCCATTTCCTTCTCCGCTTTCCCGGTCCCGGTCGCTTTTCCGCTCCCGGTTGCTTTCCCGCTCCCGGTAGCTTTCTCGTTCTCGGTCGCTTTCCCTTTCGATCGAGAACGGGAATGGGAAAGCAAGCATGAGCGAGAAGGAATATTGATTGAAATTTGTTTGACCCTTTTTTTAATATGTTGAGTGTAAGCGTTTTTAAATTAATATCATTGAAGTGACATGTATTAGTTAATATAGTATTATTCATATTATTTGTTTAAATATACAGCTTATGAGACTGATGATAGGGAGTTGCCATACCATATTTCGAGAAAAAATGAACACGCTTTAAACAACAAATAATTTTATTACATGCTTTAAATGAAAGACAAGCTATACAAAATCAATAAGTGGTCAATATATCTACAATTCTATTGTGAAGCGTCTGAATATCTATTTCTTTCTGTTCAAAAGCTATCCAGAGCTCCCACACTTTCTCGTCTTTTTCCAAACTTAATTTTTTGGTCTGCCTGAGAAGCTGTCCTGTGGCAAGGGAATCTTCTTCTACTGGAATAGCTTGGGCTTTCCCAAAGAGGATACCAACAACTTCGTAGAAGGTTGAACCTACCTTCAAGCTGTTGTTGAGAGAGCTATGCCAACCCTCTATGTCATTGTTGGTTTTGAGTTCAATCATAAATGAACTCCACTCTTCGGTTTTGAAAAGCCCTACTATCCAGGTTTTTATAATGTACTCTGCAAACCTCTAAAACGGACAATTAAAATTTTAATAAAAACCCGTATATTAGTAAATCATTACAAAAGTATTTTACTTTTAATGAGTCCATCTGTATCTCTGAATATATTTTGTTATATATTTGAATGATATATTCAGGGGGTAAATAAAGGAGAGCCATGAATTCCTTCACCTTATTGTATATTGCGAGCTTCAAATCATACTGTGGCTTAAGACCAATTTCCTGAAAAAAAACTACCTAATATTGTACCTTGAGGTAACTTGTAAAAGGAAAATGCATCGATTAAAAATTCCTTCATAGACAATAAAAATATTCATGTAAACCACAACGGTTTAAAAATAATAAAACGGCGACCACTACGTCAAAAATAACAAAGAAATAAGACTTGGAAGAGGTACTAGTTTTCTGTATAACTCATTAATTACCACAGTTTTCCAAGTGTTTTGCCATTCTTTTAGAATCTTTGATTTGATTATTTTCTTGTATTCTGGAGTTTCAATGGTAACATCTATATAGATTTCGGTGTAAGTGGTTGCCGTTTTGGCAAGAACGTCACCAGTTTCATTACCCTGCACGCCAATGTGGCTTAGAATCCAGACCAACTTGCATACAACGTTCCTTTTTCTGAAAAGAATAGTTGTAGTTTGTACGACAGATTGTTGGTAGTGAGATTTTGCAAAATTGTGACAAATGTCTAATGCTTTGACGGCACTTAAAGAATCTGTAAAAATTACAAGATTTTGTAGTGGATCAGATTCTAATGCATTTGATGAAAGTAAATGATTTCCATATAGATTAAGAGCTATTTTGATTGCTTCTATTTCTGCAGCAAAAATTGAAATGTTGTCCGATGTTCTTCTGGACATTTTGAGACCGGTCGATGGAGCATACACACCAATGCCTATCAGCTAGTAAAAGTTACAGCATAAAGAAAACAAAGAAAAGTACTACAGTTAATAGTAGCCTATGCACTATGAATATTCAGTTCTTAATCAATATGAATAATTATAGAGCGACTCCGGTCATTTCCTTTGTGTGCCTTGTGGGCATCTGCAGAAATTTGCCTACGGTCATCTAGCATGTAACTCTAGCGACAGAATTATTAGTCAATAAAAATTACCAACTTTGAATTAAAAATTCAGAAATTGTTTAAATTAATTTAAGATAATAATACTGCAATTATGCTTATATAGTAGTGTTTAGCATAAAGTCTATGTAAAAACACCACCAAGTGAATAAGCAGCCATCCTTAAATCGATCAAAGAGTTGAGTAAGATCAAATGGTCACTTAGGTTATTATACCTATATCGACCCGTGCGGATGCGTTTTGTTGTCATGCACAGCAAAGCGTGCGCAGGTTAATCGACTTGCAGGATAATCGACTCCTTCGCAGGATTATCGACTCCTTCGCAGGATTATCGACTCCTTCGCAGGATAATCGACTCCTTCGCAGGATAATCGACTCCTTCGCAGGATAATCGACTCCTTCGCAGGATAATCGACTCCTTCGCAGGATAATCGACTCCTTCGCAGGATAATCGACTCCTTCGCAGGATTATCGACTCCTTCGCAGGATTATCGACTCCTTCGCAGGATTATCGACTCCTTCGCAGGATAATCGACTTTTCAATTTAAGTCGACTAACTGTCAATTGTCGATAAAAACACAGTTCCCCAATATTGTCAACATCCATTATATATCTCTTTAGCTGACCAAGAGTATTATCTACATTGCTTGATGAACTAGGCAATTCGGATGTCCTAAGCTTCTCATTAAGAAATTTAAAGCGCTTAAGGGCTGGGCGATAATCTACATGAGAATCATCACTGAGCACAATTTCAGACTCTGTATAAAGTAGAGAAAGCAGAAACTTCTTTCCAGCGTTTAACAATGATACAGAACTGGGAGATATCATGACACATAGCAGGGTTGGATCAAGTATGCATGCTGCTGCTGGAACAGGATTGAAGTTTTCTGAATCTGGTTGGAGTATCGATTCAAATCGCTTTTTAAAATCTTTAACCAACATAGCAAGTTCTTTTGCTCCTTTCCATTGTTGCAAATGGCATTCCAGATTGAGCAGTGATGGTATTATGCTGGAAAGAGATTGCGAATCACTTTGAAGCTTGCTCGTTTGATCAGCAAATGGTTCCAGCAATTCAGCAATCATTTCCAAAAGTTCCCAATCTTCCACCATGAGTGAATTAACACCTGAAAAGCAATGAATCTTTTTATAAATTTTAAGGCAAATTATTATACAAGATTCTGTTTAATTTCTTCAAAATTCATTAACTATGTCATGTGGCATTTTGTCATATGCCTGTATAATATATTAGACAAATAATCAATAACAAAAAACAAAATACAAATTTTAATCAAACAAAATGTATATCCACTCAATGAACCCAATTCTTATATTACCTATAGCTGCCGACACCTCATTGACAGGTTGTTTGATCTCCTTTAATCGTTTTATCATGCTGTACGTACTGTTCCACCTGATTGGGCAATCAATCAGAACTGTTTTTCCACATTTTTCAATCAATTTTTCCACTCCTGGGCCAGACTTGCGAATTTTTTTGACTAACTGTCTCGTTTTCGTTAGCAGTTGTTCGTGATATTTGAAAACTGGTTTCACAACCAGCTGCAATGTGTGTGCCATGCATTGCATTCTCCTAAATTTAACCTGTTCCGGAAAGTCCATAATTATTTTATCTTTTTCAGGCTCAATATTTTCTTCTTTCTCATTATTGAAATAATCACTTTCTTCCTCTTCATCAGAAATCTCATCGGAAGGCTGTGAATACTGTGACTGTAGCAATTTGACAGCTTTGATCATGTTGGTTCCATTGTCTGTCACAACATACAAGACCTTCTCAGAAGAGATGCCCCATTTTCTTAAACACTCATCCAGGCAGCAAACCAGTTTTTCACCAGTATGTGGGTGCTTGATTTCCATCAAACTAAGGAATGCATGGACTGGCTTTTCTGACAACTTATCAAAAAAACATGCTGATATCCCTAAAAAAGAGGCTGTGAGACCTCTCTTTGTCCAGCTATCAAGACATATTGTGACATGTCTTGTAACTGCAAGGAGGTTTCTCAATTGCTCTGATTTTAATTCAAAGAGATCATTCATGTGTTTTAAAAATGAAGCAGATCCTAAAGCAAAGTAAAATGTTTAAAATTGAAAATGATTCAGAAATCATAAAAACATAATATGAATTAAATATTTAGTGTAACTTTATTGTTTAAAAAATAATTCTAAAACCTGACTACCTGGCAGATTGAATTTCGAATCCCCAACTTTCCACATGTACCGAAAGGAGGGTTTATCGACATGCGTCACCGGATTACAAGTTTCGATTAACATGTCGACGAAGCTGTTCACTCGATCTTTGTGTTCTATTGAATCAACATGCCAATGCCAATAAACTGAATTCCGTTGGAAACACTGCTTGATTGTTTGCTGGTCTCCTTCTAATTCAGCCTCGGCTTTACGTTTGAGGCTTGATTTTACATTTCTTTCTTTCTCCATAATCTCGAGCTCAACAAATTCAGATTTATGAAATCTCTTTAGATGCGTACTCAAATTTGTGGGATTTTTCCCGCTAAGTTGGATTCCACATTCTTTATTTTGAGAATTCATTGCCTTATATTTAGATTTGTTGGTGTTTGAATCGTAAACAAAAAATTCCCACACGGAACTATCTTTTTTTCGCCCAGCAAGCATTTTGGCAAGAGAACTCATAGTTATTTTCAATGATTACAACGTTTATGATAACACGAAAGTTAAGAAAGAAATGGTTGTGTATTTCAACAGTTGCACAACCATAGAAATCAATATCATAGATATTATATATCCACAGATATTGGTTATCTAGGCGAATATCTATGTACACAACTTTCAATAATTTTCGTTCGAAAATTAATTTCTATTTTTATTTTTATTCAGTTTGCATGATTTAAATTTTATTTTTATTTTATTATCGTTCAGAAAATAATTTTCGTTATTATTATTATTCAGTTTGTACTATTTAAATATAGTTTTTATTCTATTTACGTTCTTTAAATAATTATAGTTTTTTTTTCGTTCTTATTAACGAATACAATAAAAATTTTCGTTTTTATTCAGTTTTCGTTAACAAAAATATCACTGACTGCGACTGACCGCAGAGCTGACACTCATCGTTCTCAATTAATTTCCATTTCTTTAAATTGCTGGCTGTTGGCAGCTGATCATACATCGATCTAATGAGGAACGATAGCCGCACTGGAGCATAGCGCCATATATCTTCCCATGACAGAGACCGCTGAACTGTCTCCTCCCATCTGGTCCAGTCGCCTTGCTGTGACAATTGTGCGCTCTTCACAACTCTTTCGCTTTCTATCGCCTGCTTTCTGTCCTGAACAATCAAGTCTGATCTTTCCTGAGCGTTTGCCTTGGACCACCAGAGATGGTGGTTCCATCCAACACCATGCCGCCCCAACTGAACTGCTCCGGTCCTTTCAGTCCACTGGAGAGAAACCGTGGCATTCTCTATTTCAACTCTAGCATTCCATTTGGTTCCTGAGATTAGAGTTGGTTTTACCTCAGCGACTCTCTGATCCGTTGAATTATCGAGCATCATCTGAGTTCTCAGTTTGCTGATCTTGAAATCTTCAACAAAAGACCGCAATGGAAGTCTCAGCTTGGCTGTTTTGCCGTAGAGAGCCACAGACGTCAATACCGGAGGCAGACCCAACCATTGACGTGTAAAACGAGCTATTTTTCTTTCTAGTTTCTCCACAACTTGCAGACCAATTTCATAGACTGTCAGAGGCCAAAGCAGTCTTGGCACTAAAACAAATTGCAAAATCCACACTTTGAACCTGCTCTGAAGCGGAGCAGAATTAATGCCTTCCATGGAGACAGTTGCCATACGGAGAATAGAAGCACCCTGATCAACATCATTCAGGGATTTACAGTACCATCTCCCGAGATTTTTCACTGGTTCGTCGCTCACTGTTGGAATCTTGTTACCATCAACAGAGAAAACGGTGTATTCGTCAATTTTACCGCGACGCAGGGAGAGACTTCTCGATTTGGATGCTTTAAAACTCATTCCGAACCATTTGAGTAGATCGCTGAAGACATCGAGTGTCCGTCTCATTGAAATACACTTATTCAAAATAATTGTCGTGTCGTCCATGAAAGCTCTCAGAGTGGCATGAAAATACCTCGGCCGACATAAACATCTTCTACCCTTGCACCAACTGAATTCAGAAGTAGTTGCATTGCTAGCACGAATAATATGGGAGAAATAGAGCACCCCATGGCGATACCGACCTGAATACGAAACCAATCGGTTGAACACGTCTTTGTCGATAATCTTAGGTGAAAATCTTGAAAATACTGTCGTAGAATATCCATAACGAACTTTGGAACATGGTGCATCGTCAAAGCTCTCCAAATCAGCTGGTGACGAACCGCTCCATAAGCATTTGCAAGATCAAGCCAAATGACGTGCAAACTGAGTCGATTCTGTTTTGCTCTTTTTATAGACTCCCATATCGACTTGTTCAAAGGTCTCGAAATTTGCTGATGACACAAAGTTATCCATGAAAGTAGAGTGTGAGCTGGATGCCGAAATTTTAAGAAAAGATCTTGCAAAAATATACCAATGGTCCCTAGACTGGCAAATGATGTTCAACGTAGATAAATGCTCAGTGATGCACATGGGTAAGAGAAATCAAGAGTTTCAGTATGAGATGGGAGGAATATTGTTGAAGACATCTGAAGAGGAAAGAGATCTGGGAGTTGTAGTACACAATAGCGGCAAACCATCAAGACAGTGTGCGGAAGCAGCAAAGCGAGCCAATAAGATTTTAGGATTGGTCAAGAGAACAATAATAAGTCGAAACCAGGAAATAATTATCAGACTATACAAATGTTTGGTAAGACCACATCTAGAATATTGTATACAAGCTTGGAGCCCTGTTTTAAAAAAGGACATCGTAGTGTTGGAGAAGGTACAAAGGAGGGCTACAAAGTTGATTAAGCATTTAAGCCAGTTATCTTACGAAGAAAGATTAAAACAATGCGGCTTAACAACTCTAGAGAAAAGATCGAAGCCTACAAGATAATAACAGGAAAAGAGGATTTAACACCAGCAATGTTTTTCGAACAACCACCGATTCAAAGCACTAGGGGACATAGATTCAAGCTTTTTAAAAAACAAGAAAAGACTTTCAAAAAGGCTTTTTTTAGTTCTAGAGTGGTAAACATATGGAATGACTTGGACGATGACACTGTAGCATCTGAGACTACCACATCTTTTAAAGTAGCGCTATCCAGGCATGGATACTGATTTTTTATGCAATTATTTATTTTTTATTAGTTTATTTATCTATTATTATCATTTATTTTATTTTATTCTATTTATTATTATTTTTAATTCGAAGTGGTTGTCTATAGGCGTAAAGTCTTCTAAACCACTATAATAAACGTTATCTTATCTTATCTTATCTTATCATGGTAGAATGTTCGATGCAACCAGGAACACCAGGGATTCCTCCTTTCTGAATTGACTTGTCTATGTAGTCGTTTTGTGTTAGATAGCTTGTCAACCTCTTGGCAAGCACAGCAAAAAATATTTTTCCTTCAACATTAAGAAGAGAAATTGGTCTGAACTGATTGATGTCGACTGAAAGTTTCTCCTTTGGTATAAAAATGCCTTCAGCTTGTTGCCACTCTTTATCAACAGACCCGATTTGAAATATAGATACATACACACTCCCGCTCCCGGTCGTTATCCGTTCCTTGTCGCTTTCCCGCTCATTTTTCGCTCTCAGTTGCACCCCCCCCCTAGATCCGATTCTACATACATACATACATACATACATACATACATACATACATACATACATACATACATACATACATACATACATACATACATACATACATACATACATACATACATACATACATACATACATACATACATACATACATACATACATACATACATACATACATACATACATACATACATACATACATACATACATACATACATACATACATACATACATACATACATACATACATACATACATACATACATACATACATACATACATACATACATACATACATACATACATACATACATACATACATACATACATACATACATACATAAACACAGACACACTTACATGCACATACACATCCATATATACACACATACATACGCACATACATATATATATAGTTCCCGCTCGCTCACCCGCTCCGCTCCGCTCATTTTGTGACGGATTTCAAAAATTTTTTCTCTATATTTGATTCCCCTTGACTCTCAAGGTTGTGTGAAAATTTCATTACGATCGGATGAATGGTGTAGCAATGCATAAAGGACATGAATATATACATATATACATACAAACATTCATTTTTATATATATAGACAAAACCGTTTAATTAAAGTACAAAGTAGACTACAGAAACATCGGCAACACAGTCTCGGAGAAACCTCTCGAGTCAACAATGGCCAACAAAAGATACTAAAAAGTCCGAAGTTCATTCATTCACAACATAAAGAACCTCCACCACCTTTTGATAGTTTATCTCGACGCACAACACTATAACCAGGAGGGCTGATACTACTATTTAACATATTAAAACAGAGCCATGTTTCAGTAACACAGAATACAATGTGGATGAACTTTATCCGAAATCTTTAATTTTGCAAGTTTGTTGTGCAGACTTTTAATATTAGTTAATGTCCATGTTATTATGTTTGGTTTGTTGGGCACGCCACTCCCAGAATGTCCACACATACCACTCGAACCAGCTTCATGCTTATCTTTGCAATGTTTGGGGTTATACTTGGATGTCTTAAATTCCTCATATTTGCTTGTCATACAATCAATATTGGTGTAGACAATTTTGGCAGAAATTGTTCTACTCAGATTATTAACTGATGGATTTGATTTAATCTTAATTAATAATAAACTGTTTGAATCCCTGGAGGCGGTCCACGAGCTCAGACTTTCTTCCTTTATCACTGAGCTCTCTTTTTCTAAGTTCCTGCTTCAACTCGAGTATCAAGAGCTCATCCAATGCTTTCAAAACCATTCTTTTATCCTACTTCTGATCACCAATGTTACGATATCACCAAATTATATACCGGGCTCAATAGAATGGTTTTGCAGTTTATTGGAAAATAATAAATGACGCTTTGCTAAGACTAATTATACCTTCAAATCTCTTAATAATTAATAATGATTAATGTCCCTAATAAATGTAAGGTTTATCAAACCTTTCTTTATGCTACTCAAAAGGACAATGTACTTTAAGTACTGTACCATAGAACTAGGACAAAACCACATTTTTGCACTAGCAATTATTTCATCAAATGTTATCATAATAAAATTTGCAAAGTATGTCAAAGATCAAATATTCTTAAATATAAGACAGTATAAATATCAGTCGCATCATTTAGGTTTTCAAGCGAACTTTTAGAATGGACAGTAAACAAGTATTACTACTTCATTTCTTTGCTCTGCTCACCTTGTGGATTGAAGTTGCACAGTTGAAAAATATTGAGCACGTCGTTGAAAGTGAGTTTATTATTTCAAAATTTAAAAAAACTAAAACTAAACTTGAATAAAAAAATTTTTGTAGCTCAATGGATATTTGACGACTATAACAGATTAGTTGGAAGTTCTTTGCCGGATGAAATATTTCTAAGATTTCCGAAAATAAATAATGTCTTGTTGCAGTTAAAATTGAAAAAAACTTTGACGAATAATGTTGACGTCATTCGAGGAACTGAAAACGGCAACGTCAAATGGATTGATGATAAATATGACGTAAGATTTCAAAAAATGTTTTATGAGTTTGGCATGCTTATCAAAATTTATGCCAACTTAACGTTACGTTCTTTTTAGCTTTACAGCCTCTATCGCGACGCTGAAAACAGAGCATCTTTATCAATTTTGGTTGAAGGAGGATCTGAAACTCAAAATGTTAAATATGTAAGTTATTCTTTCATAAGCATGGTTTTTATTTAGTTTAACGCAAATGTTCAATCTGCTGCAGTTTGGAAATTACATGTCGAAGGAGCTTTCTTTGGGGTTAACTCCGGACTTTCGTGGAGATTGCTTGACAGAAAAAGATCAAGATAACATTTGTGTCACAATCAATGGAACGCACCATGTTATTAGTTTAATTGCTAACAAAAAAAGAAATCTAATTTTGGGTAACATTTAGTTTTTGATTCCAGCATAACACGTTTTTAAATGCTTTTATTTAACTTCACTCTGTTTGTTTGTTTGTTTGTCTGATGTGATAAAATCTTAGACACGAAAAATTACCCACTTTTCGATTGTTTTAGATTCAAAAATTTTAGTTCGTTGACTCAAATAAGGAAGCAAAAAAACAATTTTTTTAACTTTGTTTTTTACTAATATATATAATATATATTTACTGGAGATAGCCCGTCAAAAATGACGGGTTGGTTTAAATCTTATTATATATTATTTTACGCATACATACATACATACATACATACATACATACATACATACATACATACATACATACATACATACATACATACATACATACATACATACATACATACATACATACATACATACATACATACATACATACATACATACATACATACATACATACATACATACATACATACATACATACACACATACATAAATTATTATGCATGTAGATGAGTAGAATAATTAGCTAATTCATAATTTTTTGCAATTCGTTGATTCAGTAAATGATTTCTTTGATAACAATGTTTTTTGTAAAAATTCTTGAGTTTTTCAATAAATCTCCTTGATAGAAAGTATCTTTCACTAAAACTTTTATATTTTCGTGATATCTTCCTCGAGTTAACACTACATACAGTTGACCATGAACGAGGACAGGCTCAGGAAGATATACACCGGCGTGATCAAAAGAATGTCCTTGACTCTTATTAATTGCCATTGCGAAAGCTAAGATTACTGGAAATTTTCGCCGTTTCATTCTGAATGGCAATGTGCTTTCGCCCTGTTCTAAATCAATTAGAAGCAGGCAAACTTCTTTGTCTTTATTATTTTGTACTTCCTGTAATAATTTCAGCTTTAAAGCAATTTTTTAAGAAGACCTCTGACTACTTTTAAGCTGTTTCTGGTGGTCTAAAACAATTAATATAAAGATAACCAAAAAAAATATATATAAATATATAATTATATATATTATATAAAAATATATAAAGATATATATAGCGTTACGCAAAATTGCTAACATACATACATAAATACATACATACTTAGCAAATTATGTATGCAGATATGTTTATACATACATATGTATATGTATATATATATATATATATATATATATATATATATATATATATATATATATATATATATATATATATATATATATATATATATATATATATATATATATATATATATATATATATAAGCTTTTTTTTTACTTTATTTTTTATCCTTACTTCAAAAATAATTTTTTAAATTTTGATTTGTTGTTTTTCTGGTTTTTTTGCAGAAAACGATTACATTGAAAGGCCAGAAAATACACCACTTATTCAAAAAAGAGAGTCAAAGAATGTTAACAATAAAATTGATAATTATGAAATTGTAAATCTTATGATGGACACTTTTGTAGTAACAGATTACAGCACCTTTAGTTCGTAAGTGTTAGAAGTATTAAAAACCGTAATTTTAAGGTTTGGAATCGTCTAAAACTGCAGTTAAAAGGTTTTTTTAAGGCATTAGACATTTATTATCTAATTAAAATATGATAAAAATAGTTAAAATAAATTAAAAAAATTAAATAAAAAAATTGGATTAATTTTTATAATTATAAATTGCTTTAAGATTTTCATCATATAATGGAGGAAATTACAACAAGACAATCAGAGATATGCAAACGTATTTTTCACATGTCATCTACGGAGTAAGTTTAATAATAATAATTATATATAAATATATATATATATATATATATATATATATATATATATATATATACATATATATATATATATATATATCTATATATATATATGTATATATATATATATATATATATATATATATATATATATATATATATATATATATATATATATATATATATTATATTTATATTTATATTTATTTTTATATATATATATATATATATATATATATATATATATATATATATATATATATTATTCAAATAATTAGGTGTTAATTTTTCGTCGATACAGGCTCGGTTAAATTTTATTGACCAAGTTTTGTTGCAAACTTTTTCTATTATATGAGATAGTTCACGTAATTTAACTCGCCCACGAAGTTGTTCAAAGAACGCCCGATTATACAAATCTTTATTACTTTTTAACTTGCAAGTTTCGGCTATTTTTTCAGCCATCTTCAGAATGTATATATATATATATATATAAATCTTGTTTCGTGGTGTTTGAAATTGAACTCTTCAGAAACGGCTAAACCGATTTTTATAAAAAACGTTTGGGTACATTTGGTGGGTCTGAGGATAGGTCCTAGGCTATTCAGAATATTTTTCTAAATTATTTTAAAAGTTATTTTGGAAAAACAAAGAACAAACACAGACAGACAAACAGGATTACAGACAGAGAGACCGTCACATCTATATATATAAAAATGAATGTTTGTATATATGTATGTATGTATGTATGTATGTATGTATGTATGTATGTATGTATGTATGTATGTATGTATGTATGTATGTATGTATGTATGTATGTATGTATGTATGTATGTATGTATGTATGTATGTATGTATGTATGTATGTATGTATGTATGTATGTATGTATGTATGTATGTATGTATGTATGTATGTATGTATGTATGTATGTATGTATGTATGTATGTATGTATGTATGTATGTATGTATGTATGTATGTATGTATGTATGTATGTATGTATGTATGTATGTATGTATGTATGTATGTATGTATGTATGTATGTATGTATGTATGTATGTATGTATGTATGTATGTATGTATGTATGTATGTATGTATGTATGTATGTATGTATGTATGTATGTATGTATGTATGTATGTATGTATGTATAATAATAATAATAATAATAATAATAATTTAATTTAATAATTTTATTAGGCGCTCCCTTATCGACAAAGTCCATTACGGGAGTGCCATTTTTAGAGGGAGGGTACTTGCAAAGGCAGCCATTTATAGGCGCCTACCCCTTTAGCAAATGCGAGTGAACTCCTTGTTTAAGGGAGTTACGCTGGTGACGCCGGCGAGGTTTGAACTGCCGACCTAACGATTGACAGGCGAACGCTCTACCGCTCTGCCACCAGCGGTATGTATGTATGTATATATGTATGTATACATGTATGTTATTGATGCATTACTACACCATTCATCCGATCGTAATGAAATTTTCACACAACCTTGAGAGTCAAGTGAAATCAAATATAGAGAAAACAAATTGAAATCCGTTACAAAATGAGCGGAGCGAAGCGGGTGAGCGAGCGGGAACTATATATATATATATATATATATATATATATAAATGAATGTTTGTATGTATGTTAGAGAGTGACAAGGAGACAACATTTCTTCCCCATCCCCACCCCGCAAAGAAAACTCTCTTCCCGTCCCCTACTGTCCCCTCGCCCCATTTTCCCATCCTCACCCCATCCCCTCAGTATCTGTCCCCATTCCCTACCCATCCCCGCAGCTATCATTCCCAAACCTTCATTGTCTCCGCATTTTAAATTTTTATGCAAGTTTATTTTGAAGTTAATTATTAAAAAAATTTGCAAAAAGATAGTTATGTTTTAAATGAAATAAGAAAGTAAAAAATATTAGTTCTTCAATCCATGAGTGCCTTGACATTTGTCGAATTGCAAGCGTTCACTTTTAATTGAAATTAATTTTTCGATGTCGCATTTTCCCATTTCCATGTTATTTAAAACTACAAGCAAAAATGTACTATTGAAATTAAACCGATTCAAGACCAGGACATTCAACCGAAATGAAATACAAAAAGAAAGATAGGCCGGTAGAATTAGCTAAACAAAGTACAAAGACGATAAAACAAAGTACAGAAAAAATAAACGCCTTATCATAGGATCGTGAAATTTGGAACTTATATTACTTTTATTGCGTAAGCATCCACTAAAAAAGGATTTTAAAAAATTTTGTTCCTGAGGGAAAGAAACTGGAAAACAAACGTTTTTCTGAAACAATGTATATCTCGAAAAGCAAAAATGAGGAGATTTTGAACTTTTGTATATGGATTCTTCTTGAAAAATAAAAAGATACTTGTTTCACCATTTTTTGAAAATTCGGTTTCCCGGACCTCAAATGTGGGTTGGAAAATTGGGTTATTTGGTTTTTAAAGTAGCTGCTACTCAAAAACTGTGAATGCTACAGGATTAAAAATTAGTATTTAGTTTCTACTTCAAAAATAAAGAAATACGTGTTTTAACATTTTTTGAAAATTTGGTTTCCAGGACTTCAAATGTGGGGTGGAAAATAGGATTATTTGTTTTTTAAAGTAACTGCTACTCAAAAACTGTAAATACCACAGATGTAAAAATTAGTATTTAGTTTCTATTCTAAAAATAAAGATATACGTGTTTCACCATTTTTTACAAATTTGGTTTCCAGGACCTTAAATGTGGGGTGGACAATAGGATTACATGGTTTTTAAAGTAGCTGCTACTCAAAAACTGTAAATGCTACAAAAGTATAAATTTGTATTTAGTTTCTACTCTAAAATAATGATATACGTGTTTCTCCATTTTTTGAAAATTTGGTTTCCAGGACTTCAAATGTTGGGTGGAAAATAGGGTTATTTGGTTTTTAAAGTAACTGCTACTCAACAACTGTAATTGCTACAGATGTAAAAATTAATACTTAGTATCGTCTCAAAAAAAAAAGATATACGTGTTTCACCATTTTTTAAAACTTTGGTTTTCATGACTTCAAATGTGGAGTCAAAATAAGGGTTATTTGATTTTAAAATAACTGCTACTCAGCAACTGCAAGCATTACAGATGTAAAACTTAGTATTTTGAGGTTTTGTGCCGGTTAAAAGTAGCTGAGTACAGTTTATCACCGGTCGGGCCATGCCGTTATTTTAGGGTCTTCACACGGGCCAGGCCAAACCTTAAATCAAAGTGGGACGGGCCGAGGTTTTTCACCAGGCTAAACCTTCTTAAATCAAGGTGGTACGGGCCGAGGTTTTTCACTAAGCATTTAGACATTTTAGTAATTTTAGTCTTCAAACGGGTCGGGCCAAACCTGAAGTCAAGGTGGGACGGGCCGAAGTTTTTCATCAAATATATAGAATTTCTAGGCCTGTAAAAACGGGCCGGGCCCAAATTAGACGGGCCGTGCCGAGCCAGAAATTTTGGTTTTGAAACGGGCTGGGCCAAGTTGTCGACGGGCCGAGCCGACACCTATGGATGCACGGTTCAAGTTCTCTAATTTCATGCGAGCGAAGCCGCTACGGGCACTGCTAGTTTATTTATATAGCGCCAGGAAAGTCTGAGGCGCTTACAAAGGTTCCTTTAGACTAATATTGAAATAATGAGTCTTAAGTTTAGATTTAAAAATGTTGACGTTTGGAGAGTCCCTAATATCCGGAGGAAGAGAGTTCCAAACAGCTGGGGCAGCGTGGCGAAAGCCACGGCTAGAGATTTTGTTGATTGTAGCTTTTTGTAGTAGATGAAGGGAGGATGTAGAGCAAAGTTGTTTAGAAATAGATCTTGCAGTTAAAAGTTTGTGTAAGTATATAGGAGATGAAGTGGCAAGGGTTTTGTAGGTTATGAGTGTTATTTTGAAATGGATGCGATAGGGGATAGGTAACCAGTGTATTTTGGCGAAGAAGTTGATGGCAGGTTGATGAACTGAGCTAGAGATGTTGAGAGCTACTTTGGCAGCACGCTTCATGATTCTTTGGAGACGACATATTTGGTGAGTTGAGATGTTGTAGAGAATTGAGTTGCAATAATCAATTCTAGATAGTATGAGACAGCGAATGAGCATACTAGCGAGCTCAGTAGTGAAGAGAGGTCTAATGTGACGTATAGCTCTAAGGTGGTGATTGCATGATCTGATGATAGATGAGATGTGGTTAGAAAATGTAAGTTTGTTATCTAAAAATACGCCTAGAATTTTAAGAGAAGGCGAAACATTAACGGATTCTGATCCCAACGGTAACGATGAAAAATATCTCGGTCTTAGTGGTGTTAAACTGAAGGTTATTTTGCAGAAACCACATTTCAATGGCGTTGATGGAAGAAGTGAGTGTTTGGATTGTGGAAGAGTAGTGTTTAGGAGTGAGCGATATGAAGAGCTGCGTGTCGTCAGCGTAATGATGATAACCTAAGTTGTGCGAAGATATTAAATCGCTGACAGTTGATAAGTAAGTTGTGAACAGAAGAAGACCTAGAACACTACCCTGGGGTACTCCATAAGTAAGTTTGACAGAAGGTGATGAAAAATTACCAAGTTTGACAAATTGAGAGCGATCAGTGAGGTACGAGGAAAGCCATGATAAGACGGTTCCATCGAGTCCAAAATCATCTTTGAGACGCTTTAGTAAAATACCATGGTAGATGGTATCAAAAGCAGCAGATAAGTCAAGACTAGCAATAAGAGTGGCCTGTTTAGAGTTGCAGGCGTTGAAGACATAGTCGAGAATGTGCAGAAGAGAAGTTTCCGTAGAATGGAAACGTCTATAAGCTGATTGAAATGGGGTGAAATTATTGTTTGAAGTGATGTGTGTTTGAAGCCGTTTTAGTGCAAGCCGCTCAATGATTTTAGAGATCGTTAATAGATTGGATATAAAGCGAAAATTTGCCGGGTTGTCAACATCCAGGTTTGGTTTTTTGAGTAGCGGAAGAACTTGGGCTATCTTAAAAGAATCTGGACAACTTCCTCCAGCAAAAGAAAGATTGGCTAGAGTTGAGATGGCAGGAGCAAGAAAGTTAAAAGAATGAAGAAGGACCTGATGTGGAAAAGAATCAAGAGGAGAGGTTTTATTGCAAGTAGATTTGATAATAGAGATAACCTCTAATGGGGTTACTTCAGGAAAAGAAGAAAGTATACAATTCGAGTTGTCTCTAAAAACATTAGAACCATGAGAGCTTGTAGGCACAGAAAGCCGTTGCTTGATGTTTTGGTAGATGGTGTTGATTTTATCGATGAAATAATTGTTGAAGGAGTCAACAAGTGATTTGCACTCATCGTCAGTGAAATTTTGATGATTATTGTTGTGAAGAAGTGTATTTAAGTTGCGCCACAGAAAACGTGGATTAGCTGAGGAAGAGCTCAGTTCTGTTCGCAGAGCGTCAACTTTAGAATTGACAATGGCCATTCTAGCTAGTTTTCTAGCATTTTGTTTCAATGTTTGTTGCTTGTTTTAGTTTCATGAGATTTTCTAAAAATTTTTAAGGCATTTCTAGTAGTTGTAGAAAGTTGATTTTTTAAATGCAGGTGTATATCTAGTGACAATTCATTAATCAAATTTAAAAAAAATTAAAACAATAAAAAAGAAAAAGAAAAATAACAGAACATTTTTTTAAAACAACTTGAAAATAATATTTCAGTGATACTTAATAAAATTTAATTTTTTTTTAACCCAACTTATCATTCGGAAAATAACAGTTTTGGGCTCTATATATATCTATATATATAAAAATGAATGTTTGTATATATGTATATATGTTTATATGTTTATATGTTAATGTCCTTTATGCATTGCTACACCATTCATCCGATCGTAATGAAATTTTCACACAATCTTGAGAGTCAATGGAAATCAAAAATAAAAAAAAAATTTTGAAATCCGTCACAAAATGAGCGGAGCGGAGCGGGTGAGCGAGCGGGAACTATATATGTATGTATGTGCGTATGTATGTGTGTATGTATGTATGTGTATGTGCATGTATGTGTGTCTGTGTGTGTGTTTATGTATGTACTAGCGGAGATACCCGGCGTTGCCCAGGTTTTTTAGAGGTGTTTCTAATGTTTGTCTCTTTCTCTCCCGTTTCCTTTCCCACCTGCTTTCCCACTCCTGTTCGCTTTCCCGTTTTTGGTCGTTTTCCCGCTGCCGGTCGCTTTCCCGCTCCCGGTCGCTTTCCCGCTCCCGGTCGCTTTCCCGCTCCCGGTCGCTTTCCCGCTCCCGGTCGCTTTCCCGCTCCCGGTCGCTTTCCCGCTCCCGGTCGCTTTCCCGCTCCCGGTCGCTTTCCCGCTCCCGGTCGATTTCCCGTTCCCGGTCGCTGTCCCGTTCCCGCTCACGTTTGCTCTCCCATTCCCGCTCACGCTTGCTTTTCCGTTCCCGCTCGCTGTCCGTTCCGGGTCTCTTTCCCGTTTCTATAATAGACAAACTAACCCACAAACATTCATATATATATATATATATATATAGTCTTTGCAAATCTATTTTACGTTTTATAGGCTAACAGAAGTTATGAAAGAATGTAAAAGAGAAAATGAGCGGGAACGGGAACGGGAACGGGAGAGCAACCGTGACCGGGAATGGGAGAGCAAGCATGACCGGGAACGGGAGAGCAAGCGTGAGCGGGAACGGGAAAACGACCGGGAACGGGAAAGCGACCGGGAACGGGAAAGCGACCGAGAACGGGAAAGCGACCGGGAACGGGAAAGCGACCGGGAACGGGAAAGCGAACGGGAACGGGAAAGCGACCGGGAACGCGGAAAGCGACCGGGAACGCGGAAAGCGACCGGGAACGCGGAAAGCGACTGGAATCCGGAGAGCAAGCTTGGAAGGAAACGCAACAAGAGAGAAAATCGATAACAAAACTTCTGAGCGGGAAAGCGACCGGGAGCTGGAAAACGACCGAGAGCGGAAAAGCGACCGGGAACGCTACGAAAACGGGAAAGTGGAGAAGGGAACGGGAGCGAGAGAGACAAACATTAGAAAAACCTCTAAAAACCCCGGGCAACGCCGGGTTACCCCGCTAGTATATATATATATATATATATATATATATATATATATATATATATATATATATATATATATATATATATATATATATATATATATATATATATATATATATATATATATATATATATATATATAGATATATATAGTTCCCGCTCGCTAACCCGCTTCGCTCCGCTCATTTTGTGAAGGATTACAAATTTTTTTCTCTATATTTGATTCCCATTGACTCTCAAGGTTGTGTGAAAATTTCATTACGATCGGATGAATGGTGTAGCAATGCATAAAGGACATATATACATATATACAAACATTCATTTTTATATATATAGATATATATATATATATATATATACACGATTAACACACAACGCTTTTATTTTACAAACGTTAATAATTAGGCGGTTTGAATTTTGTTGTTATTGGATTTCAAGATGTTTGCTAATAAAACTAGATAAATAAATCTTTTCATTATACACTGGCAGGTTGATTCCCTTTATAAAACTATATATATATATATATATATATATATATATATATATATATATATATATATATATATATATATATATATATATATATATATATATATATATATATATATATATATATACACTTTTATTTTCCAAACGTTAATAATTAGGCGGTTTGAATTTTTGAATTTTGTTATTATTGGATTTCAAAATGTTTGCAAATAAAACAAGATAAATAAATTTTTTCAATATACGCTGGCAGGTTGATTCTCTTTTCAAAACTATAGTTACATCTAGATACAGATATTCTGTTAAAATGGTTGGCCTTTATATTGCCGAGGTAATTTGTAATTTTGTTCTCTTAAACTAAAAAAAATAAAGATATTATTTATTATTACTTTATTTTTGTAGACACCGGCTACGGCAGAGTTTGCAGAAAAAGTGGTTGTAGGAAAAAATGGTACCAAAACAATAAGTATGGATAAGTACTTAGATAATTTTATTGAATGGAAGAAAACGAACAAAAAGAAACTAAATATTGGAAAAAACTACGATGTTATTGTAGCTCTTTCAAGGTTAATTATGTTTTTCAAAAAAGTTTCTAAACTTTAAATTTAGTTTAAGAAAAAAGTTAATATAAAACATTTTTATTTAAGATATCAATCAAGTGATTATGCTGGAATTGCGTACTTAAGCAGTATATGTACCAAAAATCCAGTAGTAACCGTTGATAATACACAAAATTTATATCTAACAGTTTTAACAACAACTCATGAAATTGGTCACATGTGAGAATTAATTGAAACATTTGTTTTTAAATTTGTATTGTTGTATAAACAAAATAATTTGCGTTTAACAGATTAGGAAGCAAACACGATGGTGACAATAATAATAATTGTATTACCAATATGAATATTATGTCGGCGCGACTGATATATAAAGATAATATCACGTTCTCAAATTGTTCAATAAAATATATGGAAATCAAAATGTCTGATCTCGAAAAGTAATAATTCAGATATTTTATTGGTATTAAAAGATCATCTTATTAAGCTAAATGAAAATGCAGGACAACAGGCAACTGTCTGAGAAAAAAGTTTAGTACCCCCGAAGTGCCATATTTCAAAAATGATTCTGAAATGCTATTAGGTATTGCATTAACTGCTGACAAACAATGCAAGGAACAGTTTGGAGAAAATTCAATGTTTTGCTCTGTAAGATAACTAAAAACCATTAGTTTCATAATTGAAAGTTTTAGAACTTAATTTTCATTTATGTTTAAATTACTTTAAAGGAAGGTGAAAGATCCTACGAAGATATTTGTTCAAATGTTAAATGTTTTGATCCTTTTTCAAACAGTTGTAAAAATAAGTTTAATGCTTATAATGGAACCATTTGCGGAAATAAAAAATGGTGCATAAACGGTAAATGTGTTACTGATGATAGAGCTCCATCGACAAATGGTGTGTTTCTTAAAACTCAGTTTTATTTGAATAAAAAATAATGCAACGGTTTATAATTGATTGTAGATTCATGCATTTACGGAGACGATCTAAGATCAATGAAACACAAAGGCGTTGATATTACATGTCAGGATGCAAAAAAAGAAAAAAACTTATGCAAATATTTAAGAAAAGATAGATGTTGTGAAAGCTGCAAAGGTTTTATTTTTTACCAAATGTTTCTGATAAAATGTAGTTTTGTTTTTAATATAACAATCAAAAATCAAAATAAGGTGTTACATGTTTTTAAATGTTTTTTTTTGTTTTACTTTTTTTTTATGTTTATAATAAATTAAGCTTCTTTTCAGTTTGTTAGGCATTTATTTAACAATTTCTGAAAAGTCAACAAAGATAACAGATTATGTGTTTAGATTACCAATGTGTTTTTGTCTTTAATATTTTAAAGTTTAACATCAATATTCAAATAATTATCATTTAAGTGTGTTTCAAAATTTTCATGCATTATTATATTACTCTATAAAAAAGATATTTTTTTTGTAATGCCAACATATATAATTATCACAGATGAAATAGAAATACCTTTAGGAATTGTATACCCAGCAGACGAACAATGCAAAAAATGGGTTGGAAATACTTCCAAGTTCTGTTCTGTAAGTGAAAATAAACAATATTAATGTTATGAATAAATGAAGATAATTTAGAACAAAAATATTTTAAAGGAAGGTGAAAGTTCCCACGAACACATTTGTTCTCATCTTCAATGTTTTGATTCTAAATCAAACAAATGTGTATTGAGCGGTAAAAAACCTTATGATGGAACTATTTGTGGAAATAAAAAATGGTGTCAAAATGGTAAATGTGTTGCTGATGACAAAGCTCCAAACTCAAGTAATGTGTCTAAAGTGTTTAAATGGTGTTAGTTTTGCTTGAATGCAGGCTCATACAGTTGTTTATAATTTATTGTAGATACATGCATTTATGGGGACAATCTAAGACCTATTACACACAAGGATGTAAATATTTCATGTCAAGATGCAAGAAATAAAAAAGAGTTATGTCAATACTTAAGGAAAGATAGATGTTGTGAAAGCTGCAAAGGTGGTATTTTTACTATAATAATTTGATCAAAATCAAATTTGTATTTGAATTAACAAGCAAAACAATAATTAATGTTTTCACAAATTTATGCACTATTTAAAATTATATTTTGAAATTCATCTACCAAAGACGTAATAGAAATACCTTTTCTTTCTATTCTTCTTTTTTTATCCAGGCATGGGTCTGGCTCACAAGTAGGTTGGCCAAGTGTTTTTGTTATCCCTACATCTATGACGCTTTAATGACAACGTTTAACTTTTATTGTAAATTTGAAAAATAAAGAAACAAAAGCAGCTCGCTTCATAAACTGAAAATATTCGTGTGTAAAAGATCAAATAAACAATTCACAAGACAATATTATTTTTGCGTTGACTTCACCAGCTTACATTCCTTTAAATCTTGAAACAGCAAGTAAAGTTAGACAAATATCTCCAGGGCAGTGAAAAATGTACTAATTACATTTTCATTTTTTTATAAATATATACAAGTGCTTTAAAGTCTGAAGTTGTTAATTATTTTAAGGAGTTATAATTTATTTTTTTATTCCTTTATATTAACTTCGCCTCTCTGTCGGTCGTAGTACTAACCCCTTTCCCGTTATTAAATCGATGTGAAACTTGGTTCATAGACTCGTTTAACATCAATATTCAAATAATTATCATTTAAGTACGTTTCAAAATTTTCATGCATTATTATATTACTCTATAAAAAAGATAATTTTTTTGTAATGCCAACATATATAATTATCACAGATGAAATAGAAATACCTTTAGGAATTGTATACCCAGCAGACGAACAATGCAAAAAATGGGTTGGAAATACTTCCAAGTTCTGTTCTGTAAGTGAAAATAAACAATATTAATGTTATGAATAAATGAAGATAATTTAGAAAAAAAATATTTTAAAGGAAGGTGAAAGTTCCCACGAACACATTTGTTCTCATCTTCAATGTTTTGATTCTAAATCAAACAAATGTGTATTGAGCGGTAAAACACCTTATGATGGAACTATTTGTGGAAATAAAAAATGGTGTCAAAATGGTAAATGTGTTGCTGATGACAAAGCTCCAAACTCAAGTAATGTGTCTAAAGTGTTTAAATGGTGTTAGTTTTGCTTGAATGCAGGCTCATACAGTTGTTTATAATTTATTGTAGATACATGCATTTATGGGGACAATCTAAGACCTATTACACACAAGGATGTAAATATTTCATGTCAAGATGCAAGAAATAAAAAAGAGTTATGTCAATACTTAAGGAAAGATAGATGTTGTGAAAGCTGCAAAGGTGGTATTTTTACTATAATAATTTGATCAAAATCAAATTTGCATTTGAATTAACAAGCAAAACAATAATTAATGTTTTCACAAATTTATGCACTATTTAAAATTATATTTTGAAATTCATCTACCAAAGACGTAATAGAAATACCTTTTCTTTCTTTTCTTCCTTTTTTATCCAGGCATGGGTCTGGCTCACAAGTAGGTTGGCCAAGTGTTTTTGTTATCCCTACATCTATGACGCTTTAATGACAACGTTTAACTTTTATTGTAAATTTGAAAAATAAAGAAACAAAAGCAGCTCGCTTCATAAACTGAAAATATTCGTGTGTAATATATCAAATAAACAATTCACAAGACAATATTATTTTTGCGTTGACTTCACCAGCTTACATTCCTTTAAATCTTGAAACAGCAAGTAAAGTTAAACAAATATCTCCAGGGCAGTGAAAAATGTACTAATTACATTTTCATTTTTTTATAAATATATACAAGTGCTTTAAAGTCTGAAGTTGTTAATTATTTTAATGAGTTATAATATATTTTTTTATTCCTTTATATTAACTTCGCCTCTCTGTCGGTTGTAGTACTAACCCCTTTCCCGTTATTAAATCGATGTGAAACTTGGTTCATAGACTCGTTTAACATCAATATTCAAATAATTATCATTTAAGTGTGTTTCAAAATTTTCATGCATTATTATATTACTCTATAAAAAAGATAATTTTTTTGTAATGCCAACATATATAATTATCACAGATGAAATAGAAATACCTTTAGGAATTGTATACCCAGCAGACGAACAATGCAAAAAATGGGTTGGAAATACTTCCAAGTTCTGTTCTGTAAGTGAAAATAAACAATATTAATGTTATGAATAAATGAAGATAATTTAGAAAAAAAATATTTTAAAGGAAGGTGAAAGTTCCCACGAACACATTTGTTCTCATCTTCAATGTTTTGATTCTAAATCAAACTGTATTGTATTGAGCGGTAAAAAACCTTATGATGGAACTATTTGTGGAAATAAAAAATGGTGTCAAAATGGTAAATGTGTTGCTGATGACAAAGCTCCAAACTCAAGTAATGTGTCTAAAGTGTTTAAATGGTGTTAGTTTTGCTTGAATGCAGGCTCATACAGTTGTTTATAATTTATTTTAGATACGTGCATTTATGGGGACAATCTAAGACCTATTACACACAAGGATGTAAATATTTCATGTCAAGATGCAAGAAATAAAAAAGAGTTATGTCAATACTTAAGGAAAGATAGATGTTGTGAAAGCTGCAAAGGTGGTATTTTTACTATAATAATTTGATCAAAATCAAATTTGCATTTGAATTAACAAGCAAAACAATAATTAATGTTTTCACAAATTTATGCACTATTTAAAATTATATTTTGAAATTCATCTACCAAAGACGTAATAGAAATACCTTTTCTTTCTTTTCTTCCTTTTTTATCCAGGCATGGGTCTGGCTCACAAGTAGGTTGGCCAAGTGTTTTTGTTATCCCTACATCTATGACGCTTTAATGACAACGTTTAACTTTTATTGTAAATTTGAAAAATAAAGAAACAAAAGCAGCTCGCTTCATAAACTGAAAATATTCGTGTGTAATATATCAAATAAACAATTCACAAGACAATATTATTTTTGCGTTGACTTCACCAGCTTACATTCCTTTAAATCTTGAAACAGCAAGTAAAGTTAAACAAATATCTCCAGGGCAGTGAAAAATGTACTAATTACATTTTCATTTTTTTATAAATATATACAAGTGCTTTAAAGTCTGAAGTTGTTAATTATTTTAATGAGTTATAATATATTTTTTTATTCCTTTATATTAACTTCGCCTCTCTGTCGGTTGTAGTACTAACCCCTTTCCCGTTATTAAATCGATGTGAAACTTGGTTCATAGACTCGTTTAACATCAATATTCAAATAATTATCATTTAAGTGTGTTTCAAAATTTTCATGCATTATTATATTACTCTATAAAAAAGATAATTTTTTTGTAATGCCAACATATATAATTATCACAGATGAAATAGAAATACCTTTAGGAATTGTATACCCAGCAGACGAACAATGCAAAAAATGGGTTGGAAATACTTCAAAGTTCTGTTCTGTAAGTGAAAATAAACAATATTAATGTTATGAATAAATGAAGATAATTTAGAAAAAAAATATTTTAAAGGAAGGTGAAAGTTCCCACGAACACATTTGTTCTCATCTTCAATGTTTTGATTCTAAATCAAGCTGTATTGTATTGAGCGGTAAAAAACCTTATGATGGAACTATTTGTGGAAATAAAAAATGGTGTCAAAATGGTAAATGTGTTGCTGATGACAAAGCTCCAAACTCAAGTAATGTGTCTAAAGTGTTTAAATGGTGTTAGTTTTGCTTGAATGAAGGCTCATACAGTTGTTTATAATTTATTTTAGATACGTGCATTTATGGGGACAATCTAAGACCTATTACACACAAGGATGTAAATATTTCATGTCAAGATGCAAGAAATAAAAAAGAGTTATGTCAATACTTAAGGAAAGATAGATGTTGTGAAAGCTGCAAAGGTGGTATTTTTACTATAATAATTTGATCAAAATCAAATTTGTATTTGAATTAACAAGCAAAACAATAATTAATGTTTTCACAAATTTATGCACTATTTAAAATTATATTTTGAAATTCATCTACCAAAGACGTAATAGAAATACCTTTTCTTTCTTTTCTTCCTTTTTTATCCAGGCATGGGTCTGGCTCACAAGTAGGTTGGCCAAGTGTTTTTGTTATCCCTACATCTATGACGCTTTAATGACAACGTTTAACTTTTATTGTAAATTTGAAAAATAAAGAAACAAAAGCAGCTCGCTTCATAAACTGAAAATATTCGTGTGTAATATATCAAATAAACAATTCACAAGACAATATTATTTTTGCGTTGACTTCACCAGCTTACATTCCTTTAAATCTTGAAACAGCAAGTAAAGTTAGACAAATATCTCCAGGGCAGTGAAAAATGTACTAATTACATTTTCATTTTTTTATAAATATATACAAGTGCTTTAAAGTCTGAAGTTGTTAATTATTTTAATGAGTTATAATATATTTTTTTATTCCTTTATATTAACTTCGCCTCTCTGTCGGTCGTAGTACTAACCCCTTTCCCGTTATTAAATCGATGTGAAACTTGGTTCATAGACTCGTTTAACATCAATATTCAAATAATTATCATTTAAGTGTGTTTCAAAATTTTCATGCATTATTATATTACTCTATAAAAAAGATAATTTTTTTGTAATGCCAACATATATAATTATCACAGATGAAATAGAAATACCTTTAGGAATTGTATACCCAGCAGACGAACAATGCAAAAAATGGGCTGGAAATACTTCCAAGTTCTGTTCTGTAAGTGAAAATAAACAATATTAATGTTATGAATAAATGAAGAAAATTTAGAAAAAAAATATTTTAAAGGAAGGTGAAAGTTCCCATGAACACATTTGTTCTCATCTTCAATGTTTTGATTCTAAATCAAACAATTGTGTATTGAGCGGTAAAAAACCTTATGATGGAACTATTTGTGGAAATAAAAAATGGTGTCAAAATGGTAAATGTGTTGCTGATGACAAAGCTCCAAACTCAAGTAATGTGTCTAAAGTGTTTAAATGGTGTTAGTTTTGCTTGAATGCAGGCTCATACAGTTGTTTATAATTTATTGTAGATACATGCATTTATGGGGACAATCTAAGACCTATTACACACAAGGATGTAAATATTTCATGTCAAGATGCAAGAAATAAAAAAGAGTTATGTCAATACTTAAGGAAAGATAGATGTTGTGAAAGCTGCAAAGGTGGTATTTTTACTATAATAATTTGATCAAAATCAAATTTGTATTTGAATTAACAAGCAAAACAATAATTAATGTTTTCACAAATTTATGCACTATTTAAAATTATATTTTGAAATTCATCTACCAAAGACGTAATAGAAATACCTTTTCTTTCTTTTCTTCCTTTTTTATCCAGGCATGGGTCTGGCTCACAAGTAGGTTGGCCAAGTGTTTTTGTTATCCCTACATCTATGACGCTTTAATGACAACGTTTAACTTTTATTGTAAATTTGAAAAATAAAGAAACAAAAGCAGCTCGCTTCATAAACTGAAAATATTCGTGTGTAATATATCAAATAAACAATTCACAAGACAATATTATTTTTGCGTTGACTTCACCAGCTTACATTCCTTTAAATCTTGAAACAGCAAGTAAAGTTAGACAAATATCTCCAGGGCAGTGAAAAATGTACTAATTACATTTTCATTTTTTTATAAATATATACAAGTGCTTTAAAGTCTGAAGTTGTTAATTATTTTAATGAGTTATAATATATTTTTTTATTCCTTTATATTAACTTCGCCTCTCTGTCGGTCGTAGTACTAACCCCTTTCCCGTTATTAAATCGATGTGAAACTTGGTCCATATACATGTGAGGACCAAAGATTAATTTTGAGATGGTCAATCACAAACACAAAATTGTTTTTTAATTCTTTAGTTGAACGCTATGATAAAAAAATCTACGCGATATTTCATCATTGCTTATTTCATTGAGAGGCAACAAATTTTGAATTCCACTTTTAATCATTTCACGTATCACTATCGATCTGAAGCTTTTTATTTCAATTTTTTACTTATAATGAAACATTGTTTTTAAATTAATTTAATCAATAATTATCATATTTTCTTTCCATGGTTGCAAATATCAATTTTCTACTAAAAATCTTTTCATTTATGTAGTTTTTAGAATTATAGACGTGAAAAATATTTCATGAAAAATCTTCATAAAAAATATTTGCGTTAAATTTGTATCTAATTTCTATCTCAAATATATAAAGGTTTTTTTAATAAACAAAGTTTTTTAAGGTTCACTGAGTAATGTTTTTTTTAATTACAGATTCAACGGTTTCTGAAACAAAGACAACATTCTCTTCAACAAAAGGTTTTTTTTATAAATATATACTAGTATTTTCAAGTCTGAAGTTATTAATTATTTTGAATGAGTTATAATATAATTTTTAATATTTTTTAAAAATACAGATACAACAACGTTCTTTTCAACAAAAGGTTTGATTATTGTGAACTAGTTGGGTCCCCTGGGGTCAACTTTAGTTTTTACACTTAGCACCAGGACGTATTTATAATTATAATTAATGACATACATGTTGACATACATTACATACATTGACATACATTAATGACGCATGATTGGTTCCTGTGAATAAATCCGAGATATATAACATCAGACTCACTAGTTGAACAGATTAATAAATTCATAAGAGGAGTGGGATCGTTATGTAAATCAATTAGATAAAAAGTTGTTTAATGACATATTTAAGCATTAAGTTGTACTACAAAAATGTTTTTAGGACTCCAACACGTAAAGAAAAAAGTTATAATTTTTATGATGCTGATATGAATATTTAAATTTGTGGTTTGAAAAAGTTTTTGTTGTTACTCAGCTTTTTCTAAATAAAATTAAGTCTGGTATCCTAACCTAGCTGGTAGCTTGGTACGTTGAGCTGCAAGTCACATACTCTATTCACTCACTTCCCTAACAACAGCGATGCCAGATAATAATTATTAACAATGAAGAACAATACAAAGAAACACTTAGTGATTTTTTTATTGACGCTGAAAAAAAACATTATAAACAATAAACAAGTTTTGGTCAGTTTATTTACTAATTTATGGCATCAACCAAGACCAAGTTCAAACAAAAAACAAAAGTTTTTAAAAACACACATTTTTATTTTCACATTATGTAAATCAATTTCTAAAGGCATTAACAGTTTTGCCATTGCTTATAGTAATACTTTAATAAAAATATTAATAAGTTTTTGTCATAGTCATGATTACCTATAAGTTTATTTAATTAACGCCACTTAGTGAATAATTTTAGGTACGTTACAAAATAGGTATAGTAATTGTTTGAAACTGGGGGGGGGGGGTTACCCGACAATGCCCAGGGGTTTAATTTTTTTTTTTTTCTACATAAATTAATATTGTTTTTTTTAAAATGAAAAAGGAAAGCCAACCTACAATGTCCTCCCAAAAGATTGTATAAATATACATTGTCTCTCTCTCTTGATTCCTTCTTTTTTCTTCTCTATTTCTTTCTCTTCTCTGGTTTAGTCTATGTGATGTTTGTGTGTACTTTAGTGTTTTTGTCTGCTAGTGTTTAAACGTTTTGTAAATATTTGTCTTGCTATTTAGGTTTTCATGCAGATTTGCGTGTTTAGAAAAATGAAAACATAAAATTGTATGAATTTAAAAATTAACTTTTTTTATTTGGTTTCTTACTGACACAGCCACAGACCACCGCGACACATGCAGAGGACGTAAAATTGTTATTGACAAAGTTTTGGCTAAAAGAAAGTACGACTTCGAGGTATATTATAACTTTCGTCACAATATGAGTAGCTCTGATACCATCGAATGGAATGATAGGAACTTCGAAAGTCTTATTTTTGAGCAGGTTTTATTTTGTTTCTTATTGCGAAATAATAAAAAGATCTTGAGAAGTTATTGATTAAATCTGTCATTCATTAGGGACCGGAAAATCTCTTCCATGTGCAAAAAAACGATCTCCCCATGGCTTTGAAGCTCTGCATTGAAGAAGAATGTCCGCAAGGTTTCCACGTGATGAATTATAGGTTTACAGCGTATAATACCAAAAATATTTACGTGCGTCTTCAAAAAGAGTGGGTTCCGATAAAACTCGTAAGTGCTAAAGTACATATTTTGGAAAAATAGTATTATTTTCACAAAACTAAAAGTTAATATTGCTTCATTATAATATTGTAATGAAATAAATATAAGAAATGCATTTATATTAGTGTTTTTCACCATTTTCTGTCATACAACTTTGATAATATTGACAATATATCTGATATTAAATTAATAATGCTGCTATATTTGATCATCTCTTACTACATGTAAATCAATTGTAAGCAATGTAACTGCAGTTTTTTCATTTGCAGGCTAGAAATGCTAAACTGTTTAACTATGAAAAAATTATAATTTTCGTTATTTTATATTTTTTTTCAAACTAACATTCAATGAAATATTAATGTAATTTGTGTTTTAATTAAAACCGCCAATCTAAATTTAAAATTTAAAGCACTATGAAATACTTTTAAATAAGTTGATTTGTTATTTAACATTTCACAGGATAATAAGAAAACAGTACTGCGTGTGGCAAAAGATGCAGCTGAATTCAGTAGCAACCTGGACATTCTCATCGATGAACGCATCACCAAGTATGGACCAACAGGCATCAACGAGTTATACGTTGAAGCCTGCTGCACTTGTAAGATTTTATATTATTATTTTAACTAATACCTAATTTACTTTATTTAACTACATTTTTGCTAAAGCTTTCCTAATTGTGCTTTCTAATCTGTATAATGTAAGATTAATTTTTTATTATAATTTAATTGTTAACTGGCAGGTTTAATTAAGTTGTCGTCTTCAGGCT
Organism: Erpobdella octoculata; assembly: GCA_963978895.1. Lineage (NCBI taxonomy): Eukaryota > Metazoa > Annelida > Clitellata > Hirudinida > Erpobdellidae > Erpobdella > Erpobdella octoculata. Next base: position 38,171,678 of record OZ022241.1, read on the forward strand.
TCGTATAAATGAAAAATATGATTAGCATAAGTTGAAACTTAGTTGAAGAAATGAATAAATGAGCCTTAAAAAACAAAAAATTACGTTATTTTTTACGCAGATTACCGTTGATGAGGTTACCCAGACCATCAACCATTTTGTTCTGAAAAATAACTTTGTTTGAACATTCGATATAACAATCTGATTATTGCTTGGTGATGGGTATTCATGTTTGATATAATTATTCAACTTACATTATTGGTCAAAATAAACTTTTCTGAACTGATGCACTTGTTTTCATGTTTGTCTTGTATGCCCAGTGAGTTTCAGGTCAACGCATAAATTAAAATCTGGTTCAGAAGTTCCCGATTTTTTTCTTAGAATAAAATAATACACATCTTGCTACAGTTTAATTTTTTAATGTTTAATATTTAAAAAGTTATAAAAATTAGTCATCACTCAAAATTTTTTAATCAGTTCAATTTGAATAATCAACACTAAGTTCAACAGGTTTCATTGAAATAAGCGAAACGGCTGACTCTCAATCTACTTATATAATGTCTCAACCTCACTCAATGGTTGGGACTAAAACGCAGTCTCAGGTGGTTTAATAAATAGCAAATCTTTATGCAATCATAACCTGACGTGCGAGCTCAAATAAACATAACTAAACAAGCTGGTTTAGCAATGGTTTTCGGATATGGCCCCCGGGACGCTAGTTGGACAACCCTGATATAAACTAACAAAAGAAGAATACTTAAAAATCCCAGACCTCTTATAGTACTTTTAGTGTTCGTAGAAATCAGATGAAAGTGCTTGCGCTTGAACGTTTTTCTATGTTAACTGATTGTCCTACAGCAAAAAAAAATCAAAATAAAATATTGAAATTTGCCAATTAAAATTGTTCAGGATTTTTATTTTCAGTTTTTTAATTAATTTTGTCGACGATGAGATTTATAAGTTCATACTAATTTAACTAAGTTCAATCATTAAGGTTTATGCCAAACCTGATGATCTTGGATGAACTTGGTCACCGGCAATGCAGATGGAAGACTGGGTTGCTACCTTATCATGAGAACCAGTACCTACTGACATAGAGTAGTATAGCATAGTTTTTAATACTATATGCTACTGATTACTAACTATATTTATGAAAATGTCATTGATGATGAACATGACTTTATTGAATGTTTAACAATTAAATTACAAATAATTTTGAGATATGCGATTTTTTTAAATTGTTTGATCACCACAATGACGCCAGCAACGTTTATCAAGGAAACTAATTTGAAGTGCAAGCAGGAGCGGGAAAACAAATGGGGAAGGAAACGGAAGCGACAGAGAAAAACATTAGAAAAACCTCTAAAAACCCCGAGCAATGCCGGGTACCCCACTAGTCCCTAATATAATCAACAAGTTTAAGATTATTGTTGTCAATAGAGTACGATGTTACCATCGCATTTTTGTTATTAGCTAATTGAAAAATGAAGAATTTATCGGCTGCGTTGTTGTGCTGTCACTTTTAATCCATTCTACTAGCCTCGAAACAGCAGTGCTTATGTCGTTATCATCGGCCTATAGTTTTGCAGTAACATTCAGATTATGAAAATTATCAACAACGTCATTGATAAAAAGCAAAAATAAAGTAGGGCTTAGAACACTGCCTTGAGGAACACCACTTGTTACAGGTTTTTCTGGAGATACATTGTTGTATAGTTTAACACATTGACTCCGACCAGTCAGGAAATTTTTGACCTAATTAAAAAAGATGCCAGCAAGGCCATAGGTAACACCGCCTTGCTAATTCCGAGCCAGTCCCAAGCCTGGAGAAAGGAGGAGAGAAAAGTAAAAAAGATCAAATTCTGATCCACGACAGGAAGTACTCAAGTGCTTCCTACATACAGCCTTTAGAGTCTTAAAACACCTGGTGTAAAGGACTATAAACTATTATAAAAAAAGGCCATAGGTTTCTAGTTTAGTTAAAAATTTAGCGTGTGAGTCAAAAGCTTTACGGAAATCAAAATATAAAACATCCGTCACAGATCTAGCCTGAAGGCTGGAAGTCCATTTATGTAAGCATTCAAGTATGTTTGTCGTGCATGATTTTTTTCTAATAAAGCTATGTTAATGTTTTGAAATTGAAAAGTTACTAATAAAAAAAAATCGATAATTTTGCTGTTGACCATATTCGTTCCATAACTCTACAGGAAGTTGAGATAAGTGAGATTGGCCTATAGTTGTTTGGACCAGTTGAAGAACCTTTTTTATGAATAGGCTAAACATAGGTTATTTTTCAAGCACTGCGGTAAGACTCGAGATTTAAAAAAGTATTCAAAGATTATACCTAATGGTAAAGCTAATGAATTGGCGTCAAATAGGGTAAACGGTCAGGACCGGAAAGGAAAAAGAGCTAGGTTTTAGTTTCTTGAGACCGTTTAAAACTATGGCTGGGCTGAAATCTATAGTCGTAAGTTGTGTAACAATGTCAGCGAAGATTTTCGAGCTTTTTCTTATGTACTTTGGGTATTGAACGCTTGAAATTTTTATGGTCGATATGGAAGTGAGAGGAACAAACATTGGCGCACCATTGTTGATAATTTAAAGCAGATAATTCTAACATTCATCATCAGTAGAGAGTTTCTGGAAGTGGTTTTACCATTTAATATTTGAGAAATACGTTTCGAAATCATCATAGTTAGTTTGACCAAAATTAAAGAAAGATTGTGTTTTATAATGATGTGTTATTCCAGGGCAAGGGGATTTGAATATAATAACATTATCGTCACTGGTACTTATAGGGATAGTTGACTGCATGCCAAAACTAAAAGTAATGCAGTTAGATAGTACAAGATTGAGAACATTTAATTCAGTAGTAGGAATGTCAACAAACTATTGAAAATTATTATTATTGACAAAATCTATAAAAGATTTGTAAGTTTTATTGTCTGGCACATGGTAGTGGCTCTAATCAACATCAGGCAGATTGAAATCACCAAGGAGTACAACTAATTTGTTAACAGAGCACAAATAAAATAGGCATTTAGTACTAGTTAGAAAATTATCAGAACGCAGTAGCATCAGAACGGTTTACGGAAAGTTCGTCCCCGTCAATTTTTCAAAATTCCTAACATAAAAGCGCAATGATGTATTATGTCACCCGATTAGCATCTGCAGGTCTGAAAAAACTCACGTTGATAGATTATGAGACGCTGAACACGGTTTGTTAGGGCACTTTTTTGTTAAATTGTTTAAATAAAAAGTTATTAGCCGCGAAAGTCTAACGCTTTGCGGATAAATATAGCATCGTTCGTCATCGCTAAATATAGACAAGTTGAAAATAAATAAATCACCGAAGTAGTAGTCGGCGGGTTTTTTATTTATGTAAATTATTATTAACGACAATTTACTATTTTGCAAGTATTATTCCTCTTATTTTAATTATTATTAATAACGAAGATTAACTATTTTGCTAATATTATTTCTATTATTGGAAAGTTCGACGCTTTGCGGAAATATTTATTGAAATTATTATTAACGACATTTTTCTATTTTGTTATTATTATTCCTCTTATTTTAATTATTAATAATATTATTAATTACGAAAATTAACTAATTTGCTAATATTATTCCTATTATTGGAAAGTTGGACGCTTTGTGGCTTTGCGGATATATATATAGCATCGTACATCATCGCTAAATATAGACAAGTTGAAAATAAATAAATCACCGAAGTAGTAGTCGGCGGGTTTTTTATTTCGTTAATGCTATTGCCACGGCGGTACGCGATCTTTGATTCGCTATATCTTTATTAATTTTATTTTTTTGTACACTATATGGTATACTCAAACTCAGAATTTGTACCTTTATATAAAAATATTAATGAAATTAAAAAAAAATTATTTTGAAATTTTTATGCTATTATCTAGGATAGGGTTTAGGGGTAGGGATAGGGTTAGAGGTAGGGTTAGGGTTCGGGTTAGGGTTAGGGTTAGAGCTAGGGATAGGGTTAGGGTTAGGGTTAGGGTTAGTAACAATTTTACCGATTGTAATCACGTCGAACCGCCGGGGCAATAGCAGTGACCTTTTTATTTATGTAAATTATTATTAACGACAATTTACTAATTTGCAATTATTATTTCTCTTATTTTAATTATTATTAATAACGAAAATTAACTTTTTTGCTAATATTATTTCTATTATTGGAATGTTCGACGCTTTGCGGAAATGTTTAATGAAATTATTATTAACGACATTTTTCTATTTTGTTATTATTATTCCTCTTATTTTAATTATTAATAATATTATTAATTACGAAAATTAACTACTTTGCTAATATTATCCCTATTATTGGAATACGCCATAACTCAATATAAACAAGTTGAAAATAAATAAATCACCGAAGTAGTAGTCGGCGGGTTTTTCCCAATTTTAAACAAGTTGTAAATTATTATTATTAACGACAATTTACTATTTTATAAAACGTGTTCAGGTAATCATGTAGAATAGTACCAGAAATTATTTTCGGTGTTTTTAATTATTTTTTCGTAATAATAATTATATATTTGTAATCACAATAATAACTCCAATTTAATGATCCAAGCAGTTTATTAATTTTTGATAATAAAATTTACTCGGAAAACTCACGAAACGCGCAAGAGAACAGCAACAAAAACTATGAATAGCGAAGTCAAACAGAAATTACTATTTATAGCGCAGACAAGAAATATTTACAGCGCTTAAAAAAAAATTATTAGCAAAAGTAACACAAGAAATAGTATTCACGCAGTCAAAATAACATTATTTACAAAAAAAATTTAAGTTTATTCAAGTCCGAACTGTTCTTCATAGAATGTTAAACTCTATAGTTTTCAATTAAGGCATACAAATTAATTCATACTTTTTTTAAAAATAAGTAATTTTTTTTTAAATTGTTTTATAAAAACTCGCACAATAAATTTATTTGAAAACTAATTTATTTGACATTTCATTTCGCTTCGCCTTTAGTTAGTTTACTGTTTATGAACCTAGTTTTTCCTACTACCTGGCGGTTTTCTGTCATTAACTTCTTCTTTAATTATATTTTCAATAAATTATTTGGATCATCCGATTGGTAATTTTATTCTGTTTCTAATTATATTAATTTTATAATAAAAAAATAATTAAAAACACCGAAAATAATTTCTGGTACTATTCTACATGATTACCCGTGTTCATATGCAACTGGCTATAATAGTCACACGCTTCGCTTGCGAAGCGTGCGTAAAGTTATTACTATAATAGCGCATAGGTGTTGTTTTTGAGCTTAAAGTGCGATTTGATTGCGACTACCTTTACTATTAATGTAAAAACTCACACGCTTCGCGCGCGAAGCGTGCGTCAACTGCTGGTTTACAATAAAAGTTAAACGTTGTCATTAAAGCGTCATAGATGTAGGGATAACAAAAACACTTGGCCAACCTACTTGTGAGCCAGACCCATGCCTGGATAAAAAAGGAAGAAAAGAAAGAAAAGGTGTTTCTATTACGTCTTTGGTAGATGAATTTCAAAATATAATTTTAAATAGTGCATAAATTTTTGGAAAAATTAATTATTCTTTTGCTTGTTAATTCAAATACAAATTTGATTTTGATCAAATTATTATAGTAAAAATACCACCTTTGCAGCTTTCACAACATCTATCTTTCCTTAAGTATTGACATAACTCTTTTTTATTTCTTGCATCTTGACAAAAAATATTCACATCTTTGTGTGTAATAGGTCTTAGATTGTCCCCATAAATGCATGTATCTACAATAAATTATAAACAACTGTATGAGCTTGCATTCAAGCAAAACTAACACCATTTAAACACTTTAAACACATTACTTGAGTTTGGAGCTTTCTCATCAGCAACACATTTACCATTTTGACACCATTTTTTATTTCCACAAATAGTTCCATCATAAGGTTTTTTACCGCTCAATACACATTTGTTTGATTTAGAATCAAAACATTGAAGATGAGAACAAATGTGTTCGTGGGAACTTTCACCTTCCTTTAAAATATTTTTGTTCTAAATTATCTCCATTTATTCATAACAATAATATTGTTTATTTTCACTTACAGAACAGAACTTGGAAGTATTTCCAACCCATTTTTTGCATTGTTCGTCTGCTGGGTATACAATTCCTAAAGGTATTTCTATTTCATCTGTGATAATTATATATGTTGGCATTACAAAAAAATTATCTTTTTTATAGAGTAATATAATAATGCATGAAAATTTTGAAACACACTTAAATGATAATTATTTGAATGATGATGTTAAACTTTAAAATATTAAAGACAAAAACACATTGGTAATCTAAACACATAATCTGTTATCTTTGTTGACTTTTCAGAAATTGTTAAATAAATGCCTAACAAACTGAAAAGAAACTTAATTTATTATAAACATAAAAAAAAAGTAAAACAAAAAAAAACATTTAAAAACATGTAACACCTTATTTTGATTTTTGATTGTTCTATTAAAAACAAAACTACTTTTTATCAGAAACATTTGGTAAAAAATAAAACCTTTGCAGCTTTCACAACATCTATCTTTTCTTAAATATTTGCATAAGTTTTTTTTCTTTTTTTGCATCCTGACATGTAATATCAACGCCTTTGTGTTTCATTGATCTTAGATCGTCTCCGTAAATGCATGAATCTACAATCAATTATAAACCGTTGCATTATTTTTTATTCAAATAAAACTGAGTTTTAAGAAACACGCCATTTGTCGATGGAGCTCTATCATCAGTAACACATTTACCGTTTATGCACCATTTTGTATTTCCGCAAATGGTTCCATTATAAGCCTTATACTTATTTTTACAACTGTTTGAAAAAGGATCAAAACATTTAACATTTGAACAAATATCTTCGTAGGATCTTTGACCTTCCTTTAAAGTAATTTAAACATAAATGAAAATTAAGTTCTAAAACTTTCAATTATGAAACTAATGGTTTTAAGTTATCTTACAGAGCAAAACATTGAATTTTTTCCAAACCGTTCCTTGCATTGTTTGTCAGCAGTTAATGCAATACCTAATAGCATTTCAGAATCATTTTTGAAATATGGTTCTTCGGGGTACTAAAATTTTTTCTCAGACAGTTGCATGTTGTCCTGCATTTTCATTTAGCTTAATAAGATGATCTTTTAATACCAATAAAATATCTGAATTATTACTTTTCGAGATCAGACATTTTGATTTCCATATATTCTATTGAACAATTTGAGAACGTGATATTATCTTTATTTATCAGTTGCGCCGACATAATATTCATATGGGTAATACAAGTATTACTGTTGTCACCATCGTGTTTGCTTCCTAATCTGTAAAACTCAAATTATTTTGTATATACAACAATACAAATTTAAAAACAAATGTTTCAATTAATTCTCACATGTGACCAATTTCATGAGTTGTTGTTAAAACTGTTAGATATAAACTTTGTGTATTATCAACGGTTACTACTGGATTTTCGGTACATATACTGCTTAAGTACGCAATTCCAGCATAATCACTTGATTGATATCTTAAATAAAAATGTTTTATGTTAACTTTTTTCTTAAACTAAATTTAAAGTTTAGAAACTTTTTTTGAAAAACATAATTAACCTTGAAAGAGCTACAATAACATCGTAGTTTTTTCCAATATTTAGTTTCTCTTTGTTCGTTTTCTTCCATTCAATAAAATTATCTAAGTACTTATCCATACTTATTGTTTTTGTACCATTTTTTCCTACAACCACTTTTTCTGCAAACTCTGCCGTAGCCGGTGTCTACAAAAATAAAGTAATAATAAATAATATCTTTATTTTTTTAGTTAAAGAAATAAATATTACAAATTACCTCGGCAATATAAAGGCCAACCATTTTAACAGAATATCTGTATCTAGATGTAACTATAGTTTTGTAAAGGGAATCAACCTGCCAGTGTATAATGAAAAGATTTATTTATCTAGTTTTATTAGCAAACATCTTGAAATCCAATAACAACAAAATTCAAACCGCCTAATTATTAACGTTTGTAAAATAAAAGCGTTGTGTGTTAATCGTGTATATATATATATATATATATATCTATATATATAAAAATGAATGTTTGTATATATGTATATATGTCCTTTATGCATTGCTACACCATTCATCCGATCGTAATGAAATTTTCACACAACCTTGAGAGTCAATGGGAATCAAATATAGAGAAAAAAATTTGTAATCCTTCACAAAATGAGCGGAGCGAAGCGGGTTAGCGAGCGGGAACTATATATATCTATATATATATATATATATATATATATATATATATATATATATATATATATATATATATATATATATATATATATATATAAATGTTTGTATGTATGTATGTATGTATATATTTATATATGTACTAGCGGGGTTACCCGGCGTTGCCCGGGGTTTTTAGAGGTTTTTCTAATGTTTGTCTCTCTCGCTCCCGTTCCCTTCTCCACTTTCCCGTTTTCGTAGCGTTCCCGGTCGCTTTTCCGCTCTCGGTCGTTTTCCAGCTCCCGGTCGCTTTCCCGATTTTCTCTCTTGCTCGCGTTTCCTTCCAAGCTTGCTCTCCCGATTCCAGTCGCTTTCCGCGTTCCCGGTCGCTTTCCGCGTTCCCGGTCGCTTTCCCGTTCCCGGTCGCTTTCCCGTTCCCGGTCGCTTTCCCGTTCCCGGTCGCTTTCCCGTTCTCGGTCGCTTTCCCGTTCCCGGTCGCTTTCCCGTTCCCGGTCGCTTTCCCGTTCCCGGTCGCTTTCCCGTTCCCGGTCGCTTTCCCGTTCCCGGTCGCTTTCCCGTTCCCGCTCACGCTTGCTCTCCCGTTCCCGGTCATGCTTGCTCTCCCATTCCCGGTCACGGTTGCTCTCCCGTTCCCGTTCCCGTTCCCGTTCACGCTCATTTTCTCTTTTACATTCTTTCATAACTTCTGTTAGCCTATAAAACGTAAAATAGATTTGCTAAGACTATATATATATATATATGAATGTTTGTGGGTTAGTTTGTCTATTATAGAAACGGGAAAGCAACCCGGAACTGACAGCGAGCGGGAACGGAAAAGTAAACGTGAGCGGGAATGGGAGAGCAAACGTGAGCGGGAACGGGACAGCGACCCGGAACGGGAAAACGACCGGGAGCGGGAAAACGACCGGGAGCGGGAAAGCGACCGGGAGCGGGAAAGCGACCGGGAGCGGGAAAGCGACCGGGAGCGGGAAAGCGATCGGGAGCGGGAAAGCGACCGGCATCGGGAAAACGACCGAAAACGGGAAAGCGAATAGGAGTGGGAAAGCAGGTGGGAAAGGAAACGGGAGAGAAAGAGACAAACATTAGAAAAACCTCTAAAAAACCTGGGCAACGCCGGGTATCTCCGCTAGTACATACATAAACACACACACAGACACACATACATGCACATACACATACATACATACACACATACATACGCACATACATATATATATAGTTCCCGCTCGCTCACCCGCTCCGCTCCGCTCATTTTGTGACGGATTTCAAAAAAAAAAATTTATTTTTGATTCCCCTTGACTCTCAAGGTTGTGTGAAAATTTCATTACGATCGGATGAATGGTGTAGCAATGCATAAAGGACATTAACATGCAAACATTCATTTTTATATATATAGATATATGTAAAATTTTTTCGTTGAGGTTTTATGGAGAAAAAACGTTTTGGTCAGCGGTAGTAAGATGAAGTAAATTTTTTTCTACAAAATAAAAATAAATTAATTTATAGTTAAATTATACAAAAAATGTTTTCTTACTTTTTAGAGGTTTTAAAAATAAATATTAAATTAAATAGATATGTGTGTTGTTTAGTGCCGCTCATAGATATCTATGATGCCGCCGGATACCTTTGTTTTGATTTCATAGAGCTAATTCTCTTCCGAACTTACGATACGACAGCTCTGCTATCGGTGCTTTATAATATAAACTTTATATTTGATTTTTAGCAACTTATCTTTTAAATCCAGATAACTTTGGTTTTCAGGACTAATCAATATATTGCAGGTGGAATTTCTTCTATTTAGTCTATTTAGAAATATTTTGTGCTTCACAAAAAGAGTTCTCGATTTAACAAATTAAAATTAAATCAAAGTAGAAGTTCATTGTTCATATCTCCCATTCAAAAGTAAGTGTCAAAGCTTTGGTAATTTGTTTTTAGTTTTTAAAATCATGATTTACTGTGTATCTTTCAATTTGTTTCGTTTGTTGCAATGCACGTGATTAATTATGTTATATTATTATTAATTATTATAAGATTATCATTATGCTCTATTATTTTGTGTTTTACAAAAAGGAGTTGCAGATTGGAAAAATAAATTTAAATTCATTGTTCATATTTATCGATCAAGGCTTCTGACTTCAATTGTTCCTTATCTAATATTGTTCATCATGGTTTCCTAAACTGACGAGCTTGCTATCAGCCTATCGATAAATGAGAATTTTTTTTGGGCAGGTAAGTGTTTTTTTATGTGATGACATTACAACCATTATTATTGACGAGTAGTTATGACTATAAGATTATGAATTTATTTTATTTATTATTTATTTATGAATTAATTTATCGGTCTTATTTTATGTTTTACTTTTCAGAGGAAATTAGAAAATTACATTTTAAAGAAAATCTTACATGCAACACCAATTTATTGTAAAAGTTTCACTGATATATGAGGTGCATGAAATTTGAAAGAAATGAAAGCAAGCTCAGTATTTTTGTGTTTCAACAAAATCATGAACAAAGTTCTCAAGCCAGCCTATCAATCTGCTGCTGTTTTATTCAATTTATAATTGCATCATTTGCTAAATAAAAGTGTTACTCTTCCATTGTTCCAAATTGATGATCTCCGAAAATGTCACATGTAGCGTTATATGCTTTCTGTAGTCATGACACTTAAAAACTAAGAACAACTCAAAAAGTAAGATTAGCGATTTTTCGAAAAGCAGCTGTTGAACAGTGTGTGATAAAGCATTTATAATCTTACAAGTATTTAAAATAAATATAACCTGTTGAGATATATGAGCGGATTTTAACATTATTGCAGCGTTAACTAATAAATTATTTTTTTCCAGCTTTAGTCAATCAAAATAATCTTTTGCAGAAGATCAAACTTGCAGAGCGAGCAGGAAAAAAGAGCAAGCTGGAGCCGTATAGCGTAAAAGCGACCGTGAGCAGAAATGTGACCAGGAGTGAGAAAGCGACCTTGAGCAGGAAAGCGAGCGTTTAAGGAAACGTGAGCCAGAGAGAAAAACGATAAAAAAACCTTTAAATTCCCCGGGTAACCCAGCTATATATATATAGCGGGGGCACGGGAACGGGAAGCCAACTAAGAGCGGAAAAAGGAAAGCGACCGGGAGCTGGAAAAGGACCGAGAGCGGGAAAGCGACCGGGAGCGGAAAAGCGAACGGGAGCGGAAAAGCGAACGGGAGCGGAAAAGCGACCGGGAACGGGAAAGCGGAGAAGGAAACGGGAGCAAGAGAGACAAACATTAGTAAAACCTCTAAAATCCCCGCGCAACGCCGGGTACCCCCGCTAGTATATATATATTGCTTTTCCGTTCCTGCTCATTTTCTAATTCCCGTTTCCGCTTGCTCTCCCGGTCCGCTACGCTCATTTTGTGTCCGATTTCAATTGTTTTTTGCTATAATTGTCTCCCATTGCCTCCAAGCTTGTGTAAAAACTTCATTACGATTGGATGAATAATGTAGCAAGGCATAAGTTATTTACACACACACATAATCTTATTTATATATATATATATATATATATATATATATATATATATATATATATATATATATATATATATATATATATATATATATATATATATATATATATATATATATATATATATATATATATATATATATAGATAGTTTTTTACGCCATGTGTTTTAGGACGAAATATGAATTGTGTGAATCTCAGGTTGTATATATATATAGTCTTTTTATTCTTTAATATTATATATATATATATAGATTAACAATAATTTTTATTATTAAACTTACTCCGTGGATAACATGTGAAAAATACATTTGACTATCTCTGATTGTCTTGTTGTAATTTCCTCCAGTATATGATGAAAATCTTAAACAAAGTTTTTTTATAAATATAAAAATTATTTCAATTTTCTTATTTAATTGTTTAAATTTATTTTAACTATTTTTATCATATTTTAATTAGATAATAAATTTCTAATGCCTTTAAAAAAACCTTTTAACTGCAGTTTTAGACGATTCCAAACCTTAAAATTACGGGTTTTTAACACTTCTAACACTTACGAACTAAAGATGCTGTAGTCTGTTACTACAAAAGTGTCCATCATAAGATTTACAATTTCATAATTATCAATTTTTATTGTTAACATTCTCTGTCTCTCTTTTTTGAATAAGTGGTTTATTTTCTGGCGTTTCAATGTAATCGTTTTCTGCAAAAAAAAACAACAGAAAATCAACAAATCAAAATTTATAAAATTATTTTTGAAGACCACCAGAAACAGCTAAAAAGTAGTCAGAAGTCTCCTTAAAAAATTGCTTTAAAGCTGAAATTATTACAGGAAGTAATAAAGGCGAAGAAGTTTGCCTGCCTCTATTTGATTTTGAACAGCGCAAAAGCACATTGCCATTCAGAATGAAACGGCAAAAATTTCCAGCAATCTTAGCTTTCGAAATGGCAATTAATAAGAGTCAAGGTCATTCTTTTGATCACGCCGGTGTATATCTTCCTGAGCCAGACTTCGCACATGGTCAACTGTATCTAGCGTTAACTCGAGGAAGATATCACGAAAATATGAAAGTTTTAGTGAAAGATATGAAAGGTACCTTATATCAAGAAGATTTATTGAAAAACTCAAGAATTTTTACAAAAAACATTGTTATCAAAGAAATCATTTACTGAATAAACGAATTGCAAATAATTATGAATTAGCTAATTATTCTACTCATCTACATGCATAATATTTTATGTATGTATGTACGTATGTATGTATGTATGTATGTATGTATGTATGTATGTATGTAAGTATGTAAGTATGTATGTAAGTATGTATGTATGTATGTATGTATGTATTTATGTATGTATTTATGTATTTATGTATTTATGTATGTATGTATGTATGTATGTATGTATGTGTGTGTATGTATGTATGTATGTATGCGTAAAATAATATATAATCAGATTTAAACAAATCCGTCATTTTTGACAGGCTATCTCTAGTAAATATATATTATATATATATATTAGTCAAAAAATAAATTTAAAAAAATGTTTTTTTTGCCTTCTTATTTGAGTCAACGAACTAAAATTTTGGAATCTAAAACAATCGAAAAATGGGTAATTTTTCGTTTCTAAGATTTGATCACATCAGACAAACAAACCAACAAACAAACAAACAGAGTGAAGTTAAATAAAAGCATTTAAAAACGTGTTATGCTGGAATCAAAAACTAAATGTTACCCAAAATTAGATTTCTTTTTTTGTTACTAATTAAACTAATTACATGGTGCGTCCCATTGATTGTGACACAAATGTTATCTTGATCTTTTTCTGTCAAGCAATCTCCACGAAAGTCCGGAGTTAACCCCAAAGAAAGCTCATTCAACATGTAATTTCCAAACTGCAGCAGATTGAATATTTGCGTTAAACTAAGTAAAAACCATGCTTATAAAAGAATAACTTACATATTTAACATTTTGAGTTTCAGTTCCTTCTTCAACCAAAATTGATAAAGATGCTCTGTTTTCAGCGTCGCGATAGAGGCTGTAAAGCTAAAAAGAACGTAACGTTAAGTTGGCATAAATTTTGATAAGCATGCCAAACTCATAAAACATTTTTTGAAATCTTACGTCATATTTATCATCAATCCATTTGACGTTGCCGTTTTCGGTTCCTCGAATGACGTCAACATTATTCGTCAAAGTTTTTTTCAATTTTAACTGCAACAAGACATTATTTATTTTCGGAAATCTTAGAAATATTTCATCCGGCAAAGAACTTCCAACTAATCTGTTATAGTCGTCAAATAGCCATTGAGCTACAAAAATCATTTTATTCAAGCTTAGTTTTAGTTCTTTTAAATTTTGAAATAATAAACTCACTTTCAACGACGTGCTCAATATTTTTCAACTGTGCAACATCAATCCACACGGTGAGCAGAGCAAAGAAATGAAGTAGTAATACTTGTTTACTGTCCATTCTAAAAGTTCGCTTGAAAACCTAAATGATGCAACTGATATTTATACTGTTTTATATTTAAGAATATTTGATCTTTCACATACTTTGCAAAGTTTATTATGATAACATTTGATGAAATAATTGCTAGTGCAAAAATGTGGTTTTGTCCTTTATGGTACAGTACTTAAAGTACATTGTCCTTTTTAAATATTTGTTTTTTTTCTTAGTAGGAGCAAAATAGGCTTTTTTAAATTAAAAAAAACAACCTATAGAACACTTTATTAATAGAAATTTTTATTTCATTTAATGAGCTGGTTGTTTTTAGCCTCAAGTTCAATCCATCAATTTATATTATGGATGTCACGGGTAGTACTTTTTGGAGTTTTCGGGTTCGGGTTTGTGAAACTAGAGTTTTCGGGTTCGGGTTTGTGAAACTAGAGTTTTCGGGTTCGGGTTTGTAAAACTCGAGTTTTCGGGTTCGGGTTTGTGAAACTCAGGTTTTCGGGTTCGGGTACTGGCTTATGATTTCAAATTCCTGGATAGATTTTAAATTTACCTAGTATATATACATATACAAACGAGAGCGATCAATTTATCCATTGGACATTACACGTATTGAATAAACTGTAACAAGTTATTTTTTTAGCTTTCCAAATAATGTTATTTCTTTGGCCGAAGGAGGCTTAATTATTTTAGTTCGTTCGGGGCTCGGTCCGGCCAGATAATCAGGCGGATTAGTGGTCTAGCTTACACACTCATCAATAAAATGACCTATTTGTGTTATTTGTTACGCAAAGGTGATAATACAAAACTTGCAGAGCTTGCGATTAGTCATGGACGTCTGTATAATAGCACCTGGACGGTCAACCTCGTTTGCGTGCGTACGGTAGTTCTCCGACCGTGCGCTGTACCATGGACTCCTAAATAAAAGCTATCTGGACACTAACCTGAATGGGTGGGAACCTAATGAGTCGAATACATGAGGCGATTGTATACAGTCATGCGAATGTAGCATGCATCGACAACAACTGTTTGTGCTGGTTTTGTGACGCTCAGCCCTTGACGACAGAAATTTTAGCATCATCGGCCAAGAACTTCAAACGACCTTTCGTTTTCTGTTCGATCGAGATCATCTTAAATGAAGCTTATAAGACTAATTAATTATTTGCTTGGTCAGCTTCATTCTGATAATTTATAGTCTCGTTTTGGATAGTTTTATCAAATTTCAGAAGCAACTATTACACTTCAATGCACCAGGTGCTGGAGAGCGATAGAAAGATTCGAGCTGTGTCTGTTTTTAAGTTCTCTAAATTTTTGTTTCATGAAAACATTACTTTTAAAGAAGATACAATGTCAACTTTAGTTTCCAAAGAGCAATACAACACAACAAATTTTATAGTTTAAAAACTTTTCATGAATGGACATTTGTTAGCCGGTGAAGCTCGTATAATATTATATCATGGGCAAAAAACATGGAACGGGAGCATTGATTTACCAACAAAGTCACATTGTTTGCAAGCCTTTCCGCATTTTAATCAAAATATAAGTGGAGGAAATAACAAGAGAAGCAAGCAAGAATAATAGAGTTAAAGAAGAAAAATAGATAAACTTATAAATTGCACTTGAGAACATTTTAGCTTAGATTATTTTGTGTTTTAAAATAAACTATTTGAGTGGTAATTGTCAGATAATAAATGTTTTATTTATGTCTTTCAGTTGTTCAAGTGTAAACTAATAAAAGTTGTCAAACTTTTTATAACATGTAGCTCTCTCAAACAGCCAAGCGTAATGCGATACAATCGCCCCATGTGGTAGATAACGCCGTGGCAGATTTGTGTCCAGATAGCTTTTATTTAGGAGTCCATGGCTGTACACAGCAGCGCTTATCGTTGATTATGCACGGTTAAATAACTTTATTTCCGTCGAAAATAGTCAACACAATTAGAACACAACAGTGGTGATTAAATCAAATATTTTATTGATTATAATGAAACATTAATATGTAATAAAAATTGACACTAAAGCAATAAAAATGTCAAGTATATTAATAATTAGTTCTAGCAGATAATTTGGCTATTTTTCGTTTCTTAGATTGTCTAGACTGTGAATTGGTGTTTAAATCTTTGAGAAAGTTTTTGGCAACACAATTGAAAAATCGATTTGTGATTAGAGAATTGAGTTCATGCCCATTCACACACACATTCACATCAATAGGCAGGTGACCAAATGCTTGAATGCAGCCGACCCTGTCCATAACCTTTCCAAACAACTTTCTCTGGCATGTGCTATTGAGAAGCTGCTCCATTAATGAAGAGGTTGATTTTATTTCTTCAAACACTCTCCAGCAGTCGATCATCAGTCTAAAGGTATATTAATCTAATATATTAATCTGTTGGTCTGGATTAACCGCCACGATTAATAGACTCCATCAAAGTTGCTGCAGAGTAGTTTAGTTTGTTGTCGATACCAATTGGTTCGAGTTTATTTTCTGTCACAAGGGATTCTTTGCAATGATCACATTTTGTGGTTCTTATGATAGAATTTGCAACATAACGACTGATATAAAACAAACATGTTGTTTAGCAGCAGTCAACTTTGACATTGGATAGATTCCAACAAGGTCTTTATACTTTCCGACGACTGACTTGATCATAAAACAGAACAAGGTTGATGCCACAGATCCATCTAATGTTAGACCCTGAATTACACCACCAGTGTATTCTACCCGCTTGGCAACATATACTTCGTCGATCATCAACACAACATTTCTCTGAAATTCATTAAGCTTATCAATAGTTTCAAGTAGCTGGCGTTATTTAATCCATTATTAACATTTAGTCGTCTGGTGACTTTCTTTAGAGTGCTGATTGATGGCAAGCATAAAATGTTCTCATCTCGTACAGTTGCATATGCTACAGAACTAGATGTATAAATCATATACGAGAATAAGGTAAACTGTAGTGAATATTGACGGCCATGTTCAGGTTTAGCCAACAATTCTAACTGTTCTATGATGAATTGTATTTTTTGGAATTTTTCATGGTCATCGCTTAAATTGCTGAAATATTTTTGGAGCCCATGGACAGCCATCTGTCTTTGTATTCTGAAGCTGGAACTTTTTTCTGTCAACAGTAGGCACAACTTTATGATCGTTGTGAACTGCAATAGATGCCTTTACTACCAGCACATCATCAGTAATGCCCAATAAATATATTTGCAGAACTTCATCTATATGAGCCACTGAGAAACCAGACGGTGTTGCTGCTTCTGGAGTTACTGTTACTGGAGGTCTAAAAGGCTGATATTCGATATGTCGTCATTGGCCTTGAATGACTTTTCTTGACAATTTAATTTTGTTATTTCTTGCTCGAAGCGACGACTTGCCGTTGCTTTTGATGTTGATCGAAATTGGTTGGCTGTAGTTGACAGGTAGCTTGGAGTATTCGGAAAAATTGAAGGAATGACACCATCCTTCAAGCGTTTCCTCGTCAATTTCTCGCCTAGTGATTTTACATCCAAAAGCTGCACGCTTAACCATGATATCCAGTAATATAATCCTGTCAAATGAAAACACAATAATGATTATCAGTTGTTGTTGTTGTTGTAATTATTACTTAGTATTACTATTACAGTGATTAAGTTTGTTCTAAAAAATATTATATATGATAGTGAGATATATCTATTATTTTTAATGAATCTTTAAATAATCATAGACAAATCAACTATAAATTGCCGTAGAGAGGCAATATAACATAATTAACATAAATAATCCGACCGAGTTTGAGAACGACATAATAACAAAACGCATCAGCGATCCGAGATTGATCAAGTTTATTCTAATTTGTCAATAGAATTATAATAAGAATAAAATCAAGTTCCACAAACCTTAAATAAATAAAAATATCAGGTTGCTTACAAATGAATAAAATTACAACGCAACACAAAACGCAACGATAATCCACACGCGTTAGTGAAAGTTAGTAGTCAGCACCACTGATCTCTATAATATAACAATAAGAAAGTCGGACAACTACCGTACACATCAGCGCACGCAAGGCTCAAGCATGACCGTCCAGGTGCTATTATACAGACGTCCATGGATTAGTATAATACGTTACCTCTTAAATTATTGTAATTATTGTGATTTATTAATTTTTTTCGCGGCTCGGTCCGGTCGGGTTATCAGGCGGATTAGTGTCCTAGCTTACACATCTATATATATAAAAGGCAACGTCTGTTCATTAATAACGCCAAAACCAATGAAGGGATTTGCACCAAATTTTACATAATAAACATTTACCACCTAACAAATATCTCTTTTATTTAAAAAAATTGTTTTGAATGTTTTTAGAAAATTAATTTTTAGAAATATTTTCGTCTATGCAATTATATCGCGGCTTAACAAGCTGAGGGTTTCCGTCGCCTTCCGTTCCGCCGTTGTTGGTTGTCGCGATTTCTCAAAATCAAAAGTGAGTATTATTTTACTTATATCAAAAGTACTAAAGTACTATTATTTTTATTTATTTTTTTAATTACTGTATATCGTTCAAATGTTTTTGAATGTTTTAGAAAATTATTTTTTTTTAATATTTTCGCTATTTTATCAGAGCTATGGTTTGTTTACATTCGCTGTTTATCGTCTCGGTTTCTCGAAATCAAAGTAATTTAAGTAACATGGTGGTCATGTGGTAAAGCGTTCGCCTGTTGGCCTAAAGGTCGGCGGTTCGAATCTCACCGCGTCATCAGCGTCCGCAGGGGGTGTGGGGAGGCACGCACCATAAACAACTGCCTCTAAATGTTGTAGTGGTTCTCACACAGGCTTCAGCCTTCTGAACCACTCTAAAAAAAACCATGTTATATAAAAACTATTCTTATATTATTTAATTTTCTAATTATAATTGTTGTGTATATATTATTGTGAGTGAGTATATCTTTTAAATCCAGATAACTTTGGTTTTCAGGACTAATCAATAAATTGCAGGTGGAATTTCTTCTATTTAGAAATTTAGACTCTAAATTTTAGAGACATTTTGTGCTTCACAAAAAGAGTTCCAGACTTAACAAAATCAGTAAATGAGAAATTTTTTTGGGCAGGTAAGTGTTTTTTTATGTGATGGCATTAGCCGATTTGGTATTAATTTATTATTGATGAGTAGTTATGACTATAAGATTATGAATTAATTTATCGGTCTTATTTTATTTTTTACTTTTCAGAGGAAATTAGAAAATTACATTTTGAAGAAAATCTTACATGCAACACCAATTTATTGTAAACGTTTCACTGATATATGAGGTGCATGAAATTTGAAAGAAATGAAAGCAAGTGCAGTATTTTTGTGTTTCAACAAAATCATGAACAAAGTTCTCAAGCCAGCCTATCAATCTGCTGCTGTTTCATTCAATTTATAATTGCATCATTTGCTAAATAAAAGTGGTACTCTTCGATTGTTCCAAATTGATGATCTCGGAAAACTCTCGGAAAATTCATTAAGTTAATGCTTTGAAGGTTTTTAATATTACAAGTATTTAAAATAAATATAATTTGTTGAGATATATGAGCGGATTTTAACATTATTGCAGCGTTAACTAATAAATTTTTTTTTCAGCTTTAGTCAATCGTAATAAGCAGAAGATCACACTTGCAGAGTGGAACCAATATTGAGGAAGTTCAGACGTAACTAAACGAGCAAACCAAACAACAAAGTGTTAACGAGAGAACAGATCAATTTTGATCACTGTGCACAGCATTCTGCTACAGCCCATCTAAGCCACATTGGGAAGGCTCTAAAATTTAATGGAGGAACGGAAGAGCGAAAAGAAGAGCAAGCTGTGGCGGTAAAGCGTAAAAGCAACCGGGGTCGGGAAAAGTAAAAGAGACCGGGCCGGAAAAGCGACCGTGAGCAGAAATGCGACCTGGAACGGGAAAGCAAGCGGTTAAGAAAACGGGAGCCAGAGAGAAAAACGATAAAAAACCTTTAAAATCCCCGGGCAACGCCGGGTAACCAGCTAGTTTGTCAATAAAATAACTGGCGCATAGATCATTTATAGACTTTGCCAGTTAAAGTTTAGGATTATGCAAGATTATCTTTATAACAAAGGGTCCTTGTTATATCAGAAAAACTTTGAGTATATGAATGAATAAATATAAGGTTATATAACTGAAGTAAAAAGTTTAGAGTCATGGCTATCCGCGATTTCTTCGACCGAAGGAGGCTTAATTATTTTAGTTCGTTCGCGGCTCGGTCCGGCCTGATAATCAAACGGACTAGTGGTTTAGTTTACACAATCACTAATAAATTGACGTATTTTTGTTATTTGTTACGCAAAGGTGATAATACAAAACTTCTACGCTCGCGATTAGTATAATATGTTACGTCAACAAAACTTGTAATTTATTAATCTCTAAGACACAGCTTTTATAAAGATTTATTTGTTCACAACTCCGAGTTCAGGTATTAGGCTTATAAATTTTCGGGTTCGGGTATCAAGTTTTCACATTTTCGGGTTCGAGTTCGGGTTCGGGTATCAAGTTTTGTCATTTTCGGGTTCGGGTTCGGGTATCAAGTTTTCACATTTTCGGGTTCGGGTATCAGAAAAAGACCGGGTAGTACCGAACTCGGGTTCGGGTTCGGGTACCCGTGACATCCCTAATTTATATATATTACTAGCGGGGTTACCCGGAGTTGCTCGGGGGTTTTTAGAGTTTTTTTTATCGTTTTTCTCTAGCTCCGGTTTAATTCTTCGTTTTCTCTCCCGCTCCCGGTTGCTTTCCCGTTCCCGCTTGCTCTCCCACTCCCGGTCGCTTTCCCGCCCCATCTATCTCTTAATAATTTGTGATAACGCGCAATTGGTCACATTATGCAAGACTGGGAAGCAAGTCATGGACTTCTAAATATTAAGAAGTGCATTAGCAACAAGGATATCTTGATATAAAAACTGGATCCACAACCTACTCTAGTAGGCCAAGACAATTTAGCCAATTACGTCATAGTTACATCAAGATTTTTAGAAGTATGATATAACTACTGATGCTTTTGTAGTTTGTTACATCAATTTATTTATAATTATGATATAAAAAGCAATAAAACATTAGGCCTGTTAAATTAATTTGGTTTTAATGAACTCTTTGTTACAACGATTTATAATTAATGCTCTATGTTCACTTTTAGTTTTATCTCTTTCCTTTCCGTTGTTATCTTTTGTCAATAAAGTCGAATCAACTATTGTCGATTAGTTCCGATTATACACTGCGTTTAAGTATTGTTTCTAACAGGTTATGGGCCCAGAACCCAATTTTAGGAACAAGTGAATAAATCAAGTTTTTTTTTCGGAACATTTAACGTTCGGTTCAAGATTTTATAAAGAACATTCGTTGTGAGCGATAAAGGTTAACCACGCTACATCGAGTAATACAATTGTTGAACTGATGGCGGATGCAACGTTAAAAATCGCAAAGTTGAACGGCAGTAACTACCAGACATGGAAGTTTAAAGTTGAATTGTTGCTCGTTAAAGAAGATCTCTGGGAAGTTATTTTTCAAGATCAAGATTCATCATCGGAATGGCGGAAAAAGGACAGCAAAGCCAGAGCAACAATAGGTCTACTCCTGGAGGACAACCAGTTGAACCTCATCAGAAAATTGACAACAGCAAAGGAAACGTGGGAGGCATTAAGAAATTACCACGAAAAGTCAACCTTATCAAATAAGGTAAGTTTGTTAAAGAGGCTTTGTGGGATCAGATTACATGAAGGTGGGGATATGGAGTCACATCTTGCTAAGATGGAAGACATAATTGACCAGTTATCGTCCTTGGGGGAAACTATTGGAGAACAGTTAAATGTTGCTTTCTTTCTCAGTAGTTTGCCAGACAGCTATAGCACACTGATAACAGCATTAGAAACAAGACCCGAAGCCGACTTAACTGTTGAATTGGTCAAGAACAAACTGATCGAAGAATACAAAAGAAGAAGTGAAAACTCAGCAACTTACGATGGTCAGGAACAGCAAGCTCTAAAGGTAAATCATCCAGGTACAAGGTCTACAGATAAGAAGGTAAAAGCCAACAGTTACGAAAAGACTTCCACAGTATGTTTTTTCTGTAAGAAACCAAACCACATAAAGAAAGAATGCAGAAAATACTTAGAGTGGAAAAGAAAGAACTCAGAACATAAAGCTCAAACAATTCAACAATGTGTAGAAATAGCAAGCACTTATGACCAGTATGCTTGTTTCAAGGCTGGTGAAAGCAATTCAGGAACTACATGGTCTGTTGATTCAGGTGCAAGTTCTCATATGTGTAACAATAGAAATTTCTTTGTTAACCTTGATGAACAACAAAAGGGACAAGTTGTCCTAGCAAATGGTCAAAGGCTGACAACTTCAGGTATCGGAACCGGCTACCTCAAATGTCAGGAAAAGGTCATAAAAATCATAGGTGTACTGTATGTACCGCAGTTGACAGGTAACTTGATTTCTGTTAGCAAATTAACTGATGGGCAGTTCAGGGTCATTTTTGAAAAGAATGTATGCAGGATTATGCGGAATAATGAACTGCTGGCGCAGGCTTCAATTCGGAACGGGCTGTATGAATTAGATTCATTGGAGCATGCATTGATGTCTAATGTTAATGATGGATGCATACATGTTTGGCACAACAGATTAGGGCATCGAGACCCCAGTGCCATAAAGTTATTGGAACAGCAACTAGATAACTTCCAGATCAAGCCATGCCAGATAAAAAAAGTCTGTGAATGCTGTATTCAAGCAAAGTTAACGAAACAACCACTACCCAAGAAATCAGAATCCAGATCAAGTAAGCCACTAGAGTTGATTCACACAGATGTTTGTGGACCGATGCAGACAATCACACCAAGCGGAAACAGGTATTTTATGACAATGATCGATGACTTCAGCAAATACACTGTTTTGTACTTGTTAAAAAATAAGTTTGAAGTAACAGATAAAATTAAAGAATATGTAAAGCTTGTCCAGACAAAATTCAAAAGCACACCTAAAGTGATAAGATCAGATCGTGGTGGTGAATATGTCAATGAAACATTAAAGAAATTCTTCAAGAGCGAAGGTATAACATCTCAATTTACTGTTCCGTATACACCACAGCAGAATGGAGTAGCAGAAAGGAAGAACCGCTATTTAGTTGAAATGACCAGAAGCATGTTAATCGACTCGAAGCTACAAACAAATATTGGGGCGAAGCGATCAACACAGCAAACTATCTGCAGAACATTCTACCGACAGCAGGTGAGATGAAGACACCACATGAAAGGTGGGAAGGTGTGAAGCCCAGTGTGACCCACATAAAGCAATTCGGATGTCAAGCCTACTCAGTTGTTGCAGCCGAGAAAAGACAGAAGCTTGATAAAAAGTCAGAAAAACGAATTTTCGTTGGTTATGCAGAAGGCACAAAAGGTTATCGTTTGTTAGACACATTGACTGAGAAAATCAGCATCAGCAGGGATGTGAAATTCATTGAAGGTGACCCACATTGGATTACAATATCAGCCGACAGTCAAGAAAGCAGTCAACAGGAACAGCCCATTGAGGTTGAGATCGAGCTGAAGACAAATACAGATCAATCGGGAGACAGTGGTGAACAAACTGAAGATCAGATGGAATTGAGAAGGTCAACTAGAATAAAGAAACGACCAGAGAGACTAATTGAAACGGCTAGTGTTGCAAATGAAATGGTCGAACCAAAGTCATTCACAGAAGCAAACAACTGCAAAGAATCAGCCGAATGGAAACAGGCTATGATGTGTGAAATGCCTGCAGATATGTTAACGAAACCAGTGGAAGCTGTTAAACTTAGACATTTATGTTGTGCTATTGGTTTAACTTAATGAGAGACAGGTTCTAAAGATAAAATCGTTGAGGGGGAGTGTTAAATTAATTTGGTTTTAATGAACTCTTTGTTACAACGATTTATAATTAATGCTCTATGTTCACTTCATGTTCACTTTTAGTTTTATCTCTTTCCTTTCCGTTGTTATCTTTTGTCAATAAAGTCGAATCAACTATTGTCGATTAGTTCCGATTATACACTGCGTTTAAGTATTGTTTCTAACAAGGCCTACTAGAGTAGGTTGTGCATCCAGTTGTTATATCAAGACATCCTTGATTAGCAAGTAATGCCTATTACGCAATTGTAAACAGTGCTTCGAAAACTTATGCAATGATCATGTATAGGCACTTTTGACCCGGAAGGTTTTTTGGCCCCCTGAGCCGGAGGATCGGAGAAGGAGTCTAAACCTTCTTAACTTTTCCCCTTCTTAACTTTCCAGGCCAAAAGTCCTATGGACGACCATCGAAGGTAATTGCGTAATAAAATTCTAAATTTGTTTACGTAACAACGTTTGAAGGCTTCAAGCAACTTTTAGCAAATCTATTTTACGTTTTATGGGCTAAAATAAGATATGAAAAAGTGGAAAAAAATGAGCGCGAGCGGGAACGGAAACGGGAGAGCAAGCGGGTACGGAAACGGGAGCAAGAGAGAAAAATGATAAAAAATATCTGGAAACCCCGAGCAACGCCGGGTAACCCCGCTAGTATAAATATATATATATATATATATATATATATATATATATATATATATATATATATATATATATATATATATATATATATATATATATATATATATATATATATATATATATATATATATTTTTTTTTATAATAGTTTATAGTCCTTTACACCAGGTGTTTTAAGACTCTAATGGCTGTATGTAGGAAGCACTTGAGTACTTCCTGTCGTGGATCAGAATTTGATCTTTTTTACTTTTCCCTCCTCCTTTCTCCAGGCTTGGGACTGGCTCGCAATTAGCAAGGCGGAGTTATATATATATATATATATATATATATATATATATATATATATATATATATATATATATATATATATATATATATATATATATATATATATATATATATATATATATATATATATATATATATATATATATATATATATATATATATATATATATATATATATATATATATATACTAGCGGAGATACCCGGCGTTGCCCGGGTTTTTTAGAGGTTTTTCTAATGTTTGTCTCTTTCTCTCCCGTTTCCTTTCCCACCTGCTTTCCCACTCCTGTTCGCTTTCCCGTTTTCGGTCGTTTTCCCGCTGCCGGTCGCTTTCCCGCTCCCGGTCGCTTTCCCGCTCCCGGTCGCTTTCCCGCTCCCGGTCACTTTCCCGCTCTCGGTCGCTTTCCCGCTCCCGGTCGTTTTCCCGTTCCCGGTCGCTGTCCCGTTCCCGCTCACGTTTGCTCTCCCATTCCCGCTCACGCTTGCTTTTCCGTTCCCGCTTGCTGTCCGTTCCGGGTCGCTTTCCCGTTTCTATAATAGACAAACTAACCCACAAACATTCATATATATATATATATATATATATATATATATATATATATATATATATATATATATATATATATATATATATATATATATATATATATATATATATATATATATATATATATATATATATATATATATATATATATATATATATATATATATATATATATATATATATATATATATATATATATATATATATATATATATATATATATATATATATATATATATATATATATATATTGCGAATAAACTGTGGAATCAATAGCTTTTCGTTTAGGTGGCATAATTAATTCGATAGAAAGATTTGAAATTGTATTTTTTCAGCCAATTTTCAATATATGACGATGTTTTAAAGGAAATAGTTTTGTACTTTTATATATATATATATATATATATATATATATATATATATATATATATATATATATATATATATATATATATATATATATATATATATATATATATATATATATATATATATATATATATATATATTTTCTTTAAGACAAGCTCGATTAAAAATAAGTCTCCATTTAGCCGCTATGAGTTTTATAGATACTTTCTCAATATTTCGGAACAACGTTTTTTGTTTACTGCAACACGTATTAAGAAAAGTATTAACATTTAAAACTTTCTTTATTTCAGACTTACGGGCCGTTTCGGCTTTCGCCATCTTCAGAGTCTGTAAATACGATCGCGTAAAAGGAGGCAAAAGATAAGAAAACATGTAATAACTAAAAATACAAATAAACTAATATCCTCAAGGAATTATCTCAATAGAAGGATATTAATAAAAATAATCAAATTTAGACAATGTAATTAAATAACGTACATAAAATAAACTGGAGTTATGAGGATAAAATAAGTATAATTAAAAACGTTTAATTAAAGGATAAAATAATAGTAGCAGTAATAATAATAATAATAAAAGCAAGTATTATGATAATAAATGATTAAATTAAGTCGAAATTACATAAGATATTTAAATAAATAAAATCAAGAATATCTCCGCTTTCGTCGAACAGTGATGTTCTCGTTTGAAAGTAAATGGAGAAAGGAACTGGATGAGTACGAACAATTGTCATCAATCGGACATTCTTCTTCGACACAGGTGCGCGCGGTATCATCAGGACTAACAGGTTGATCCAAGTCATCAACAACGGTCGTGAAAGAACAAGGACTTTCTGTGAGGATATTTTCTAAAGTATCTTTAGATGACGGATCTTGCGTGGTATCGAAATATTGCGAAAAAGAGCATGCGTCCAAAACGTCAGGACTGTTTGTTTTATACATATCACACTTATGATTAAGCTGAAACTCATCAGGTGAATCAGTCTCAAGAAAATTATCAAGTGATTGAACCAGATCAACAGAGCAGCAGGTACCGATGTCGTGGAATTCATTAACATTGGAAACATCAAGAGTCGCGTTAGAAAAGGTATCGAGAAGATGACCATTTGAAAAATCAATAGGACCCATGCTATTTCCGTTAATCGAAGTGTCAACATTGTCAGAGGCAGTCAAAACATTGTTACTCTTTTCAAAATTCGGTCGTGAAGCAATGTCCTCAGTGAATCCAAATAATCTAAGAGTTGTAGAAAACTTTTCAAATTGTTTATTAATTGAAGGGCAGAGTTTTTGAATATAAAGAGCTTCTTTTATTTTAAGTCGAAGAGGATCGTATTCTTTAACAACAATATTCGAATTAGCAACAAGAACTTCACGTGTGAGTTTTCGATGATGTATTGTTTCAAAATGCTGTCGAATACTGCCGGATTGCAGATGCATTGTTAACCTACGAGACAGTTTAGTTCTGGTATGACCAATATATTGTTCCACCTTACTGTGTGGCAACGGACATTTAAATTGGTATCCTACAGCAAACCAACTTGGTATACCAATTTAAATGTCCGTTGCCACCTTTTACGCGATCGTATTTACAGACTCTGAAGATGGCGAAAGCCGAAACGGCCCGTAAGTCTGAAATAAAGAAAGTTTTAAATGTTAATACATTTCTTAATACGTGTTGCAGTAAACAAAAAACGTTGTTCCGAAATATTGAGAAAGTATCTATAAAACTCATAGCGGCTAAATGGAGACTTATTTTTAATCGAGCTTGTCTTAAAGAAAATCTTATGCCATCTTACATTATATATATATATATATATATATATATATATATATATATATATATATATATATATATATATATATATATATATATATATATATATATGTGTGTGTGTGTGTAGTTCCCGCTCATTTTGTGACGGATTTCAAATTTTTTTTTATATTTGATTCCCCTTGACTCTCAAGGTTGTGTGAAAATTTCATTACGATCGGATGAATGGTGTAGCAATGCATAAAGGCCAATTAACATACAAACATTCATTTATATATATATATATATATATATATATATATATATATATATATATATATATATATATATATATATAAATATATATATATATGTATATATATATATATTAATGTAATATCACTGGTTTCATAATCAACTTCCTATTGATAAACCCTACCTTTATGAGGGACAATAATTATGGAATAATTATCAAGAGATTTGAAGGTATAATTAGCCTTAGCAAAGCTTCATTTATTATTTTCCAATAAACTGCAAAACAATTCTATTGAGCCCGGTATACGTTTTGGCGTTATCGTAATATTGGTGATCAGAAGTAGGATACAAGAATGGTTTTGAAAGCATTGGATGAGCTCTTGATACTTGAGTTAAGGCAGGAACTTAGAAAACGAGAGCTCAGTGATAAAGGAAGAAAGTCTGAGCTCGTGGACCGCCTCCGGACGTCATTGGAAAACAATGGGTTTGATCCCGAAGAGTATGAGTTTGAAGTAGAAAATGATTTGTTGAAGGCGCTGAATAAAATGGCGGAGGAAAACAGAGCAGCACAGGAGGAGAACAGAGCAGCACAGCAAGAAAAGAAGAAATTTCTTGAACTCCTCAATGGTGAAACAAACAATTGCGGAAACAAAATAGACGGTCAAGATGAACCATGCAAGAATGTACAAGATGAACCATGCAAAGATGGTCATGATGATGAGCCTGTCAAAGACGATCATGATGATGTGTCTGTCAAAGACGGTCATGATAATGAACCTTGCAAAGATGCTCAAGATGAACCATGCAAAGATGGTGTCAGTGATAAAGAAGATGAGAAGAATGTTGAAAACGAAATGCAGAACGATGAGGATGAAAGTGACGATGATGATTATAATAATGGCAATAACAACTATGGCTTTTACCCATACAGCGACGGTTCTGAAACGGAAGCCTCCATAACAGACGACGGCACCGATTATTCAGGGTCAGATTTTAGTGACGAATCTAACTCGGATAAAGCAACTAAGGATTTAGAAACGGACGAAACTCCAATGGAGAAATACGTCAAAGTTAACTTGACAAAAAAAGAAGACACTGATTTGAGAGACGATGGCGAATATTTGAAGAAAGATCCGCTGGACGATACGATAGTTGACACCGATGAGAGAGCCGAGTTGGAATGTGAAAAGAAAACGTTCGATTGTGGCTTGGAAGAAAACAAAGATGACGGCGATGAACATCTCCAAAACAACAATAGCAATGCAGCAAGCAAAAACTCTGAAAAAGATGAGCCAAGAACAGAGAACGGTACCGAGGGTTCTAATTCAGACGAATCCACAAAGGATTCTAGATCAGATAGACTAAGAGTCATGGTAAAATCAAATAACAGTTTGATGAAGGTATTTATTGGATTTATGAAACGTGTTTTCGAAAAACAAACCTTTTAAAGAGTTTCTTGAGAAAGATCTAAAAGATGTGAAGGAAGAAGAAAAAGCAGACAATTCCGATAAACCGTGCAAAGATGTTCAGGACGAGGCATGCAAAAAAGTCTGTCATGAACCGTGCAGAAATAGCGACGATGAGCCAAAGAAAGACTCTGTTGATGAGCCAAAGAAGGACTGGAAGAAACTGTATCAAACGATCAAGAGACTTGACCATGTTGTTTGCGAATTGCGGTCAAAGCCACGAGTAAAGATCAAGGTATTTTGGTGTTCGTGTCCGAGTCGCATTTCGCAAAAGCGACTATGCTGTTCGGGTCGAACAGAATTAAGAAGGGGGTAATAATGTAATATCACTGGTTTCATAATCAACTTCCTATTGATAAACCTTACCTTTATGAGCGACAATAATTATAGAATAATTATCAAGAGATTTGAAGGTATAATTAGCCTTAGCAAAGCTTCATTTATTATTTTCCAATAAACTGCAAAACCATTCTATTGAGCCCGGTATACGATTTGGCGTTATCGTAACAATATATATATATATATATATATATATATATATATATATATATATATATAGCTCCCGCGCGCTTACCCACTCCGCTCCGCTCATTTTGTGACGGATTTCAAATTTTTTTTCTCTATATTTTATTCCCCTTGACTCTCAAGGTTGTGTGAAAATTTCATTACGATCGGATGAATGGTGTAGCAATGCATAAATAACATACATATATACATCTATATATATAAAAGAACATGTCCTGACTAACTGATAATCAACGCCGAGCTCAAACGCCTCATCCTAGGAAAGTGAAATTTGAAACTTGTATTACTTTTATAGCGTAAACATCCGCTGAAAAAGGATTTTTGAAAATTTTGCTCCTGCATGGAAGAAACTGGAAAACTAACTTTTTTCTAAAACAATGTATATCTCGAAAACCAAGAATGAGGAGATTTTAAAATTTGGTATATGGATTCTTCTTAAAAAATAAAAAGATACGTGTTTCACCATTTTTTGAAAATTCGTTTTCCCGGACCTCAAATGTGGGTTGGAAAATTGGGTTATTTGGTTTTTAAAGTAGCTGCTACTCAAAAACTGTGAATGTTACAGGAGTAAAAATTAGTATTTAGCTTCTACTCCAAAAATAATGAAATACGTGTTTTAGCATTTTTTGAAAATTTGGTTTCCAGGACTTCAAATGTGGGGTGGAAAATAGGATTATTTGTTTTTTAAAGTAACTGCTACTCAAAAACGGTAAATACTACAGATGTAAAAATTAGTATTTAGTTTTTAATTCTAAAAAATAAAGATATATGTGTTTCACCATTTTTTACAAATTTGGTTTCCAGGACCTTAAATGTGGGATGGACAATAGGATTACTTGGTTTTTAAAGTAGCTGCTACTCAAAAACTGTGAATGCTACAAAAGTAAAAATTAGTATTTCGTTTCTACTCAAAAAATAAGGATATATGTGTTTCACCATTTTTTGAATATTTGGTTTTCAGAACCTCAAATGTGGGGTAGAAAAAAGGTTTCTTTGTTTTTTAAAGTAACTGCTACTCAAAAACGGTGAATGCTACAGATGTTAAAATTAGTATTTAGTATTTACTCAAAAAATAATGATGTAAGTGTTTCAACATTTTTAAAAAATTTGGTTTCCAGGACCTCAAATGTGGGGTGGAAATAACGGTTATTTGATTTCAAAATAACTGCTACTCAAAAACTGTAAGTGCTACAAATGTAAAAATTAGTATTTTGAAGTTTTGTGCCGGTTAAAAGTAGCTAAGTCCAGTTTATCACCGACCGGGCCAAGCCGTTATTTAGAGTCTTCACACGGGCCAGGCCAAACCTTAAATCAAAGTGGGACGGGCCGAGGTTTTTCACCAAGTATATAGATATTTTAGTGATTTTAGGGTCTTCAGTTGGGCCTGGCCAAACCTGAAGTCAAGGTGGGACGTGCCGAAGTTTTTCATCAAGTATATAGAACTTCTAGGCCTGTAAGAATGGGCTGGGCCTAATTCAGACGGGCTGTGCCGGGCCAGGAGTTTGGGTTTTTAAAACGGGCTGGGCTAAGTTGTCGACGGGCCGAGCCGAGACCTAAAAAATTGATCTCTACTATGGATGCACGGTTCAAACTTTCTAATTTCATGCGAGCGAAGCCGCTACGGGCACTGCTAGTATATACATACATACATACATACATACATGCATACATACATACATACATACATACATACATACATACATACATACATACATACATACATACATACATACATACATACAAACAAACATTCATTTATATATATATAGATTTTACGTCAAATTGAGTGATTTGGGCAAAAAACTGGACGCACAAAAAAATTTCATTTAATCTCACTAAAAAAAACAAGATGTAAAAACTGTTGTTTTTGTCTTCTTCTTCCGTTAGTAACATTGTTGCGATGAAAAACATAATGATATTTCCATATAATGACAATACTGTGATGACAAACATATTATGTTTATATAAGGAAATGTTTACTGTTCTCTACACATGTTATGCTTTTACATTGACATTTAGAACTTCCACAGCTGCTTATAAAAATAATGGTTTTACTTATTTGTTTATTTTCAGCCTTTTCCTAATTTATGTTTTACAAGGCCTTTCTTATGGATCCTTCTTGGCATTTGAAAAAGTTGTCACAAATTCTGCTATCAAAAATAAATGTTTAGCTTATTTCTGCAGCCATCAAAATAACGATAGATCTAGTTAAGATTGAAATATTACATTTTAATGTATTCACATGATCGGTCAATTATAGGATTCAGGGACTGTTTATCAAAGGACGATTCATCAAGTGACTGTTCATCAAGGACTATTCATCAATGAACTATTCATCAAAGGACTACTCGTCGAAGGACTGTACATCATAAGGACTGTTCATCTAATGCAGGGGTCTCCAAACTGCGGCCCGCGAGCCAAATGCGGTCCGCAAGGTTCTTTTATCCAGCCTCTAGAGACCTTTTATACTTACAAAAAATATATAATTTGTATTAATTTTTCTAAAATATTTTTTTTCTTGGAGTGGAAAAACTTCAGTTGCTTGACTGTTGATGGAAGAAAGAGCATGAGTAGCATAAAAAAGTTTGGTTAGACAGGTGAAGCAGACGTTGTCGTGTTCCTATGTGGTTTAAAGGTATTTGATATAACTTTTGTTTGTTTACTGTTTTTAAGATGTCTTGAGATCATGTTTATTTTACAACAGCTAAACAGGGCAGCAATAGCACAGATATAAAATATTCTATCAACGATATAAATACATATCTATATATATATAAATATACATAAATGTATATATACATATATATATATATAAATATATATATATAAATATATATATATATATATATATATATATATATATATATATATATATATATATATATATATATATATATATATATATATATATATATATATATATATATATATATATTATGTTAATACTATAATCATAACATCTACCTTTCTCCCACAGAACCATGATCTTAATCATAACCGTAGCGAAATGGAGGTTTAATTACTCTTCCGTACCTGGTTGTAGTTTGATTTTCTTGTACATCTAAACGTTCTGGTTCTTGTAGATTGCAGGCTAGATTATCAGTAGGTTTTAGCTGATCTCGAGTTGGACAAAACCATGGAATGCTTTCACTTCTGTTTCCCTTGTTGGAAACAAGAAACGACGATTTCTTGTAAACACTCTACCATCATCTGTGGCAACTTGATATCTACGAGGTCCTTCTTCTGATTTGATTATTCTTCTTTTCCATTTATTGCCAATTCTGAATCGGATTTTAGCGCCTTGAAGCAAAACCTTATGTTGTGTGGAATAACTTTTGTTATTACCCACTTTCTTCCAAGGATTAGCCAGAATCTCATGGGGTATTAAAGTTTCACTTTTTGGAAAATTGCTATGACTGAGACAATTATCGCAAGACAAAGCATGGGTTGCATTGACCCGCTTTGAATGACACGAGAAAAATGATTCATTTTTCCACAGGAGGAACACTGTTTTGTGTAAGCAGGACATTTTTTTGGTAAGTGAGTTCCACCTCAATTGTTACAATGCTTATTTTTATAGAATGGAACTTTGTCTTGTGAGGGAGATAGTAGTAGCTTATATTAAAAGTTCTGCATTTTTTTCAAATTACGGTTGCAACCTTTGTTTTAAAATTTTAGCTACGTGCCTGTTCTTTTGTCTTCGTTAAATGCAGTTTTTTAAACAACGTTTTCCCAATTAAAAATGAACTGTTTATATAACTATGTTCGATTTAACCCAAAAAATTGCAAAAATAAGCATGAAGCTGGTTCGAGTGGTATGTGCGGACATTCTGGGAGTGGCGTGCCCAGCAAACCAAACATAGTAACATGGACATTAACTAATATTAAAAGTCTGTGCAACAAACTTGCTAAATTTAATGATTTTATGGATAAAGTTCATCCACATAATTTTCTGTGTTACTGAAACATGGCTCTGTTCTAATATGTTAGATAGTTCTATCAGTCCTCCTGGTTATAGTGTTGTGCGTCGAGATAAACCATCAAAAAACGGTGGAGGTTCTTTATTCTTAGAAAACTGTTTTCAATAGGACATTGTAACAATTCCAAAGGGTTTTGAAACCATTGAAGTAGTATGTATTGAATTGATATGGAAGGACTCTTCTTCCAGAGTTATTGGGTACTACCGACCTGGAGGTTCTGATGGGGATGCGGAAAGTTTTCCACGGCTTTTCGCCCCCATTTTTCTCCCCCATTTTTTTGCCCCGGGAAGATTCACCCCCGGTTTTTGCCCCCTGGAAAATTAGTCCCCGCGCTTTTCGCCCCTGGGAAAGTTCGCCCCCGGGTTTTCTCCTCCGGTATTTAGCCCCCGGTTTTTCGCCCCCGGTTTTTCGCCCCCGGTTTTTCGCCCCTGTTTTTTCGCCCCCGGTTTTTCGCCCCTGTTTTTTCGCCCCGTTTTTTACCCCATTTTTACGCTTCCGGTTTTTGTTCTTAGTTTTTCACCTCTGGTGAAATTTGCTCCCAGTTTTTTGCCCCCGTTTTGTACCTTTGACTTTTCGTCCCTAGTTTTTTGCCACGGTTCTTTTACTTCTGATTTTTGTCCTCAGTGGTCTGCTTTTGAGAAAGTTTGCTCCCGGTTTTTCGCTTCTGTAAAAGTTAGTCTATAGGTTTTGATTCTGATTTTTTAGCAAAAACTCAATTTCGAGAATGTTAGCTTTTGTTCTTGGGAAAATCTGCTACTTCGATTTTTGCTCCAGACTTAGTTTTTTCTCCCTTACTTTCTTTTTCCAGTATTTACCCCCATGAAAAGTGTATAAGAAAGTAGAGAAGTATCTACAACAGCTCCCACTTTACCCGTCATCTGCTATTATGAGAGGAAAAAACGTCTAGAAAATGTCTTAATATGTGGGTTTTAAAATAATTGCCTTTTCAGCTTTATGCTGAAATGATGCTCCTGCCTTCCACTAATTTCAAATTTCTTCTCAAAGTCAAATGGTCTAGATGAAACACTGCTGGCAATATTTTTCAGGGGTTATTATTATTTTCCCAAGAATAAAAGGTTGTAGGAGGGGAAAAGTCGAAAACGCCAGGAACTAACGTCTCATGAGAAGAACGTGCAAAAAATTATAAAATGGTGAGAAACTTTTTCAGATAAAAAATCAGGGATGAAAACCGGGGAAACAAATCGTGGTAAAAATCTGGGGGCAAAAACCGAAAAAAAATTTTTCCAGGGACAAAAAACTGAAATCCAAAAAACGGGAGCAAAAAGTTGAGGGTGAAAAACGGGGGCGAAAAACCGGGGACAAACTTTCTCAGGGGCGAAAAGCGTAGGGGCGAAACTTCCCAGGGGCGAAAAAACGGGGGCGAAAAAACGGGGGTGAAAAGACGGGGACGAACTTTCCGTAAACCGTTCTGATGCTACTGCGTTCTGATAATTTTCTAACTAGTACTAAATGCCTATTTTATTTGTGCTCTGTTAACAAATTAGTTGTACTCCTTGGTGATTTCAATCTGCCTGATGTTGATTGGAGCCACTACCATGTGCCAGACAACATAATTTTCATAACTTTTTAAATATTAAACATTGAAAAATTAAACTGTAGCAAGATGTGTATTATTATATTCTCAGAAAAAAAATCGGGAACCTCTGAACCAGATTTTAATTTAGGCGGTGACCTGAAACTCACGGGAATACAAGACAAACATGAAAACAAGTGCATCAGTTCAGAAAACTTTATTTTAAAGTAAGTTGAATAATTATAGCAAAGCACCCATCACCAAACAATAAGCGGATTGTTATTTAAAGTTTCTAACAAAAGTTATTTTTCAGTACAGAAGGTGATGGCCTGGGTTCATCATCAGCAGTGACAATCTGCGTATAAAATAACGTAATAAATATTTTTTTGTATACTACAAAATATAAAAATAATTTGAAAAAGTTGTTCCAGAAATGGTTTTTAAGCTAATTATTTTTAATTTAGAGACTGTTTTGTTAAATTTAAAAAATCTGTTATAAATTATTTAATTTACTTTGTACAGATTAGAAAGCACAACTAAGAAAACTTTAGCAGAAATGTTGTTAAATAAAGTAAATTATGTAATAGTTAAAATAATAATATAAAATCTTAAAAGTGCAGCAGGCTTCAACCTCATCAACGGTAATCTGCGTAAAAAATAACGTAATTTTTTGTTTTTTAAGGCTCATTTATTCATTTCTTCAACTAAGTTTCAACTTATGCTAATCATATTTTTCATTTATACGAAGCCTGAAGACGACAACTTAATTAAACCTGCCAGTTAACAATTAAATTATAATAAAAAATTAATCTTACATTATACATTATACAGATTAGAAAGCACAATTAAGAAAGCTTTAGCAGAAATGTGGTTAAATAAAGTAAATTAGGTATTAGTTAAAATAATAATATAAAATCTTACAAGTGCAGCAGGCTTCAACGTATAACTCGTTGATGCCTGTTGGTCCATACTTGGTGATGCGTTCATCGATGAGAATGTCCAGGTCGCTACTGAATTCAGCTGCATCTTTTGCAACACGCAGTACTGTTTTCTTATTATCCTGTGAAATGTTAAATAACAAATCAACTTATTTAAAAAGTATTTTATAGTGATTTAAATTTTAAATTTAGATTGGCGGTTCTAATTAAAACACAAAATACATTAATATTTCATTGAATGTTAGTTTGAAAAAAAATATAAAATAACGAAAATTATAATTTTTATAGTTAAAAAGTTTAGCATTTCTAGCCTGCAAATGAAAAAACTGCAGTTACATAGCTTACAATTGATTTACATGTAGTAAGAGATGATCAAATATAGCAGCATTATTAATTTAATATCATATATATTGTCAATATTATCAAAGTTTTATGACAAAAAATGGTGAAAAACACTAATATAAATGCAATTATTATATTCATTTCATTACAATATTATAATAAAGCAATATTAACTTTTAGTTTTGTGAAATTTAAAAAAAACAATATTAATTTATGTAGAAAAATTATAAAAAAAAATTAAACCCCTGGGCATTGTCGGGTAACCCCCCCCAGTTTCAAACAATTACTATACCTATTTTGTAACGTACCTAAAATTATTCACTAAGTGGCGTTAATTAAATAAACTTATAGGTAATCATGACTATGACAAAAACTTATTAATATTTTGACTAACGTATTACTATAAACAATGGCAAAACTGTTAATGCATTTAGAAATCGATTTACATAATGTGAAAATATAAATGTGTGTTTTTAAAAAACTTTGTTTTTTGTTTGAACTTGGTCTTGGTTGATGCCATAAATTAGTAAATAAACTGACCAAAACTTGTTTATTGTTTATAATGTTTTTTTTCAGCGTCAATAAAAAAATCACTAAATGTTTCTTTGTATTGTTCTTCATTGTTAATAATTATTATCTGGCATCGCTGTTGTTAGGGAAGTGAGTGAATAGAGTATGTGACTTGCAGCTCAACGTACAAAGCTACCAGCTAGGTTAGGATACCAGACTTAATTTTATTAAGAAAAAGCTGAGTAACAACAAAAAATTTCTCAAACCACAAATTTAAATATTCATTTCAGCATCATAAAAATGATAACTTTTTTCTTTACGTATTGGTGTCCTAAAAATCTTTTTTTAGTACAACATAATGCTTAAAAATGTCATTAAACAACTTTTTATCTATTTGATTTACATATTGATCCCACTCTTCTTATGAATTTATTAATCTGTTCAACTAGTGATTCTGATGTTATATGACTCGGTTTTATTCAAAGGAACCAATCATGCGTTGTTGTATGTCAATAATTATAAAATAAACAAATACTATGAAAATACGTAAGATGAATCATCTTCATCTTACATATCCCCCCTCTTCGAAAAAAGAAACGCGTCAGTGTTTCTTGATTGCATCGTCACTCTCTTTACGACTAAGAAAGTCAGCACCGATGTTCTCCTTGCCTTTGAAATAGTTTCCTTTCAACTTATTCTCAATCTCTATCTCTCTGCGTGCTGTGTCAACAGGGCGGGCATCTCCGAAGATTGCCGAATTCAACTTTCCATCTTTCCCCACCCCTCCATTTTGGCCTCTAGGCAGAAGATTGAGCCTTGGTCTTTCTTTTGGCGGATTCAAAGCTTGAACTTTTGCCTCAACTTTATTTCCTACCTTTGAAATGGCAGACGTGTTTCTTTCCTTGCTTTGATACAGCTCCGAGTTAGCCGACGATTTTCTAAAATTTACCCGATCATTCCTCTGAGTGCTGTCGTAGTTGGAAGCGGATTTCTGTGGTTTCCGACCAAAGCGATTTCCTGCCGCCATTGCATCAAAACCCCTTACCCTTTCAACATTTCCCAGCACGAGATCGCAAAGTAGGTTTTTCATGCACACCACCTCTCTGGTTCCTCTGAACCAGTCTGTTTTGATTTTTACCACTGCTGTCTGTTGGAGCCACCCGAACTGTGCCGTCGATCAAAACACAAGGTCTTGTTCTTCCGGTCATCTGACGCGGGTGCAATAATGATTCCTTTACTATTATGGAAGTACAGCCAGTGTCCCTCAAAACCTTTACCGGTTTTCTGTTCACAAACCCTCTGGTTAATTTAAACTTTTCTCCTGAGTGAAAACAACCATCCGCTATTACCGGTGAAAAGCAGCCACATTTTAATTGGACCTCATTCATTTTACCATCCAACACCATGACCGCGCATGCATTCACTACTCCAGAGTCTTTGCATGGTGGTGTCATGGTGGCCACTCTACGCGTTTGACACATGACTGGAGTTGCTTGAGTGCCTTGACTGTAGTCCCTCGCGATCTGTCCAGCGTGATGACAATCCTTTGCCATATGGCCCAGCTTATTGCAATTGTAACAGCGTGGTCCAACCATTCCGGAGTCAGAGTCTGGTTGACCACGATTTCCGCGAATCCTGCTTGCGTTCTCGACTTTTGCCAAGCTTTTGACTGGGTGAGCTTGATTGTACTTGTTGACCCAGCGACTTAGCTCATTGACGTCACCGCTTTCTTTCTCCAACAAATACTCAGCCATTCCCGAGGGACACTTTCCAAAGAACTGCTCTTTTAGGAACAAAAACAAATAGTTTTTTGTACCCGCGAGATCCACCCAGCGCCTGAGGTAACTATCTAGTCGCACCAGATACTGTTCCCAAGTCTCTTCTGGCTCAAGCTTTGACTCTCGAAACTTTATTCGGTAGTCTTCTGCCGACTTCCCAAAACGGCGAAGGAGTGCCTCTTTTACCGACTCGTAATCCTGCATCTGACTATCGCTGAGTTGGCCAAACACTTCCAATGTCTTAGCACTGAGCAGGGAACCCAGAAGCATTCCCCAACCCTTTTTTGGATGATCATTTGCCGTGGCTCGTCTCGGCTCCGTCGGTCTGTTTCCAGGTCAACCCGCCGTGCGGTAACGTGCTGGATACAGTCGAGAGGTTTGTTTGTCTTATTAGTCGTTATGAACAAGAGTGGCCAGTCATGGGGATGTTGTTGAAACACAAACGAATGCAAGGACTCTTATTTGCTGCTTTATGTTTTCTATATTTTTCCTGTATTAAACCTTTATGCTAGCTTATTTATTTTTAGTTCTATACGAGCTGCTAAATTGTTGAATTACGTTAGAAATGTTTTATTTGTACTTTTGAATTTAGCTTGCAAGGAGATATTCAAAATCTGGCCAGGGCTTGCGAAGATTACGAAAACGACCTCAGGTATCGAATGCTCCTTGCCACTGTTGAACTTGTCAGATCGTGGGATAGCTACCAGGTAATGATGGTGACTACGTTGATGAGCGTTATTTATTTCCTACCTAGTTGTACATTTTATACCGAAGTTAATTTCAATGACAACAGTTGCCAGGGAACGTCGGATCGGAACAGATCCTTTCCATCATCGATGCCATCTCCACCGACGGCGAGAAGTACCTGATGAAAGTTCAGAGCGGCGGTTCTCTGAGCAATTCCAAACTGATGCGACTCGAGAACGAACTCGCCTACTGTCGGCAAGTCGCCCGCTCCATTCACGAGCGCCTGGCCGCTTCCGCCGCCGCCGCTACCATGGTGACGTCGACGACTTCGGGCGACGCCGGAGTGGTGACGACCATGTCGGAGTCGATGATGTCGTCCACTTCGTACGTCGGAGCCGGCGACGAAGATTTGATGGAAGATGACGACGGCAGTAAAAAGGGGGTCGACGGAGGTGGGGTCAAGAGAGGAATCAGGGATGGAAAAGATTACGACGAACATCCGTGGAAAGAAGTGAGTGGAAATATCGTTTCACGTTTATGTGATTAATATTGACGAGTAATTGGTTTTAAATGAGTTGGTAGATATTTAATAGGATTATTTAAATGGTGTTCAATTACAATTTTTCAGGGCTCGATGACGGGCATCGGCATTACCGACTCCTCCTACCAGTCGACAACAGAACTTGACAATCCTCCTTCTCCCCCCGTTCCTCCTTTCACCGGCAGTCACGAAGGGGGAGACGGAGATTATTCCACCACCACCGAAGCTTTTTCGCCCGATCCGCTCCACGACGCCCCGGACTATCACCACCACTCCTTCATGGAAGATGACGAGTACGAAGATGACGTTTACATCGACCCGTCTTCCTCATCGGAAGATCAGCTCAGTCCGCCCGTCCTTCATCATCCGTCGATTCCGATGGTCGTAAAGGTGGAGTACAGCACTGGAGATGATAGCAGCAGCACTACTCTGGGTGACAACGGTGAAGGTAGAACGGATGGCCGAGGAATTGTCGGGTCACCGAACGATGATGCGAGACGTGAACGAGACAGCGAAAAGTCGATTTTTGTCGAGAAACCAGAAGAAGATGAAAGAGATACATTCCCTGAGACGGACATAGATACGGGACTGAGAGATCATCTCCCAGAAGATATCGGACCCCCCGTTCTCGATGCCGATTCCGTAGAACGCCGTCCCGCTTCAGCCCGGGATGATGACATTCACGAAGAAGCGGTCGCCATTTCTCCGGACGAAGTCACTGGTGATGATGGGAAGAGAGTGAAGAGAGACTTTGTTATGCAGACCGTCACACGAATCAAAAGAGCAGAAACTGTTGTTGCTGCAGAGGTCAAAGATGACTTTATATAAATTTTTTTATGTCGTTCTTGATTGATTGTTGTTTCTGTAAAAGTAGCTTTCATTTTTTCAATTTCATTATCATAATTTATTTCAAGATTCTAATAATTTATTTATTATTTTTACAATTTTTTGAGTTTACTTAATTGCTGGTTTTAATTGATCATTTCCAGACTCACGGACAGCCGATGACGATGGACAGGTCTGAGAGGATCTGTGCCTTCTACAATCCTGGCTCTCTCTTGGATGCGGCCTGTCCACTCTCTTTGACCGAGTGCATTAAAAACGAGTTTTTCAATCCAGTTTCGGGTCAAATCGTTGACGTGTTTTCCGGAACTTCGTACACTCCTAGGCAAGCTATCGACCTTGGACTGATCGATCCAAACTTGGACAGGTTCTTGGCAGACAAATCAAACCTTATCTACAACCTGGAGAAAGCTGCAAGGCAAGGGGTGTTTGATCCAGATCAGGGAACGGTGACTTCAAAGGCTCACTGGGCAGGCCCGACATCTGTGAACCTGCAGGAGGCCGTCAATCACAGTCTCGTCTTCAAGGCCGTGTCACCAGCCGATGCATTCATCTATTATTCTCTCCCCACATTCGATCGGTCAGGAAACGCCAGCATCTTGGTAGTGGTTCCTCGAATTGGCATCGCCGAGAACGTTAGGAATCGGGATGTCATTGACTCTGAGGTGAAGGCCATCATGGAAACAGAAACTGGCAGATTATTGTCTGTCAGGCAGACTTCTGTGGACTTGCCAACAATATTTAAACTCTTGAATGCCGGGAAATACCAAATCCTTGACAGGACTTTCAATTCGACAGAAAAAGCAGTTGTAGATTTGAGACATTCTTCATCACAAGTTGGAAAGAGACTGAGCCTGGAAGAAGCACTGAAGTACGGCGTCCTGGAGATCGACTCTTCCACGACGCCGAACTCGATTTACTACGTCTTGCCGGAAGGAAGGTGGCT
Source organism: Erpobdella octoculata (assembly GCA_963978895.1). NCBI lineage: Eukaryota > Metazoa > Annelida > Clitellata > Hirudinida > Erpobdellidae > Erpobdella > Erpobdella octoculata. Next base: position 38,213,734 of record OZ022241.1, read on the forward strand.
GAGTCTGAAGGAAGCTCAAGATGAGTTGCTGATAACGAAAGATCTTTGCGGTCTTCTGACTGATTCAAAAATCACGTTGGAAAACAAAACCATCTTGAATGTGCCCGATTGTCTCGAGAGGGGCTGGATAGATTTCGACACCGGTCGGATGAGGTTACCTTCTGCGGCTCGACCCCTGACCTTCGAGGAATGTCACGAAAAAAGAATGATGACTGCAGACACGGCAGCGATGTTGATGGCAATGACTTGCTCGTTTTCAGTTTCCACCAGCATAATCACATTCATCGAACACCTGGTGTCGCCTGTCAGCAAGTCGCCAAAGCTGGAATCTGAATTTAGCTTTGAGGACGAAAAGCAGGCTGGACAAGAGGGTGAGACCACCGACCTAGGCAGGGAATTCGACAATGGCGGATGGGGTAAATACGTAGAGAATCTCAAACCCTCCATTGTAAAAAGAACCAAGGGGAAGTGTCCAACCCCTGAAGAGAAAGTTGTGGATACTTCTGGGATAGATGCTGTCAAAATTGTGATTCAAGAAGCGGATGATGAGGTTCCCAGAGATGATGACTTTGTGAAGCTAGGAGAAGCTGTTATAAAAGTGGCTGACGATCATTTTGTCGGACCGGTTTCTGAAGGTGTTGATGCTGATGATGAAGTCTCCACTGCTGAAGACGATCATTTGGTGACATGTCCGATTGGAGAAAGAGAGGATGAGAATGAAGAACTGGAACATGACCACCTGGAGCAATCAGGAGGATGCTGTAAAGATAGCAGAAGGCCAGAAGATGATGAATTTCTGACCTACCTGAGCAAAGTGAGTGGAGAAGACAAAGGTGATGCTGGTACTGGTGCCAGAGATCAGCAAGAAAGACCAGACCATTACCAATTTGGTGATAACTTAGACGAATCTGGTCTTCACAAGGACGATGGTGCCAAAGTTCCAACATCAAAAGATGAGCAATACTCATCTCACCCAGGAAAAGGCAAGAAAGACGATGGAATAGAAATTGATATTCCAGAAAAAACCTCTGAACGAGATGAGAACGGAGACCACGTTGAGAGATTTGGATGTTTCGGAGATGGAGAACACGTGGTTCCAGGTTCAGAAGAGGCAGAGTACTTATCCTACCTGGAGCAGATGAAAAAAACACATGAAGGTGAAAAGGTTACAGGTGATTTAAAAGAAGGGATTGATGAAAAACTAGCGAGCGACCAGTATGGAGATGATCTTGAAAGAAAAGGTTGCCATACGAAAGAAGACCTTCCAGATATTGCTGACGAAGAATATTTGTCTTATCTCAACCAGCTCAGAAAAGATGGCAAACAAAAGGAAGGTGTTGACGACACAGGTGAAGGGTCAAGTGTACCCGAGAAGTGGCACAAGGTCGAAAATGATGAGACGAGCCAAGATGATTTACTCGACCATCTTGAGAGGTCTGGTTGTCGAAAAGATGGTATTCCAAATTCAGAAGATGAAGATTTCATTAATTACTTGAGTCAGGTGAGCAAGGATGACAAAGTTGAAATAGCAAAAGATGAGGAAACAGATGCTAAACAGTTTCGCGATCATCTGGAAAAGTCGGGTTGTTTCAAGGAAGATCCTGGCAAAGTACCAACAATGGAAGATCAAGAGTATTTGGCCTACCTGAATCAAATGAAAGGAGGTGAAGTTTATGAAAGTGCCCTAGATACAAAGAAAGATGGTGGCGATGGTCATCACGAGCCATCTGAGGACCATCTGGAAAAAACTGGATGCTCTAAGGAGGATGTTCCAAAGTTAGAAGATGAAAAATTCCTGCTTTACCTGAATCGGGTAGCACAGGGTGATCAAGGTGAGATTGTTATCAAAAAAGAAACAGACAGTTCAGATGAAATAACAAAACCTGATCCTGACCGCGACCAATTTGGTGGCCATCTTGAAAGGTCTGGCTGCCTAAAAGTCGATCATAACAAAGTTCCAGTTTTAGAGGATGAAGAGTTCTTGTCTTATCTGGAGCACTTGGACGAGCGTGATAAAAAAGGAAAAATCGAACCAGAAGTTGACAAAAGAGATGAAGAAACTGGTGACGATCAAGTTCAAGAAAAAATCAAAACACCGGAGCCTGGTCATTCTGGCATTGAACTGGAGAAGTCTGCACGATGTAAAGATGATAGTGGGAAAATTTCAACTTTAGAAGATGAAGATTTTCTGAACTTCCTGAGTCAGACAGCAAAAGATGACAAAAAGTATGATGCAGGTCATGAAGATGCAGAAGAAAGTACGAGAGAGGGTGATCGCGAGGTTCAAGATGCATCTCCAGGGGGTGAAGACCACACATCACACCTGATTCAGGTCACAAACGATGATAAAGATGGAGATGAACCCTGTAAGACTGTTAAAGATGAACAGCATGTTGAAGACAGTCAGTTTAGTGATCATTTGGAGACATCCGGTTGCTACAGGAGTGATGACGAAAAAATGCTTGTACCAGAAGACGATCAGTTTGCGAAGTACCTTGATCAGCTGAGTAAGTCTGATAAAGGTGCAACAGGTGTTCAGGAATCCACAGAAGATGGAAATCAATCAGAACGTGACAAAGTTAAAAATAAAGATACCAGCAAGTTCGAAGTAGAACACATTGATGAAAGCGGCATGCCTGGACACGACTTTCTGGAAAAGTCAGGTTGTTATAAAGATGATCCAAACAGAGTCGTATTGCCAGAAGACAAAGATTACATGTCATACCTGGACCAGGTGAGTAAATATGATGAGGACCGAGGAGATGAAGATGGGACGGATGAGGTCGCAGAGAAAAGTGAGAAACCAGGAAAGGATCAGTTTAGCGGTCACATCGAGAAATCAGGTTGTCTCAGAGAAGACGAAGAGAAGATTCTAACTTTAGAAGATGAAGAGTCCTTGAGATACCTTGATCAGGTGAGAAGGGAAGAGAAAAGTAAAGATGAAGTTGATAGAGAAAAGGATGAAAGTGAACTGGATAAGACTCATCAACTTGGAGATGATCTTGAAAATGTTGGATGCAGTAAAGACAAGCCATCTACAGTTGAAGATGAAGAGTTTTTGTCTTATCTCGGTCAGGTGAGCAAAAAAAAAGCAGAAGAAAAGGCCGAACCCGAAAGCAAAACAAAGCCAACCGATGAGGGTCAAGGTGAAAAACATTTCCGAACTGAATCTTCACAGTCTAAAGAGGACGAACCAAAAGAAAGCGAACGATTGGATGATCATGTGGAGAGGTTGGGCTGCCATGGAGAGGATCATGGTAAAGCTGTGGTGTTTGAAGATGAAGAATTCATGAACTATCTTCAGCAGGTGAGTAAGCATGATGACAGCAAGAAACATGATCAAAAACTTGAAGAGAAAGAACATGAAGGAGCAGAGAAAGATTTTGATGACCATGCCACCATGGAGAGAGATGTTGATGATCGTGCCACCATGGAGAGAGATGATGATGCCAGTGCAGCTATGGAAAAAGATGGAGATAAGATTCATTCTCCTGAAAATGATCACCTCGATGATGGTCTAGAAAAGTCAGGTTGCCATGAGCATGAACCTAGAAAGGTTCCAGCTAAGGAAGATGAAGACTTCCTATCTTACCTGAGCCAGGTGAGTAAAGACGGAACAGGTGGAGAAAATGCCAAAGAACTCGAAAAAGACGAGGAACGGAATGTCGATCAGTTTGGCGACCAGCTGGAGAAGTCTGGCTGCCGTGGAAAAGAGAAGGAGAAGATCTCAATGACAGAAGATGAAGATTTCATGTCTTACCTAAATCAGGTGAGAAAAGATGATGAAAGCAAGAAGGATGTTGGCGAAGAAGATGGCACAAGAAGAGAAGCTGATCCTTCAATGAAACTTTTTTTGGATGATTCTGCCTCCATTCCAACAAAGTTTTCGTTGCCTGTTTCGAAGCCAGATTCTTCTGCTGACTTACTGTCGTCCTTCTCGTCTCAAGCAACGACAGTTAATATTTCTCCCACGACTGCCACAGATTTCATTCCAGGATCGACGGAGGACGATTCTCCAGCTAACATTCCACGCGGCAAAGATTCCGAACAGCAACCTGAGTTGGAGACGTCAGACAAAAAGTTCCAAGACAAAATAACTCTAGACATTGAACCGAATAAAGTCACTGTCACATTCCCTGGGAAAGATGGCTCACTTTTGGGCTCAGGTGAGGACTCAACCAGTCCAAAGGATGAAATTTTGAGATTGCCAATAGAAAGAGAGAAAGGTTTCGATTTTATTTCTCCAATAGAGGAGACATTCGATGAGAAAAAAGATCAAGAAACCGGTTCGGACGGCAGGGAGACGACGGAAAAGAAATACGATGATCAGGTCACCCTGGAGGTCGACAGCAAAAGGGTCGAAATCACATTTCCGTTCAACAAAAAAGAGTCGACGCCTACGGTTGATGACAAAGTTGAAACCGACGAGACTTTGAAGTGGAAAAACATGGAGCACCCGGGTGGGTCTCGAGACGAAAATGATCCCGACTCTTCTGCACGTGTAGACGTGGAAGCGCCTGAAAAACAACTCGATAAAAAGGAGACGGATGAAAGAAAAGATGAGCAAAGTTGCGATGATTCCGGTGCGCCCTCAGTTGACGTTTCGACTCATTTCGACGAGTCTTTTGAGAGCAGTATTAGAATCAAGGATGTCACTGGTGATGGAGGTCTTGATGATGATGGTCATAATCGTCGTCCCGATGAATCGAGTGCTGGAGGTGATCCATGGAAAGTGGAAGCAGATGGAGCAGTGAATGAAGATGACGGAAAGCATCACCTGGATGAGGAAAGTGGAAGCAGGAAAATTGAACCTTCAGAAAGTTTTCAATCTGAAGGAAATGGAGAAAAATCTGATGAGGATAGCGAGTCGAAAGCATTGGAAAAAACAGACAAAGCACTCAAAGAAGAAGAAGAAGAAGCTGCTCAACCTTCAGAGAAGCTGAAATATCCTGATTCTTCTAAGCATACAAAGCCTGAATTAGATGGCGCAGAGCCTAAATACGATGCTGACACGCCCAAAGGGGGTGAAATTTCAAAAGATGATGATGATGATGAACTATCGGCTCATTTGCTTCCATCGCCAGAGAAGGAAGTGTCAGGTGAGGTGATCGCTGAATCTCCACAAGAAGAGAAAGGAGATGATGGTGGCAGGAAAATAATATCTTTCCCTGATGGAAGTATCGGTGATGAACGACACGACATGGATACAAGTACCAGCGAGGCTGATTTGGATCGAAGTGACATAGAAGCTAGCAGTGAATTGAAGCCTGATAGACCAGTCAAAGAGGGTACACCAGGTGCTACTGAGAAATTTCCAGAAGAATTTCTAAACTTGAAGTCGACTGAAAACGATGAACGGCAAAAGGCTCCATTCCAGGTTAGCGATGCAGAAAGCTTCGATGCAGAATGGAAGGAGGCTAGTGATGAGACTGCTCCGAAGGAAGATATTGCAATCGAGGAGGATTCCAAAACCATCGTCGAAGACGAAGATGAATTGTTTGAGGATGCAAAGCCTCCTGAAGTTGTTAAGAGCTCCTCACAAGATGTGGCTGAGAAAGATCGGAAATATTCTGAGACTGATGTAATTAAAGATCAACCTGCTTCACCTGGTGGCAGTTACGATGATAAAGGTGATTCAGTTGCTCTTTCTGGAGTTGATGAAAAAACACCCACATTGTTGCCAGGAGGTGAGCTCGATGGGGAGACGAGGCTGGCTGTTGAAGATGACAGCAAAGTTCTGAAGCAGCCAGCTGCTAATGACGACATCGTATCACCTGACCAGGTAGATCGGCAAGGTGATGGAGGTGACAAGCTGCCACTGGAACCAGCTGATGATCTCGACGGCGTTAAAGAAGATGAGTCGGAAGAAACATCTGAGAAGAAATCTGCTGAGGATGATAGAAAACCACCACATTCTCCATCAGTTCAGTCCAGCGAAGATGACAAAAGCGAGAAAGTGACAGCATCTGAATCTCTGGACAGTAAGGAAAGTGAAAGCGAAGAAGTTACTCGAAGAGGTAGTGAGCAAGATGATACCTTTGAGAAACACGAAGGTCCTGAAGACGACGATGATGAATTGAAGGTGAAAGACGCGTTTTCAATCCCCGGTGAAAAAGATGAAAGTGAGATTTTGACCGGCGAGAATGAAGAACTTGCAGTATCTACTGAGAAGAAGAGAACAGGTGATGATATCGATCGTGAGGTGGCTGATCAGCCATCGTCACAGGAAGGCTTGGAAGAGGGGACTATGGCTACTGAGATTTCAGGTGATGAGAAAGAGAGAAAAACGGACGCAGGACCAAAAACGGTTGACAACGAGGATGAAGAAAGTAGTGCCGCGACACATCCTGTTTTGGTTGAGCAAAAAGATGAAAAAGAACGTCTTAAAGAAATTCCAGGTGTTGAAGAAGAATCTGGAGATGGAGGTGGAGGTGGTGACATTGCCAGGGGTGACAGACTCCCTGTAGAAGATGACCAAGAAAGTTCACCAGGATCAGGTGTGGAAGACCTTGGAGGTCTGGAAAAACCAGATGTTACTTCAAAATCTGACAAACCCCTGCCTTCCCACGAGCCAAAAAAGGACGAAAAAGTGGACATTCCTGGTTCTGTCTCACCATCAGTATCGTCAACAGAGAAGGATTCAGAGAGGTCAAAGTCGGATTTAGTTTCTACTGCAAAAGTCATCGGGATGGGTCTGATGGCTGTTGTTGGAGCGCCAGTTGTGGCAGGAATGGCCATCGCAGAGGCTTTGAAGGGAACTCCTGATCGACATCCAGAGGTCTTCAATAGAGACCATCCTCAAGATGAGTGGCTCAACCATCCCCGACCCATCGACACAAGCCCAGCAAAGGAGGTAGGGCTTCAGTTGGAGAAAGCGCTCACAGCGACTGCAAAGGAACCGCCTGGTATCGCTGCTAGTGATGATCGCGGTAAAGGAGCAGGAAGTGAATCTAAGATTTTGTTAGAGCGAGAAAAAGAGAAAGATGATGACAAATTAGACCAATCTGATAGTGCCAAAGGTCCCAGGGGAACATTCGAACCTCAGACGAAGCATGATGATGGTTCTGGGACAGGTCACTTACCAGGTGATCAGGATTATTCAAAAACCGTTTCTAAAGAGATCCTCTCTAAGGATCTTGAAGTTGATACAGACAGTAGAAATGAATGGCTTGACGATGAAGAAAAGACAAAAGTGGGAATCATCGAAAGCCGAACTGGCGGACAAGAAGATGATGAGTCTGAAGCTGTAAAGAGAACAGGCTCTTCTGAAGATGTACCAGAAAATGGTGGAAAAGGAACTGAAGACAAATCTGTCGATGATGGAACCAAAACCGTTAGTCAAACTTCTAAATCGGAAGCAGACGATGCGTGGACTGGCGTCACCTCTCTAACCAAGATTCTTCAGAGTCGCTGGTACGATGCAGACATGAACATGTTTATCGATCCGGATAGTGGTAAAATGATGACACTTGAAGAATGCATCGATAAGGGTTTGATCGACGTGGATGAAAAAATAGTGGCCGACCTTGATTCCGGGGAAGTCATCGGTCTGAAGGATGCCATCCAGAGGCAGTTGATCGATCCCAGTTCCGGGTTGTATTATGCCGACGACCGAACGCCGCTTCCTCTTTCCAAAGCTCTCGACAGCGGGCTCATAATGGACGACAGCATTCCAGAGATTTCTCCCTACGATCATCTCCTTCAGACATCGGTCGCCAAGCGTCCCTCGGAAGTACAACGACCACCCAAGGAGGAACTGATCGGCGGCCCGGTCGACGTCATCACTCAGGCTCGGCAATCGTACGGACTCGTCGATGCCGTAAAGTCTGGAATTCTCGACCCGCAGACGAATCTGGTCAGGGATCCGGCTTCGGGACGCCAGTACACTCTCGTGGAGGCTATGGATAGGGGTCTCATCATCACTCGTTGCACGGTTTTCCGTGACCCCGGGACGGGTAAACGCAACACTTTCGATCAGCTGCTACGCCGAGGCTGCGTCAGCTTGAAGTCGGGCGATATTGCCCTGGAGGGCGGAGGGTTCATGGCCATTGCAGATGCCGTTCAAAAAGGTTTTCTCACCGACGAAGGAGATCTGGAAGCAGGAGAAAGCTTGGAACGTCCTCTGAGTCTCATGAAGATACTCGATCTTTGTCTTTACGATCCAGTCACCGGTCATTTCATTGATCCAGAAACAGACGAGCGTTTGACTTTGACGGAAGCCTTGGATGAAAATCTCCTCGATCCTCTTTCGGCCGTTCTCAACGATCCGGCGTCGGAAAAGGTGTGCAGTCTAGAAGAGGCCCTGATACGGGGGCTCGTCTCGGACAGAACCGGGGCCGTGTACGATACTCAGGCTCGCAAGAAGATATCTTTGGTAGAAGCGGCCCGCAGGGGCATTATAATACCTCTTCCGATGAATCTCAATACGGCGGTCGACATAGGGCTTTTCAATGAGGAAACTGGCAAGTTTTACGACCCCACCTGTGGCATGTGTTTTGCTCTCCAGGAAGCCATTGACAACGGTTTGATAAACTCACGGTCACTCATTGTTGACCCAGCCACTGGAAAGGTCATGGCTGTCGCTACAACAACAGCCTGCGGAATTTTGGACTCCCGCAACGGCAATGTCATAAATATTCACACCGGGCAGGTTCTTTCGCTTAGGGATGCCGTCATTCTTCCAAACAGACGCCAGCAACCGGTAGAGAGGAGCGACAGCAGCCACCGTCTCTCCGTGATTCAGGAAGAGGACGCCATCTCTTCTTCCTCTTCGTCTTCCAGTGGAGGAAAACAGTCGACGGAAAAAATCTCCACTGCACCTACGGGCCAACCGATCAGAGAGAGGGATGAAGACCACGATGCTGATGATGAAGGTGGTGAAACTGCTCCTCCTAGCGAGGTCAGAGATGACGATGATGACGAAGAAGAACTAGAAGGAGATGGACATCAAGTTGTCACTTTTGCTGAAGAATATGCAAAGAGGTTGGTGGACTTTGCTCTCGAGAAGCTCAGCGAGGACCAAGCAAGAGGCGGAGAGTTGGACTATCGTGTGCTCGAAAGAGAAGTGACAGAGAAATGTGAAGATGATGAAGATGTAGAAGGGCAAGAAGATTTCAAGGATCAGGCAAAAGATCCTGACGAGGGAAAAGACTTTGAAAACGGAGATGTCTTTAAAAGTAAATTGACCAAACAGCTTGATCCAGATTTCGTTTGTCCCGAGGATGATCATCTCAAGCCCAAACAAGAAAGTTTAGGAGATGAACGTTTCCATGAAACTCTGCAACCTGGTTTGAAGCCTTCTGCCAAAGAAGATCAAACTTTCATGGTGGATGGAACAAAAACGTCAGCAAGTTCAGAAGGAATAGAATTCAAAGAACGTCTTGATGAAGACAGGAAGGTCGTTGCAAAAGAAAAACCGAAAGTTGAAGAGGAGGAAAAACCAGACACCCTGGAGGGAAGCATCTTGAAAGAGTTGACGGAACACCACGATTGGTTGGAGTCTTTAGAGCTGCAGCTGTGCATGGAGGGTTCGAATTACGACTCGCTGAACTCCAACGGGAGGATCGAAAGACATCTTGCCGACAGCAAGGTACGTTCTCCTTGATGGGGGATTAGATTTGTGGTGGGGATGAGTGGGCACTCTGATAACTATAAATACAACCAGAGAGAGAAAGGCTGTTTTTTCAGCAGACACCTGTTCAAGTTATTTCTGAATGATGATTTGTTTTCATGAATGCATTTAAATTGAATAAATACTTTCAGAAAATCTTGAACGAATACGAGTCGAGACTGGCATCGGTCGAGCACTCTCTCATGAAATCATCTCTCCTTCTCGATTCTAACCCGTCGACTGACCTCAGGCACAAGTTCAATGACCTCACTGACCGGGTCATCGTCCTCATGGACTCTGTGAGTATTGTAGTGGTTGTTGTTGTTGTAAATGGTGGTATTTTTTATGAAAATGGTTGTAAGTGGATTGAAATGAGTTGAGTTGTTTTTATTATTTTAATTATTCGAGTTAGTGGCATTTGTAACTTTTTCTTAATAAAAACTTGTTTTAATAATCATAATACTCATGATTTGTGTATAAATCGTGTATAATTATTATATTGTTATGTGTATTATCATATGGTCATGTAACCGTGCTTGTTGCATCCAGTTCGGACGACTTTGATCGATAGAGATGTTGCTGAAATAATTGCGGAATGATTGCATTGCTGTTAATGTTACACGAGAAATGTTTTAACGTTGGATGTGCTGATAATTTGTCACAACGTATTTTATCACCTTCGAGGTCGGAGATGAAACCAGGCTGAGGCACGAACTTCTCCAGTCGCTCCACAACGAGAAGATCAAGTTCGACAAAGGACTGGGAGACCTCGATAAAATCGTGTCGCGATCCGAAGACGCGATCAGGTCCGTCCAGAAAAGCCTCGGAGATCCCAACCGGGTCAGAGAGCAGGTCAGGATTTGTCAGGTGAGAAGAGCAGTGCTAATCTAATTTGAATATTTAGTTGAAATTCGAATAAATTAATTTTAATTACGTCTTCTAAATTAATTTTAAACATTTTATACAAGTTTGTTGGTTTTTTGTTTTCTTCAGCTGGTTCTGGAGGACACTCAGGAATGCGAGGAAGAAATACCGAAGATCATAGATAGCGCTCAGATGATCATATCGTCCGTTCAGGTTGGTTGTGAAAAAATACTCTTGAAATCTTTTTTTTCCATTCTTCTGAAATCTTTTTTTTTCCATTCTTCTGAAAAATGTTTTTTTCATTTAAAAAAAAAGAAATTCGAGGACCGACTGGAAGCCTTCCGACCTTCGCAGGCCTCTCCGGACTTGCCGTCCAATCAGCTCGTCAGGACTGGTCACCACGACCACGCGGACCTATTGAAATCCATCATCGAGAGGTCGGACAACCTGTCAAACTGCGCCAACAACTTGATCGACAAGCTCGGCACCATGAAGCAGCTGGGACTGACGCTGAAAGCAGTGGAGTCTAAAATGACAGAGTGGTGCGAGATGGCTGAAGCCTTGCTGGAGGATCTGAGAGAGAGTGATCAAGAAAAAGAGGTTAGAGAAGATTACGAAATTTTTGCGGCATTACGGGTTGAGGGGAACAGTGTAGACCTTGAGTGGTTTTGAAATTCAGTTTGAGTGACATTCGATAAATTTGTTTCTTCAACAAGGATCGTCATCAGGACGCCGAGCAGTTCATGTCAACGACCTACGAGACCGGACTGAAGCAGTTGAACGACGTGACGAACGTGTCGTCTTCGTACGTCAACTGCCTCGTGGATCTCGGAGCTGACGACGTCGTGGTCGAATCCGTCAAGTCGAGGCGGAATGAATTGAGCGATCGGTTGGAAAAGATTATGAACCAGGCGAAGATGCTTACTGGTTAGATGTTTTATTTGATAAGTATTCTTCATTGAATTTGTAGTTTTTACATTGAATTTGTAATTATTACATTGAATTTCTTAGATGTTTTATTTAATAAGTATTTTTCATTGAATTCGTAATTATTTATTACATTAAATTTCTTACTCGTTGTTGTATATATTTGCAGGATCTAGACAGGTATTTTTTGTATTCATAGGTGAATTGTTAGCCAATCACATGGCTTTTCTGGATCCGGAAGAGGCATTCATGGAAACGGACGAATGGCTGAGAGGCATTGAAAAACGTCTCCAAGATGCCGAGACTGTCAACTTGAGGGACGAAGACATCCAGGCCACGCTCCAAGATTTCTGGGAGATCCAGGCTCAACTGGACAGCAGGGAAGCAGCTCTGAAATCTATAAAGACCAAAGAAAATCCATCTCTAGAAGCAAAGAAGGTTCCACAATATGCGAATGATAATGATGGTGGTGGTGGTAGTGATGTGAAAATGGTGGTGGTGATAGTGATGTGGTGGTAATGGGTGGTGATAGTGATGTGAAAATGGTGGTGGTGATAGTGATTTGATGATGGTGGTTGTGATAGTAATGTGATAGGGTGGTGATGAGATAATTAGCTGAAGTTCTTATAGTAGTTGATGATTGCTCTCTACATTCATTGATTTGGCCTGTCTTCATTCCGTCAGGAGCAGCTGAGCAAGCGTATCGAAAGCGACTCTTCCACGTGCAAGCGAAGGGCATCAGAGGTCGGAGAAGTCAAGTCAAAGGTCGGAGAGTTCAAGACCACATTAAACAGATTCAATGATTGGCTGATTCCCGCTCTAGTGACCCTGAACTCTATGGATCTGACGAAGATGTCGTTGAAACAGTTCACCGATAAGGTAAGCATTAATTATTCTATGCTATGTTTTTATGACGTTGTTCCGAGATAGTACAAATGAATGTAATAAGCAGCTGTTGGTTGCTCGCTCGTAATTATATTATTTTGAGTTGTTGTCGAACGGAATGAGCACGCATTCATGTGGTGAAAACTAATTTTATATATATAAATATATATATATATATATATATATATATATATATATATATATATATATATATATATATATATATATATATATATATATATATATATATATATATATATATATATATATATATATATATATATATATATATATATATATATATATATATATATATATATATCCATGTTGTCAAATTAACAAATAATTAAGCAATAACTCCGATCATACATCCATGGTCAATGTGTTCTTTGCCATCTATTATTTCAGACTCAGAGCATCTCGAACGAATCCAACGATCTGTTGGCCTACCTCGTCCAGTGCAAGTCATTGGTTAGAGAGTTGACGAATCAGAGGAGACTTTCGGCAACGTTCATCCACCCTCCCGGAGAGTTGACCCCGCTGGTCACCACCGGACACGAGGCCGTCACCGAACCGCTACGGAGTGCCGAAGCCAACTGGGCGGAGCTGAAGGAAGCTTTGGACAGAAAGAACGAGAAAATGAAAGAAAGAGAAGAAAAGGAGGCACTTCTGAAGACGAAAATGGAAGAAGCTTCCGATTGGCTGACGGAAATTGAAAAGCAGATTGTCGCTCTGCAGCCTGTGGCATTGGATGTTGGAATTGTGAATGAACAAATGGCTGAGTTGGAGGTGAAATAGAATACTTTTTGTATTTTTTTTTATTATTATTATTTTTTTGTATTATTATAATTATTTTTTGTATTATTATTATTTTTTTTAATATTATTATTTTTTTTTTTTTAATATTATTATTATTTTTTTGTATTATAATTATTTTTTTGTATTTATTATTATTATTTTTTTGTATTATTATTATTGTTATTGTTATTAAACAGTTCTTAACAACATATGTCAATCACACTACATTAAGTAATAACGATGAAATCGCAGCTGCATTATAACATCCTTTTTGTACATATGTGCGTCAATTGCACTTCATTGTGTTTGCGCACAAGTTTCTTGCGGCCAATCACGAGGATTGCAGCCACAGAGGTCGTCCAATAAGATTTAATTTTTCTTCAATCCAGCCACTGCTGGAGATGTTCGACAGGGAAACTCCAAAGCTGCTGGAGATGAACAACATGCACTCCGTATTCTATCCTCCATCCAAGAGTAAGTAAATCGTGCACAGCCATTGCGATTGATTTAAACGATCGCTAAAGTCGTAGTTATCACGTTCGAGTGTTGCTAATTTCATTCTCAACGTTGCTGATTTCAGAATCTCAACAACAGCAGCAGCGACAACGTGTCAGGAGTACTGGAGAGAATGAGGGACAGCTGCCTCCTCATGCTGCTTCCAGCGAGTCGAGCGGAGTCAGCAGCAAACCGAACTCCGTGGACAATCTCTTCCACGTTGAAAGTGAGTGGCCCGTATTAATATTTCTTTTCCACGTTGAAAGTGAGTGGCCCGTATTAATATTTCTTTTCCACGTTGAAAGTTAATATTTATTGTGGGTTTATATGCTGTTGTATGTTTAGTTTTTTTTTTTTATAAATTCTGGTTTAGCATAATTAAATGTTACAGAGTGTTTGTGCTTTATTTGAATCTCCTTGTATTGAACATCTTCTTCAGTTATCTATTCATTCATTCATTTATTCATTCATTCATTCGTTCATCCATCCATCACGAATAAATATCGCATTAATGTTCTTTCATCAGATCTTTCCGACAACCACCAGCAGTTGAATACCATCAATGCCAAGCACGACAGGTTTTCCGAGATCTTGGCAGATCGCCAGATGGAACTTCAGGCCACCCTCTCCGATCTGACCCAGTTGTCAGAGCAAATAAAGTCCTACGACGATTGGCTGGGGGAGACTTCGACCGACCTGGATTCGCTGCTCGAAAGAGGCGATAATTCCGCCAGTGTCGGTCACGATGCAGACAGCGAGGACGTCCAAACAATACTCGAGGTTGGTCGTCGGTGATTTGGTGCTGCTGGTGGTTATGATAATGATTGTGTGGGACTAGTAGGTGTGGCTAAAAGGATGAGAATGCAAAAAGGACCAGGAACAGATGTTTGCATTATATTTTTTGTTTATAGAGTTTATTATGTTCTTTGCAGGGAATGAAAGAATCCGTTCATCAGAAAGACGAGCAATTAAGTCATCTCAGGTCAAGGACACATCAGATCTTGTTGAAGGGCAAACAAAACATTCAAGGTCACGACAGAATCGTGGAAGAGTTCAATGTCCTGGGTGAGTTTTCTTCTTGAGAAGAGCTTTTTCTTACATATATCGGCTGCAATTTAATCATCAAACTTTGACCTCTCAGAGGAGAAATTTGAAAGGTTGAAGGTCAAGCTCTCTCTGCCGACGACCTCGAAAGATCAGCAGGATCCCTCGAAAGACGGAAGAGTCTCGAGCGTTTCGGACTTCGAGGTGGCCCAAGAAAAGTTTCTTGCTTGGCTTGACACCAAGTCCAAGATGGCCTCTTTGCTCGTTCCCGTATCTAGTGACATCAACGTGCTTAACAACCAGCTGCAGCAGGTGAAGCTTTTGAAAGAAGAACTTTCTTCTAATCAAGACAGTCTGAAGGATTTCTTTCAACTCGGCGACCAATTGGCATGCGACCTCGAAAGCGACCCGGCCAATCGCAAAGCAGTTCACAAGGTTCGGTCTGGTCTGAACAAGGCCAAGCAGTCAAAAGATCGTCTCTCTCCACTGCTGGTTGACCTGGAGTCTCGTCTTCAAAATGCAATCGACCTCAAGAACAACAGAGACAGTCTCTACGATTCCATCAACGATCGGATCGATTCACTCGCCAAACAAGTCGAGGGGCTGCCCAATCCAGATAACCTGAATGTTCATTGGCTGGAAGAGCAGAGTAGCATTGCAAAGGTAAAGCTGAATCATTTTAAGTTTTTTTTTCAATAGAATAATTTTTAAATTTTGAAAAATATTTTTTTTTAATCATTGAAATATCTTTCAGAAGATGCTGGCAGTCCTGACTTCTGCCCACCCAGATCTCGAGAAACTGGGTCGTATCGATCACATGATCTGTCAGTCGCTAGGTCAGGAAGAATACTGGCCAGACTCTCCTCCGGCTACGGCGACTGCGGACCTCCAATCGCAAGAAAAAGATTTGAAATTAAAGATGGATCAAATCAGAGCAGATCTGGGTGGGTGCCTTGTTTATTTAGTCTCGGGGTGGTGGTAGGGTGACCGTATTCAATGGGGTGTCGATCGTTGGCGTCTTGCCAAAATAAGAAAGATGTTAATTTAGTTTTTAAATGTATATTTTATGTTTCATCACCAGAGGGCCGTCTCGATGAGTTGGACGACCTGAAGAAAGGCGCGCACAATCTCAAGTCGTTCCTGACCCGTGGAGAAGATTGGATCATTAAACACGAAAACACTCTTGAAGTTGTGTCCTCCATCTCCTGTCGCAGGGAAATGCTCACCGATCAGTTGTCCGAGTGTCAGGTGAATTTGACTGGTCGACGGATGGTTGGGTTGAGGATCAAGCGGATGAGTTGATTGGTTGAATTATTATTTTAATGATTTTTCTTACGTGTGATGGATTACTTGCACGATTGCTTGGTCGAGTTAGTAGCAAAGTGAATTAATCGGTCAGTGATTGATTGGTTGGAAGAGAAGAAACATATATGCAGATTAAAGAAAGTTGATTTTTTTTTTCAGAGCCTCGTAGATGAACTGGCATCACGCCAGCATGAATTTGAACTCGACCTAGAAAAATACGGGTCGCTCGTAGACGAATCATCATCCCCTGCCTCGAGGGCTCAGGGCAAGCAACGCTTGGAAAAGTTAGCGGAAAACTACGAAAAGCTACGTCGACAGGCATCTGCAGCTATGGAAAACTTGCTGACAGCCTCTAGAGCTTCTGATGCCTACATGTCTGAAACCTCCAGGGTCAAGGCCAAACTGCGACTCCTGGTGGACAAGGCGTCATGGACGGTGGCGTCCCCGGAACGCGATGCCGGAGAAGTTGCTTCGAAGAGAGACGAGTTTGAAGCTCTACTCAGAGAAGTGGAGAGGTTCCAATTGGACGATTTAGACTGTCTGAGGGAGAGATGTGCCTCGTTGACCGATCTGTGCACCAGGGACAGGCGTATTGTTGAAGAAGAGGTGGTCAGTGTTGCTGATGATGTTGAGCAGCTGAGAGAAAGTGAATGATTATTATCATTTCATCACGTGTCTTGCCACAGTTGTATCCGACTTCGCAAAAGTATCCATGAGTTACTAAATAAATAACTCATGTATGATGAATTGATGTGAAACAAAATCAAACTAATTGGAGTTCCGTTAACATACATAAGCAAATAATAAACAGATAAATAAATATAGAATTTAAAAAAAATGACAAACACTCAGATGTCGAGAAAGAGAGAAGTCGTCTCGAATTGAAACAGGAAGCCAGGGAACTGCTGAACGACCAACTAAACGAAATCCAGTCCAGCATGCTGGAGGTCGAACGAGTCATCAGACCCCCACCGTCCGGGTTCTTACGTCCCCCTGGCCTGGCCCCGGATCCTCAGCAAAAAATGGAGCAGCTGATTGTAAGTGTTTTTCTTTCAAGAAATCGTGGAGATATCGATGTACTTTAACGGATCGGTCGTCGCGGTTACAGAGCCTGCAAAAGGACTTGAAGGTTGTTGAAGGTCAACTCAAGGACGCCAAGATGACCTTGACCGACCTGTGCCACGACACAACTGAAGAAGTACTCCCAGAAGAGGCGGAGTCGATCGAGCAGGCGACCAATCGGCACAGGAACCTGCTGAGGGAGGTGACCGACGAGATTTTTCGGCTGAGGTCGCTGTCCTCAAGCTTGCAGTCGCTTCAAGTAAGAAACTTGGAATTGTGCTATTTTCGGTTTTTATTTAAAGTTTTTTATTTAATAAAAATATAATAAATTTGCAAATTGGTTGATAAAAAAAATTCTTAATAGTAAGATGTAATAATTATTGAACAGGGGGAAGCAGACCAGTTGCAGTCCGACCGTTCCAGACTTCGCGATGACGTCGTCAATGACGACTCGTCTCCGGAAGCGAAACTTGTCAACTACGAGAAGATACTCAAGGAAATCTTGCCATCGATGAAAACGAAAGTGGGCGCTCTCGGTCAAAACGAAAGTGCGATCGTCCGAGATTTACGCGGGAAATCCTGGGATTCGGACAAGCTGGACTCCTCGCTGAGGTACATAGACGGTCAGCTCGATGATTTAGAGTCTTTGGTCAGAAACAGAGCGGACGCGTCGAAGAAGACGTCGAGAGACGTTGACGACTTTGAAAGAGATGTCGATGAAGTGGTAGAGAAGATAACATTGGTTGAAAGAGATCTGAAGAATTGCGAAGATGGAAGTGACTTGGAGGTAATTAATAAGCCTGTTGTTGTTGACCAGGTTTGAGGGTTGGAGAATATTTTTTCCGTTGAGTCGAACATGCGTGAAGAAATTCAGTACATACAGACTGTAATTCTGCAGAAGAAATTTTCGCTATAAAGTTTTATTATTCTTTTTATTTTGTTATTTCAGGAATTCTACCAAACGAGAGTCGAGCCTCTCCGACAATCGGTCGAAGAACTTAGGAGACGTGGATCGGTGTTGTCACGTGATCGAGATGTTGCAGATGCTCTCCTCGATGCTCTGTCCGACAAGTTGAACAGGCAGTGGAATCAACTGTTGACCGAGGTACTGTTGTATCATTATAATAATATTTTTTTGAATCTTCAGTTTAGTTACACTCTCTACTTCCTTTGCGTCCAGCTGTCCGATAAGCAAAAGAAAGCAGACGAGTCGTTACTGAAGGACGGACGGCTGGACGAGACCTTCGGGTCAATGGCCTCGTGGCTGGCTAAGGTCAAGGTCATGCAAGACGAACAGAAGCCTTATGCCGTAGATTCGAGTGGTATCAAGAAGCAGCTTGAGACTCAGAAGGTAAATAAATGGATGGATGGATGGATGGGAGGAGTGAAAGAGAAGTCAAATAGGATTAATTGGTTTTTTTTGTAGCTGCTCGATCAAATGCTGGCCAACCAGAAAGCAAGCTACGACTCTCTGGCCAACCTCTGCAAGGATTCCGAACAGATGGAAGGCTTGAAGAAGTCTTGGGACAAGGCCATGGAAACGTCTCGTAAGAATCGCGAGGCCTTGGAAAGTCTGAAAGTCTTGGTGTTGGACTTTGAGGAGAGCAAGACGACCTTGGAGTCGTGGCTGGTGAACACGGAGAAGAAACTGTCGAAATTCTACTCCAAGGATTCCGTAAAGTCCGTTCACGGAGTGTCAGAGCTCCTGGAGAGAATTATTGTAAATTTGTTTTGCAGTTTGTTTATTTTAATAATATTTAAGAATAATAAAATTTTTATTAGAATTTATGATATTAAAATAAATTTATTTCAAGGAAATTAATAAGTTTAAAAAAAAATTTTTTATTCACCCTGATTAGAAAACCATCGACGACGTGTCCAATCATGTGCCAGTCAGAGATCACCTGATCAAGCAAGCCAATGAAATAGCTCACATTGCTGACCAATCCGAAGAAGCCAGGATCCTCCTCGATGATGTAGCAGCCACGGAACGAAGGTTCACCAACCTGGCTCTCTCGTTGACGCACTGCCTCGACGACATGAAAGAAATTCCGGAGAGGATGGATCATTTCTACGGAAGCCACAAGTCTCTTCTGCTGGAAGTGGAAAAAATCGAGTCTCACCTGGATGACCTTGCGACGCTGGCCGTGCAAGATGGCGAATCACCAACCGGTGACCCAGAAAAGGGATTGCTGGTAAGTTATTTGGTTGGGCTTAGTCAGGAAGACTGGATGTTCATTCAAGTAGAATTTGGCAGGATTCTATTTTTTATTCTTTTTTCTATCTCCAGTCTTTGGCTCCAAAACTGCAAGAATGCCAGAGTCTAGTGGATGACCTAAAGAAAGAGGGATTCTTATTGGCTCAGTCGATCGATGGTCCAGTGGCCAGAGAGATAAGGGAGGCCATCGCCAAGGACACTGCCATCGTTGACCTTGTTTCGAACAAAGCAAAGGTTGCTATGGAGAAGGTCAAAGTGCAGAAACAAAGATCTTCAGAGGTTGCTATGAAGCAGTTTTGTATTATTTTATTTTAGACCTGATTAAGATTAACATACAAAACTAATTTGATATATTATTTTATGTGTTTATGATATATGACTAATTTAATATATATAATTAATTTGATATATTTGATGTGTTTTATGATATATGAATAAGAATCTGTTTTTACGATTAGCTTCAAAACGATGTGGAAAATCTGCTCGACGAAGCCAAAGAACTGGAAAAGAAGCTGGCAGCCGATGGAGAGCCGATCGTCGAGCTCATCTCGGACGACGTAAGTCCCACGTTGACGAGGCGGAAGCTGGAAAGGCAGAAGAACCTTGCAGAGGAAGCGGACAGTCTGAGGAAGAAAGTGAAAGAGCTCGGGTCGAAGGTCAGAGCCATGTCGAGGTCGTCGTCTTTCAGCGAGGAATCCGATCTTCCTCACAAGGTTTGTGGCGTAGTTTTGAGACTACGGTAGTCAATTTTTTTTAAATTTGTTATTATTAGTTACCCCACTAATAAAGTAACCACAGCGAATCTTTTGCAATCATCATCATCACTACTTCTATTGTTGATTCGTTAACGGTCGTGACTGTAACAGAGTGAAGAACTCCAAAAGAAAATGGAGGACATCTCGCGCAAGGCGTCGGACTCGGTCGTGAGGCTCGAACGAGGCAGCGAGTTGACCCGAGACTTCCGAGACATGCAAAAGGCCCTGCTGGTCTTCTTCCAGGACTTCCAGAAGCAGTTAGACGTTCTGGTGTCGGTCGATCCCGTCGAAACTGGAGACGAGCTGAACGATGAGACATACCAGGTGCGTGTCATTTTTCTTGAGAAAGTTGAAACCTTTTTCATCGAGCAGCCCTCTATTATGCTACTGAATTTTCAAGATTGTGGAGGTGCTGGTGGCAGAGCGGTAAAGCGTTCGCCTGTCGATCGTTAGGTCGGCAGTTCCACCTCATCGGCGTCACCAGCGTAACTCCCTTAAACAAGGAGATCACTCGCATTGCTCGCATTGCTAAAGGGGTAGGTGTCTATAAATGGCTGCCTTTGCAAGGACCCTTTCTCGCCTTTGAGCAAGGCTTGTCTTGGAAAAGGCGTGTGCTAAATGTCAGTGAAAAAAAATATATATACATATAAATGCTTGCTTCAGCTACGTTATTTTCGTCTTTTTTTTCTCCAGAGATTGCAGTCGCACCTGGCACAGCAGCGTCCCGTCCTGGACCAGCTGACGAGGACATTGTCAGAACTTTCGAGGGTCGTCCCGCTCGATCGGGTGGAGAAGTTGGACGAGGTGGTACGCGAGGACACGAGTCATTTCATCAAGTTGTCCTCGGACCTGGACGTGCTCTTTCAGAAGCTGGATGACAAGATCGAGGCAAAACATGAAGTTAGTTGAGAAATGAAATTATTTATTTATTTGTTTGTTTGTTTTCTTTTTATTTTCTTTTTATTTATTTATTTATTTATTTATTTATATTTATTTATTTATTTAATATTATGTTATTTCAGATATTTTGTGTTCCAAAAATAAATTTTATTTTCCAGTTCGAAGACAGACTGCGTCGATTGGAAAAGGCGCTGACCTACTTCCAGGAAAGGTTCAACCAGTTGGGACCAGTCTCTGTGTTTCCAGAAGCCATCTTGGATCAGGTGGCTGAGTGTCGAAACATGACTGAAGAGGTCAAGGAATTAAAGACCATGCTCGGTGGTTTCGAGAGGGAATTCCAACTGGCCGGGTTCAGTCTGACTCCGGAAAACATGGGTCAGTTTCACTTTATTTTCTTCTATATTGTTACTTGGCATTAATATGTTTTTTTTATTTGTTATGTTATATTAGAAATTATATTAAAAGTTATATTAGAAATTATATTAAAAGTTATATTAGAAATTATATTAAAAGTTATATTAGAAATTATATTAAAAGTTATATTAGAAATTATATTAAAAGTTATTTTAGAAATTATATTAAAAGTTATATTAGAAATTATATTAAAAGTTATATTAGAAATTATATTAAAAGTTATATTAGAAGTTATATTAAAATCCGTGGCCTAGAAGTCTAACTATTGATTAACGCCACATTAAATATTGTCAAATTTTCATTTCATTTCATAGAAATTATAATGATGACAATGCTTTCAACATTCCTGATAGAATTAAACAACCGCCTCGAGTCTGTGTCCTACCAGCTGGAAGAGGCTTCATCAGATGTCAATCACAGGAAGACGGTGCTTGTCTCTCTTGTCACGTTCCTTCTGGGACTGTCACTTGTCATTGAACTCCGCCCTCCAGGAGTTGTCTCTGGCGACGGAAAAAGAAGAAAGTGAGAGCTTGAGGAAGGGCTCTTTGGATCCGTTAGTTATTGCAGGTAAGATAGCAGCTCACAGAGATGTCGAAGCCGAGCTCGAGGCCATTTCGACAGAGCTCGAATCCCTGAAGGAGTTATCGGCCGTCCTGCAAGAGCGAGCTGGAGGTCCGCGACCAGAGCTGGAAGAGTCTATTCAGAGTTTAGAGACGACGATGAGGAGCGTGCAGAACGCCACTGCAGAGAAGGCACAGCTGCTGGGGGTCAGTATGGATCGGGCTACCAAGTTCCACAATGAGATGCAGGTCACTGAAATTATCATAAATTTATTTATATATATATATATTTTTTTTTTTATAATTGATCGACATTGCTGTCTTTCTGTGTTTTTTCTAAGTTAAATATTTTTCTTTACTGAACTTATTTTTACTTGACTAAAGTTTAAAAGAAGTTTTTGTTTTCGTCGGTTCTTCAAGAACTTCCTGGTGTGGTTGCAGAAGATCGAAACGGCATTCGTGGATCTCGGTCCAACCCCGACCGATTCTCTCACGATTAAGTGGCAGATTGATATCATCAAGGTTGGCTATTATTATTATTATTAACTCAAATATAATTTAAATATTAGATTATTATTTGAATTATTATTGTATTAATTAAACGTTGGAAAAAAATTAGCGACAAAATTTTCTTGAAGAATCTCAAGTCGATTTAAGATTTTTACAATTTTTAATGAATGATTTGCTTTTCAGAACCTTGACGAAGAAATTCAGCCGAAATACCAGGTGGTCTCGCACCTGAACAGTCTCTCCAATCAGCTGCTCTCTTCAACGATGCCTACCTCGCCGAGGGAAGGTGCGGATATCATCACCGAGCCGATGACCAATGCCAATCGAAGGTGGATAAGAATTCTCGAAGTTGTCTCGGATAGAAAGGTCAGTTGGCGGTGGTGATGATGGTGGTGGTGATGATGGTGATGGTGATGATGGTTGTGGTGATGATGATCGTGATGGTGGTGTTGATGATGATGGTGGTGGTGTTGATGATGATGAAGATGATGGTGATGGTGGTGTTGATGATGATGATGATGATAAAATGTTTGAATCTTCTAACTTAGGGTGAACTGAAAAGAGCATTGCTGAATCTTGGTGAGGTTCAAAGCTCTCTGGATGACCTCGGCTCCTGGCTGGAAAGGTCGTCTGCCATCTTGGATCGACCTTGCATCATTTATGACTTGGCTAAGGTCATAGAAGCAGATATCTCTAATGTCAAGGTGAATTTGTTTTCAATGTTCATGGCTGATTTATTGTATGATAAATTATACGATGGCTGATTATAAAGTTTTCTTATGTTTATCGAAACTATCAGAGTCTCTTGAGGGATTTGATGACACATCACGAACACCTGGAAGAAATCAGGACCAAGCTCACAGAAAAAGCATTCGAGGACATTTCCGGAACTTTCCACAAACAGGTCGACGACCACGAGTTGAAGTTCAAGGACATCGAGAAGAAGGCCAAAGATCGTCTGGAGATGACGGAGCGAGCACTGGGAGAGGTAGAAGTTTTTCCGGTGCCGGCCGGGGTCTCAAATTTAATTAATCGTCGTTCATGTTGTCTTGGTTATCATTCATCCAGGTCAAAGGTTTCTACGACAACCTGGAAGCCGTCCAATCAAACATTTCGAAGCTGGAGTTGAGGTTGAGCGGGTCGCAATCGGTGGGATTGCTCCCGCAGTCCATCAAGAATCAAGAAGAACAGCTGGATGTAAGCGAATGAAAATATGGTTACAATGTATTAATGGATGGATGGGTGGTTGGAAGTGTAATGTAATGTAATGTAATGTATAGAACATTTGTATAGCGCCTCCCTTCATAGCATGCAGTCATGTAAGTGTAAATTGTTGGGTAGAGATTATATACATACTCATAAAAATCACCGCAGAACTTCATCGAAGAGACGAAAGTGACCGGCGACCTTCTGAAGAACGTTCTCACTGCCGGAGGTCACTTCTGCAAGCACTGCCCTCCGGCACTCAGCAGGAAGTTGAGGATTACTTTGGACGACATCTCCAAGAGGTGGGAAGCCATCGAAGATAAGACAGGAGAGAGGAGGAGTAGAATACAGGATGCTTCCGGACAGGTTCGTTTCGTTATGCCGCCTTGATCACATTTTGTTATGCCGCCTTGATCACATTTCGTTATGCCGCCTTGATCACATTTCGTTATGCCGCCTTGATCACATTTCGTTATGCCGCCTTGATCACATTTCGTTATGCCGCCTTGATCACATTTCGCTATGCCGCCTTGATCACATTTCGTTATGCCGCCTTGATCACATTTTGTTATGCCGCCTTGATCGATTGCAATTGCATCATTTATTCTAAACCGCATTGTCTACTCATTGAGATCAGATATGCTTCAAAGCTATCTGTTGCAATACACCTGTAGCTTTTATACCAGCATCATCACTTCTATCTTATACTATACAGGTCAACAACTACCACGACCTTTTGAACTCCACCATGGCCTGGCTGTCAAGTACAGAGAGAACGTTCTCGAACCTGAAGCCAGTTAGCAGGCACATGGACACTCTACTGGAACAAATGGAACAACACAAGGTAGGTTATTCAACCGATTAATTAACTCATCTGCTGAATGATTTTAAATCGGCTCACTTGTTTTCGGCTGCTTCAGAACCTCCAGCAGGAGATCAACTCCCGTCGCCACATCATTCACGAACTTGAAGCTGCCCAGCTGAACCTCAAGTACCCAGGAAGTCGCCAGGACCACGCCCTTACTAAAAATTTAACAGCCAATCAGGGCAAGAGGTGGGAAAAGCTGCTGTCAAAGTGAGTTTTTATGGTTTAATCAGATTTAATCTACTAATGATGATAATCATAATAATAATAATAATGTCAGTATAATAATAATAAACCGAATTTTTAATATTTTTATTTATTTTGTAATAAAAAATATTTATCTGATGAGATGATACATTTGAAAAGAATTAAAATGATTTTTTTAACAAAGGTGTGCTGACAGGACACGACAGTTGGACAACGGTTACAAAGAGACCAAGCTGTTTTTTGATGCTTGGAAGGTAATCATCATCATCATCATAAATCATCATCATCATAAATCATCGTCATCATAAATCATCATCATCATAAATCATCATCATAAATCATCGTCATCATCATCATCAATCATCATCATACATCATCATCATCATCATCATCATGGACACATTCGATAGCTTTAAATTCATTTTTTATCCAGAACCTCTACGATTGGCTGGCAGAACTCGATTCAAAGATGGACACCGACGACGTCAGCTGCGAAATAGAACTTTTAAAGACCGAGATGGACAAGCACAAAGACCTTCAAAGAACTCTCGGCTCGAAACAACCGACTCTCGACTCGGTCATGCGCACGGGTCGTGGCCTCAAGGACAAGGCCAACCTGACCTGCGATGCTGTCGGCGCTTCGAAACTCCACGAAATGATGTTCAAGTTGAAGGGCTTGTGGCTGACCGTGTGCGGGAAGGCAGTGGACAGGTAAGCTGTTTCTTTTTTTTTATTCGGCTTGCCGGAATAATCGACGGATTTATTAGTTTGGCAGCTGCCTCGGATTTGATAGTTAGATTTTGATTGGTCGTAGATTCAGCTTTGTTACAAAATATGTTTTATTACTTGCTCTGTGATTACTCGATTAATATAATCATTGATTGAATAATCTGATTGAAATATTCAGACAAAAACAACTTGAGGACGGCCTACTTGTGGCGGGCAGGTTCAAAGAAGCAGTGCAGGTGCTTCTTGATTGGCTGTACAAAGCTGAACCCAACCTGAACGAAAACGCGCCCGTCCACGGTGACATCGACACTGTCAGCATGCTCGTCGAACACCATAAGGTCGGTCGGGTCGTTTGACCTCCCGTTGTTATGACAACAATAACATCTAGTAGTGTTGTAGTTTTTTTTTTATTATAATTTTTCATTCGTTCATTCATCAATCGATTAATCCATCCATCGATTCGTTCTGCTATCAGGCATTCCAGAAAGAGCTGATGAAGAAAACTTCTTCGGTAGCTGCCGTACGGGAGTCAGCTAAGCAGCTGCTGATGACGTCATCGGACGACTCGTCAGTCCAGTCGAAGCTGGTGGACATGACTGCCAAGTGGGATCGCGTCTGCAACTTGAGCGTCTGCAGGCAGGAGAAGTTAAAAGTGGCCTTGGAGAAGGTAATTTATTCAATTCTCTTTAGCTATATCAAGCAGTATTACAGGCCTGCTGGATTACTGAGCCGTTAATTATAATATTATAATTCCAACATACTTGTTATGCGACTCTCGCTTCATTCTTTCACCAACCGTTCAACCGTTCGCTCCACCCGTGCACTGTTCTTCATAATTAATGTTTATTCAACAGGCGGAAGAATTCCACAGCAAAGCTCGACAACTGCTTGACTGGTTGGCAGAAGCAGAGAGACACCTGAAGTACCAGTCGCTGAATGTCGATACAGAAGAACAGCTCGTACAGCTGCTCACCGGTCATCAGGTCTTCATTTAGGAATTTTTATCGATTAATTAATTATTCAAAATCATGATTTGATGGTTAGAGATTTTAAGAGGGAAATGAAGATTCATATCTTCTCAGATTCCAGTGTAGTGTAGCTATTGCTTATTTTTATGATATACCGATAAAAATAACTTTTTTATATCTTCATTAAAGTTTTAAATTGTTGAAATATTATTAAAATGATGATTTTAATGTCATCGGTTGAGTTTGCAGTTTTTTCTTACATTTCTCACTTCTCCTTGTTTATCTTTCCAACTAACAGAAATTTGAGCGTGACCTTGAGACCTGGAAAGGTCACGGGGAGGACTGCCTTGCTCTTGGTACTCACCTGCTCCACCTGGCTCATCACGACGCCATTCCCACCCTTCGCAATTGGCTCAACACGATTCGATCGCGCCTCGACGACGTGACCTCTGCCAGTGACTGGCGGGGTCGTAGGTTCAAGGAGGGGGTGGAAAGGTCGAGGACTAACGGTCTGGTTATGGAGGAGTTGAATGAGTGGATGGGTGGCATGGAGAACCAACTGAAGGAAAAGGAAACGCTGTCGCTACCCGAAAACATTCCAATCCTGGAGCAACTCAAGCAGGATCATGCTGTTTGTTTTTCTATTTATTTTATTTTAATTTTTTTTTGTAAAATTACTACTCTTCTGTAGGCCAGTAATATTGAATAATTTTTTTTTCTAAATAATATAAAAGTTTTATTTAATAAAAATGTACATTTTAGTCTACATTTTTTATTCAATTATAATTTTGTATAAATATATTTTTTAAAAACGTTTTCAATTTCGTCCGATCAATTCAATCTTGTTCGATCAATTCAATCTCGTCCGATCAATTCATCTTGTCCGATCAATTCATCTCCGCAGATCTTCGAGTCGGACCTACTCGGCAGGCAGCCGGAAATAGAAAAGTTTGCATCTGCCGTGAGGAGGCAGGCCTGGGACACCAATCAGAAGCCGTTGACGGGCCTCTCGTGGAGGTCTTCAGCTCTGAAAAGGTGATTGGATGAATATTAGTCGTGAATAAATTAATATTTAATTAGGCAATTTCAATATATTATGGTGAATGGTTGGATAGATCAAATATTAATTTTTATTTTAATTAATCAACTTCAAACTTTCATTCTTAGTTCTTACCTTCTTGTTGTTTTTTTGCTCAGGAGGAAAGCAGCCCCACCTCCACCACCCCCTGCAGAGCCGACGTTCAAGGATCCTCGGGCGGCTGCCCTGTTCAATAGATGGAGACAGGTGTGGCTGACCTCCATGGAAAGGCAGAAAAAGATTCAGGAGATGATTGAGAGATTAGAGGAAGTGAGTGAGAATATGAGTTTATAAATTTTATAAATAAGATTTATAAGATTTATAAATAAGATTTATAAATTTTATAAGTCAAGATTATTAAAAACTAGTAATTTTATGTTTCGTGTAAATTTTTATGCATTGCTACACCAACAGGAGGACCGTCTGAAGAACTTTCACTTTGACATGTGGCGACTTCAGTACATGAACTGGATGAGGCAGAACAAGACACGAACCATGGACTTCTTCTACAGGCAGGACAAAGACAGAGACGGAAAAGTCACCAGGAGAGAATTCATAGAAGGAATACTTCAATCAGGTGACAAAAAATGTTTTTTCTCTCTGACTCTCTTACTTATGCTCTCGTTATCTCTAACTTATTTTATGTGACATTCTTTCTCGTTTTACTTTTCTTTCATTCACTCTATCTTCTTATGTTTTTCTCTTTTCTCTCCATTTAGTTCATAGGTTAATCTTCTCTCTTTATTAAACTCGTAATAAGCAGGTTTCAGGACGACTCCCTTGGAGATGGAAGCAGTGGCAGACAAGTTTGACTTCAATCAAGACGGTTACATCGACTACAGGGAGTTCGTCGCTGCTCTCAGGTGGCCTGACAAGGTAAGTAGGGATGTACATGGTTTCATTAAAATAATTATTTAGTTTTTTATTCGTGTTTTTTTTCCTTCAAATTTTAATGCTGGAAATTCCACAATTTATTTATTTATCTATCTGTCTTGTCATTCTCTCTTAATTATTCAATTCATTTATTCACATTCATTTAATTTCATTTGCTTGCTTGTTTATTCCAGAGGGGTAGATTCGACGGGGGAGGTCTCGGCCAGAAGATCAGGGACGAGGTGGACAAGCAGGCCAAGAAGTGCAGCTGCTCCAAGCAGTTCAGTGTCGACAAAGTTGGCAACGACAGATATCGAGTGCGTATTATTGGTGCCGGTGATTGTGCTGGTTATGGTTGTAGTTTTTATTACTGGGGTAATAGTGGTGTGATGATTATGATGATCTCAAAAGTTAGTGGTTCATGTGGAAACTTTTTTCAAAATTCTTTTTGTGTGTGGAAATGAATTTAATTGAAATTAATAAATTAACGTAATCGGTGCAAACTCGCTGTTGATTGTTTTCCAGTTCGGAGAGTCGCAGAAGTTACGTCTGGTGCGCATCTTGAGGAGTACCGTGATGGTGAGAGTTGGGGGAGGATGGGTGGCGTTGGACGAATTCCTGGTGAAGAATGATCCATGCAGAGGTTAGTTGTTTCTTTTTGCTATGGTGATGATGATGATTATGAAAGTTTGATTTTTTAGGATTCCAGCGAGACTCAATAAGTTATCAAATTTTGACAAAAAAATTAGCTTGGTTTTATACAGTTATTATAATATTATAATCGCATAACGAATGAATGATTACTTAACCTCCAATAAAGGTTATCTTGTTGTGTAAGTCATTATAATATTATAATGAATGAATAATTAATTAACTTCCGATGGAACAGCGCCGCACCGTTACATCTCGCAGCTCATGGAGGATGACGGAGATAATAATGTTTTCATTGATGATGATGATGATGATGATCTAAATTGTTAGTTTCCATTGGCGATGGGCGATGGATGCCTGTGTTGTTGTGCTTCTCGTTGGTGTCTGGTCGAATTATTTAACGGGTGAACCGGTTGATTTTTTGTTGGGAATTTTTTATTTGCCGGAAGAAATGGTGACGGGTCGATGTGTTATTTCGCTTACATTGGTCACCTTGTGGTCGTTATTATATGATTCATATTATTTCGCATTAACTGGCCATCCGGTCCAATAATGGCTTTCGACCGCCCCAAGAGTTGCATCATTAATCACTATAATTCAAAATGCTATTCCGATTCACCTCTTGTCATCATAATCATCACCATCCCTCTCTTTTCCTTCCATCCCTATCAGTATCTCTCTGGCCACCAAGGTCGCTTGCTACTCAGAGGAGGCTGTTTTATTCGAGTCTGTGTAGGTTTAACATTGAATAATTGATAAATTGTGGAATGAGTTGTTCTTTGAGTCTGCAGCGCGTTCCTTATTTGTGGTTTGTTTATGTTTATTTTTTTCAAATAGATGTTTTGTTTATTTTCAATTCTTAACTTGTTTATTTATTTATTCATTTATTTATTTTATTTATATATTCATTTATTTATTTAATTAATTTATTTACTGTTGGACGACTGACTGCCTCTTATTTTGTTTAAGTTCTCTTCGGTAATTCATTTTTATTTCACTCGTTTTATCCCATTTTTGTTAGAAGTATATCTTTTTTCACATTTTTGTTAGAAGCATTATTATTTTATAAACATTTATTTAAGTTACTAACTTGCTTCTTTTGTTCGTTCGAAGTTTGTTGGTTTTTCTTGTTTCCAAGATATTTTCCTTTTTTAACTTCTTTTTTAATGTTTTTATACTTTAAATGTTTCTTCTTTTATTATTAAGTTTTAAATTTTTAAACTTAAATAGAAGTTCACTGTTTCAGAGTTATCATTTCATTTTACTAACTACTATAGAAGCTTTCAAATCTGAACTGCTGCTGCTGCGTTTTTTTTGTTTTGTTTTTAATTTGCTTGGCGACTGAGTTGAAATTAAAAGAAATACACGAAATTCATTACTTTTGAACATTTATTTAAAATTCAAAGTT
Organism: Erpobdella octoculata; assembly: GCA_963978895.1. Classification (NCBI taxonomy): domain Eukaryota; kingdom Metazoa; phylum Annelida; class Clitellata; order Hirudinida; family Erpobdellidae; genus Erpobdella; species Erpobdella octoculata. The sequence continues at coordinate 38,244,066 of OZ022241.1, forward strand.
CTTTTTGATAATCGTTCTTTAATTAACCGATCAGCCAAAGGACGTACAAACATAGACCTCCGTGAACCGTACCTCATTCCAATCGGAGGCAGTCAGGCTTATGCCAACTTCAAGGCTAACATGCCGAGTAGGAGCTCTCAGCAAGTCTCACATAGAACCACTCCTCCTCCAACTGCTGCCACTCCAAGCAGGGTAAGCCTATGGATTTTATTAAAAAGCATTTTAAATAGGCTTGTATGGATCTGAGTGAGACAGAGAGAATAAAAGGGAAAAGGGAGAGGAAGGAGAAAAAGAAAGAGGAGAAATTGGAGGGAAAGAATGGGAAAGAATGGGAAGAGATAGATAGGAAAAAGAGAAGGGAGTTGGGAAGGAAAAAGAGAAAGGAAATGAGAGACGGGAAAGAGAGAGGGGAGGGAGAGAAAGAAAGGAAGGGCAGAGAGAAGAGGGAGAGAAAGGAGAAGACAGAAAAAAGAGAGGAGAGAGGGGAAATAGAAAAGGGGTAGGTGGAGAGAAGTGTTGAAGAGACCAGAGGAGGAGAGACGAGGGGAGATAAGAGGAGGAGACAAGAAAGGGAGAGAAGATGGGAGAAAGACAAGAGGGGGAGAGACAGGAGAGAGAAAAGGGGGAGAGAAGAGTGGAGAGACACGAGAGGGGAGAAGAGAGGAGAGACAAGAGGAGAGGGGAGAAGAGAAGAGAGGAGATACAAGAGGAGAGGGGAGAAGAGAGGAGAGGGGAGAGACAAGAGGGTAGAGACAAGGGGGAGAGACAAGAAAGGAGAGACAAAAGAGGCGGAGACAAAAAGGGGAGAGAGAAAGGAGAAGACAGAAAAAAGAGAGGAGAGAGGGGAAATAGAAAAGGGGAAGGTGGAGAGAAGAGTTGAAGAGACCAGAGGGGGAGAGAAGAGGAGGAGACAAGAAAGGGAGAGAAGATGGGAGAAAGACAAGAGGGGGAGAGACAAGAGGAGAGAGAAAAGGGGGAGAGAAGAGTGGAGAGACAAGGGTGAGACACGAGAGGGGAGGAGAGGGGAGAGACAAAAGAGGCGGAGACAAAAAGGAGAGAGAGAAGAGGGGAGACAAGAAGGGGAGAGACAAGAGGAGAGAGAAAAGGGGGAGAGAAGAATGGAGAGACAAGGGGGAGACACGAGAGGGGAGAGACAAAAGGGCAGAGACAAGGGGGAGACACGAGAGGGGGAGAGACAAGACAGGAGAGACAAAAGAGGGGGAGAGACCAAAGAGGGGGAGTGACAAGAAATAACGTATTACTATAAACAATGGCAAAACTGTTAATGCATTTAGAAATCGATTTACATAATGTGAAAATATAAATGTGTGTTTTTAAAAAACTTTGTTTTTTGTTTGAACTTGGTCTTGGTTGATGCCATAAATTAATAAATAAACTGACCAAAACTTGTTTATTGTTTATAATGCTTTTTCTTTTCAGCATCAATAAAAAAATCACTAAATGTTTCTTTGTATTGTTCTTCATAGTTAATAATAATTATTATCTGGCATCGCTGTTGTTAGGGAAGTGAGTCAATAGAGTATGTGACTTGCAGCTCAACGTACAAAGCTACCAGTTAGGTTAGGATATCAGACTTAATTTTATTAAGAAAAAGCTGAGTAACAACAAAAAATTTCTCAAACCACAAATTTAAATATTCATTTCAGCATCATAAAAATGATAACTTTTTTCTTTACGTATTGGAGTCCTAAAAACCTTGTTTTAGTACAACATAATGCTTAAAAATGTCATTAAACAACTTTTTATCTATTTGATTTACATATTGATCCCACTCTTCTTATGAATTTATTAATCTGTTCAACTAGTGATTCTGATGTTATATGACTCGGTTTTATTCAAAGGAACCAATCATGCGTTGTTGTATGTCAATAATTATAAAATAAACAAATACTATGAAAATACGTAAGATGAATCATCTTCATCTTACATATCCCCCCTCTTCGAAAAAAGAAACGCGTCAGTGTTTCTTGATTGCATCGTCACTCTCTTTACGACTAAGAAAGTCAGCACCGATGTTCTCCTTGCCTTTGAAATAGTTTCCTTTCAACTTATTCTCAATCTCTATCTCTCTGCGTGCTGTGTCAACAGGGCGGGCATCTCCGAAGATTGCCGAATTCAACTTTCCATCTTTCCCCACCCCTCCATTTTGGCCTCTAGGCAGAAGATTGAGCCTTGGTCTTTCTTTTGGCGGATTCAAAGCTTGAACTTTTGCCTCAACTTTATTTCCTACCTTTGAAATGGCAGACGTGTTTCTTTCCTTGCTTTGATACAGCTCCGAGTTAGCCGACGATTTTCTAAAATTTACCCGATCATTCCTCTGAGTGCTGTCGTAGTTGGAAGCGGATTTCTGTGGTTTCCGACCAAAGCGATTTCCTGCCGCCATTGCATCAAAACCCCTTACCCTTTCAACATTTCCCAGCACGAGATCGCAAAGTAGGTTTTTCATGCACACCACCTCTCTGGTTCCTCTGAACCAGTCTGTTTTGATTTTTACCACTGCTGTCTGTTGGAGCCACCCGAACTGTGCCGTCGATCAAAACACAAGGTCTTGTTCTTCCGGTCATCTGACGCGGGTGCACTAATGATTCCTTTACTATTATGGAAGTACAGCCAGTGTCCCTCAAAACCTTTACCGGTTTTCTGTTCACAAACCCTCTGGTTAATTTAAACTTTTCTCCTGAGTGAAAACAACCATCCGCTATTACCGGTGAAAAGCAGCCACATTTTAATTGGACCTCATTCATTTTACCATCCAACACCATGACCGCGCATGCATTCACTACTCCAGAGTCTTTGCATGGTGGTGTCATGGTGGCCACTCTACGCGTTTGACACATGACTGGAGTTCCTTGAGTGCCTTGACTGTAGTCCCTCGCGATCTGTCCAGCGTGATGACAATCCTTTGCCATATGGCCCAGCTTATTGCAATTGTAACAGCGTGGTCCAACCATTCCGGAGTCAGAGTCTGGTTGACCACGATTTCCGCGAATCCTGCTTGCGTTCTCGACTTTTGCCAAGCTTTTGACTGGGTGAGCTTGATTGTACTTGTTGACCCAGCGACTTAGCTCATTGACGTCACCGCTTTCTTTCTCCAACAAATACTCAGCCATTCCCGAGGGACACTTTCCAAAGAACTGCTCTTTTAGGAACAAAAACAAATAGTTTTTTGTACCCGCGAGATCCACCCAGCGCCTGAGGTAACTATCTAGTCGCACCAGATACTGTTCCCAAGTCTCTTCTGGCTCAAGCTTTGACTCTCGAAACTTTATTCGGTAGTCTTCTGCCGACTTCCCAAAACGGCGAAGGAGTGCCTCTTTTACCGACTCGTAATCCTGCATCTGACTATCGCTGAGTTGGCCAAACACTTCCAATGTCTTAGCACTGAGCAGGGAACCCAGAAGCATTCCCCAACCCTTTTTTTGATGATCATTTGCCGTGGCCAATGCCTCAAAACGGAGCAGAAAAGCGTCCACGTCGTCACCTTCCGAGAACTTTGGATATGGAATCTTTGTTGCCTCTACCTTTGGCTCTTTTTTTTGTTAGGGCCTCTAATTCCAGCTTTTTCAATTCCAATTCATGCTGGCGTTGCTCACGCTCACGTAGAAGTTGAAGTTCTCGTTCTTCTTTAGCTTCTTGAGTCTTCTTCTCTTCGTGTTCACGTTCCCGTTCCCGCTCTTCTTTAGTTTCTTGAGTCTTCTTCTCTTCGTGTTCACGTTCCCGTTCCCGCTCTTCCCGTTCTTGTTTTTTTTCTTCACGTTCTTCTAATCTCCTAACTCTTTCTTCATCCTTTAACTCTTTGACGTAATTCCTTAAATCTTCCCCGGAATAGCCTAGAGCCTGTCCCATCGCAATGAATTTCTAGTCAGACATCTTTCACGAAAGAAAAAAAAATTCGGTCGCTTGTGAACAAATAACTTCAGAAAATATATTTACGGATGAAAATACGTAAATACGTCGAGGTCACCAATGTAAACGTAGAGGAATATGCTTTCTAGCGATTCGTAACGTTAAAGTCGAAGTTATTTATAACACAATATTTCTCGAATTTATTTTAACTTAATTATTCTTCCTTGAATATAATCTTTTAACTGGACTCAAAAAACTGAATTTTCTCACTTTGTAGAATTTCGCACGGTTCTAACAAATCTTTTGTTAATTCCAATTTCTCTCTGCAGCACGTCTCTTCAAACTTTTATTATCTTCTCGAACACTCAACTTTTAACACACTGTCTAAATTCTCAAAATTCATACAAAAAATAATAATTCTTATCTTAATATTAAAAATCCGGAAAAAGATATATATATATATATATATATATATATATATATATATAAATTTATAGATAAAAAAATAATAAACACGCACACACGTACACACATACATATATATAAAAATATATATATATATATATATATATATATACATACATATATATATATATATATGACTTATTGTTTCGACATATCCAATCATAATAAAATGCACACATAATAAAATAAAATAAACAAATACTATGAAAATACGTAAGATGAATCATCTTCATCTTACACTGTTCAACTAGTGATTCTGATGTTATATGACTCGGTTTTATTCAAAGGAACCAATCCTGCGTTGTTGTATGTCAATAATTAAAATTATAAATACTTCCTGGTGCTAAGTGTAAAAACTAAAATTGACCCCAGGTGACCCAACTAGTTCACATAAATGTTTGTTCACATGAACCTTTTGTTGAATAGAACGTTGTTGTATTTGTAATTTTAAAAAATATTAAAAAAATTTATTATAACTCATTCAAAATAATTAATAACTTCAGACTTAAAAATACTAGTATATGTTTAAAAAAAAACCTTTTGTTGAAGAGAATGTTGTCTCTGTCTCAGAATCCGTTGAATCTGTAATTAAAAAAAACATTAATCAGTGAACCTTAAAAAACTTCGTTTATTAAAAAAACTTTTATATATTTGAGATAGAAATTAGATACAAATTTAATGCAAATATTTTTTATGAAGATTTTTCATGAAATATTTTTCACGTCTATAATTCTAAAAACTACATAAATGAAAAGATTTTTAGTAGAAAATTGATATTTGCAACCATGGAAAGAAAATATGATAATTATTGATTAAATTAATTTAAAAACAATGTTTCATTATAAGTAAAAAATTGAAATAAAAAGCTTCAGATCGATAGTGATACGTGAAATGATTAAAAGTGGAATTCAAAATTTGTTGTCTCTCAATGAAATAAACAATGATGAAATATCGCGTAGATTTTTTTATCGTTCTTTTTGATTATAAAAACAATAAAATAACAACACAAAAAAGGCTTATAAATTTATTAAAAATACCTACTCGTCACGCTTCCTGTAAAAGGAAGAGCCGGTAATTTCGTAGATTTCGTAGTTTCTGTTGATTTGAAATTATTTTTGTAATTTTTTATTATGATTGACTTGAAAAATAATTTATAATACAAATTAAAAAAAATCAATTTTTTTAAAATTGACGGGTTATTTCTATTAATTTAATTATTTTTTATGAATATTTTCTAGAACCACCAAAATCAGTTTGTATTTGTAGTAGGCATTTGCGTGGTCGTGTTAATTAAAAAATAGAAAGAAAACAAGCGGAGTAAAAGAAAAGAAAGGTAGAAAGAAAAAAAAGAAAAACCAAGACAAAGAGAAAAAAAGAAAGAGAAACCACAAAAACTCGGACAACGCCGTATAATTCAGCAAGTCTATAAATATAAAAAACAAGTGTAAAAGGCAACGTCTGTTCATTAATAACTCCAAAACCAATGAAGGGATTTGCACGAAATTTTACATAATAAACATTTACCACCTAACAAATATCTCTTTTATTTAAAAAAATTGTTTTGAATGTTTTTAGAAAATTAATTTTTAGAAATATTTTCGTCTATGCAATTATATCGCGGCTTAACAAGCTGAGGGTTTCCGTCGCCTTCCGTTCCGCCGTTGTTGGTTGTTGCGATCTCGCAATTTCTCAAAATCAAAAGTGAGTATTATTTTACTAATATCAAAAGTACTAAAGTACTATTATTTTCTTTAATTTTTTTAATTACTGTATATCGTTCAAATGTTTTTGAATGTTTTAGAAAAATTTTTTTTTTTTAATATTTTCGCTATTGTATCAGAGCTACTATGTTTTGTTTATATTCGATGTTTATCGTCTCGGTTTCTCGAAATCAAAGTAATTTAAAAACTTTGGCTACTATTCTTATATTATTTAATTTTCTAATTATTATTGTTGTGTATATATTATTGTGAGTGAGTATATCTTTTAAATCCAGATAACTTTGGTTTTCAGGACTAATCAATAAATTGCAGGTGGAATTTCTTCTATTTAGAAATTTAGACTCTAAATTTTAGAGATATTTTGTGCTTCACAAAAAGAGTTCCAGACTTAACAAAATCAGTAAATGAGAAATTTTTTTGGGCAGGTAAGTGTTTTTTTATGTGATGGCATTAGCAGATTTGGTATTAATTTATTATTGACGAGTAGTTATGACTATAAGATTATGAATTAATTTATCGGTCTTATTTTATTTTTTACTTTTCAGAGGAAGTTAGAAAATTACATTTTGAAGAAAATCTTACATGCAACACCAATTTATTGTAAAAGTTTCACTGATATACGAGGTGCATGAAATTTGAAAGAAATGAAAGCAAGTGCAGTATTTTTGTGTTTCAACAAAATCATGAACAAAGTTCTCAAGCCAGCCTATCAATCTGCTGCTGTATCGTTCAATTTATAATTGCATCATTTGCTAAATAAAAGTGGTATTCTTCAATTGTTCCAAATTGATGATCTAAGAAAACTCTCGGAAAATTCATTAAGTTAATGCTTTGAAGGTTTTTAATATTATTATTACTTCATGTTTTATTTCAATCTGTGTTTTATATCACATTTTTCAAAGCCACGGGCCAACATTTATTAACATGCCACATGTAGCGTTATATGCTTTCTGTAGACATGACACTTAAAAACTATAAACAACTCAAAAACTAAGACTAGCGATTTTTCGAAAAGCAGCTGTTGAACAGTGTGTGATAAATCTATTGTAAGCAATTATAATCTTACAAGTATTTATAATTTGTTGAGATATATGAGCAGATTTTAACATTATTGCAGCGTTAACTAATAATTTTTTTTTCAGCTTTGGTCAATCGTAATAAGCAGAAGATTACACTTGCAGAGTGGAACCAATACATTAAAGAACACTAATTAAAATTGAGGAAATTTAGACGTAACTAAACGAGCAAACCAAACAACAAAGTGTTAATGAGAGAACAGATCAATTTTGATGACTGTGCACAGCATTCCGCTACAGCCCATCTAAGCCACATTGGGAAGGCTCTAAAATTTAATGGAGGAACGGAAGAGCGAAAAGAAGAGCAAGCTGTGGCGGTAAAGCGTAAAAGCAACCGGGATCGGGAAAAGTAAAAGAGACCGGGCCGGAAAAGCGACCGTGAGCAGAAATGCGACCTGGAACGGGAAAGCAAGCGGTTAAGGAAACGGGAGCCAGAGAGAAAAACGATAAAAAACCTTTAAAATCCCCGGGCAACGCCGGGTAACCAGCTAGTTATAATTATAAATACTTCCTGGTGCTAAGTGTAAAAACTAAAGTTGACCCCAGGGGACCCAACTAGTTCACAATAATCAAACCTTTTGTTGAAAAGAACGTTGTTTTATTTGTAATTAAAAAAATATTAAAAATTATATTATAACTCATTCAAAATAATTAATAACTTCAGACTTAAAAATACTAGTATATATTTATAAAAAAAAACCTTTTGTTGAAAAGATTGTTGTCTCTGTCTCAGAATCCGTTGTAGCTGTAATTAAAAAAAAACATTAAAAATTATATTATAATTCATTCAAAATAATTAATAACTTCAGACTTAAAAGTACTAGTATATATTTATAAAAAAACCTTTTGTTGAAAAGATTGTTGTCTCTGTCTCAGAATCCGTTGTAGCTGTAATTAAAAAAAACATTAAAAATTATATTATAATTCATTCAAAATAATTAATAACTTCAGACTTAAAAGTACTAGTATATATTTATAAAAAACCTTTTGTTGAAAAGATTGTTGTCTCTGTCTCAGAATCCGTTGTAGCTGTAATTAAAAAAAAACATTAAAAATTATATTATAATTCATTCAAAATAATTAATAACTTCAGACTTAAAAGTACTAGTATATATTTATAAAAAAACCTTTTGTTGAAAAGATTGTTGTCTCTGTCTCAGAATCCGTTGTAGCTGTAATTAAAAAAAACATTAAAAATTATATTATAATTCATTCAAAATAATTAATAACTTCAGACTTAAAAGTACTAGTATATATTTATAAAAAACCTTTTGTTGAAAAGATTGTTGTCTCTGTCTCAGAATCCGTTGTAGCTGTAATTAAAAAAAAACATTAAAAATTATATTATAATTCATTCAAAATAATTAATAACTTCAGACTTAAAAGTACTAGTATTTATTTATAAAAAAACCTTTTGTTGAAAAGATTGTTGTCTCTGTCTCAGAATCCGTTAAATCTGTAATTAAAAAAAACATTACCAAGTGAACCGTAAAAAACTTCGTTTATTAAAAAAACTTTTATAAATTTGAGATAGAAATTAGATACAAATTTGATGCAAATATTTTTTATGAAGATTTTTCATGAAATATTTTTCACGTCTATAATTCTAAAAACTACATAAATGAAAAGATTTTTAGTTAAAAACTGATATTTGCAATCATGGAAAGAAAATATGATAATTATTGATTAAATTAATTTAAAAACAATGTTTAATTATAAGTAAAAAATCGAAATAAAAAGCTTCAGATCGATAGTGATACGTGAAGTGGTTAAAAATGGAATTCAAAATTTGTTGTTTTTCAATGAAATAAACGTCATAGTCAATATTAAATCTGAAGCAATACATCAACCTGTTGTTAAAACTGGCTATTTTATACATATATATAGAATAAATATATCGGCCCGCCTGTTGTTTAGGAAGGCTTTTAGCAAAGCAACCTAGTAGACCGGAGATCCGAAACGAAAAACTGAGAGTTACAACCGTATAGCAACTTAATCAAATATTTTTAATAGAAAAAAAAATTTTTTTATGTACAAAATACATTTTTAACTTTATAAAAATTAACAATTTTTTTTATAAAAATTTCAGTTGACATTGAATTTTATTTGCGTAGTCTCTAGTTCGATGGTCTATTTATGTCTATTTAACGTCGCCTCTGTTATCGATAAATTAAAATTGTATATTTTTTATGTCGGATATCGCGTTAAATTAAAATAAAGCTCATATCAACTACTTTTAGCTATAAGAAATCGACGTAAAAGAAAAGAAAGAAAGGTAGAAAGAAAAAAAAGAGAAACCGAAACAAAGAGAAATAGAAAGAGAAACCACAAAAACTCGGACAGCGCGTATAATTCAGCTAGTCTATAAATATAAAAAACAAGTGTGTGTGTGTATGTGTACGTATGTGTGTGTGTGTTGTGTGTGTGTGTGTGTGTGTGTGTGTGTGTGTGTGTGTGTGTGTGGTGGATTGTAAATCATTCAAACATCATAGCAAATAAACGGCTCCTATCAACAGAAATTTCGTTTCCAAAGGATTTCGAATCAACCAGCTAAAACCACGTTTTACACTTTACTTTTGGTCCATCACGTCATTAGAAAACAAAATCATCAGCTTTCAATCTCTTTTAAATTTTTAAAAATATTTCATTACTTTCTCTCTCCATAAACTGAGCTATACTGTATAAATCTACCTCACTAAGATGTGTACGTCGTACGTTTCACAAAAGCTAAGATACGTCGTGCGTTCTAGACGTGCAGATGCTTATTTCCGTGATTGTTGCTTTTCAATTTATAGCTGAGTAGACATTTAGACCAATAAACAGCTACGCATTTCAGATTTTTTTTTCTCACTACAGCAGAGGACATCATCAAAAAACATCCAGCAGTAAATTGTTTGCGTCGCAATCGAACGCAAGCCCTATTTCCTATGTGACTTTAAATCTAAAGTAAAACATATTATTATAATTTTGTGAGCGATCATTTGAAAACTGACATATGTCGCTATATAAAGTAACTTATTTCTATGACATTTTAAAACTATTATTATTATTATTACTAATTGTTTTATAAATTGTCTATAAGTATTTTGTAATTTTGTTATTTATTAAAAAATGAAAAAATTAAAATAAAGTGTCCTCAAATAACCTAACAAATTTTTGAAATCATCAAATTTATTCGAGCTTTCTGTGTTGTCAAAAAATCTAAGATGTGTTTTATTTATAAAAAATTTCGAAATTTCACATAATAAAATAGTTTCAACTGATTATAAAAAATATTCGCCTGCAACCAAAGCATTTAATACAACCTTTGATTTTGTTTGTTACGTCACAATGCATGGAAATTATAAAATCATATAAAATCATAGATGCATGGATGGACGCCGATTGCGGCCGTTTATTTAGCCCGTTAAAAATTTGTATAGCTGCGCTTTAACTCTAACGGTTTCTAAAGTTGCAATGCTCTATCCGCTTGACTTAAAATTCATTGTTCATTGGCGCATAAGAACAACCTTAATCAACTTAAAATAAATTAAATAGAATAAGTATATATATATTCATTTTTTATTAATATTTATTTATTAATTAATTAAATTAATTAAACAAATAATTAAAATAAATAAAAGAACGATGCGATTTTTTCTCTCTCTTTCTCTTTCTCTCTCACTCTTTTTCTTTTTCACTCTCTCTCTCTCTCTCTCTCTCTCTCTCTCTCTCTCTCTCTCGCTCTCTCTCTCTCTCTCTCTCTCCCTCCCTCTTTCTCTCTCTCTCTCTGTCACGACGAAAATAAACGAACGAAAACTCTTACAATTCAAAACTTTAATTTCAAACTAACTAATCAACATACATTGTGTTGGTGACGCTCGAATTTAGTTTATCGGCATCATTTTTATGTACATTTAATTACCTAATAATTAAAAAATGTGCAATCTTATATTTTAAATTTTAAGTATCAAAATTGCTTTGCATTGCTCTTTATTGATAAAACCTAGTCGTAGTAGTAGTAGTAGTATTAGTAGTAGTAGTAGTAGTAGTAGTAGTAGTAGTAGTAGTAGTAGTAGTAGTAGTAGTAGTAGTAGTAGTAGTAGTAGTAGTAGTAGTAGTAGTAGTAGTAGTAGTAGTAGTAGTAGTAGTAGTAGTAGTAGTAGTAGTAGTAGTAGTAGTAGTATTAGTAGTAGTAGTAGTAGTAGTAGTAGTAGTAGTAGTAGTAGTAGTAGTAGTAGCAGTTGCAGTTGCACTAGCAGTAGCAGTAGCAGTAGCAGTAGCAGTAGCAGTAGCAGTAGCAGCAGCAGTCGCAGTAGCAGTAGCAGCAGCAGGAGTAGTAGTAGAAGCAGCAGCAGTAGTAGTAGAGAATTAGTTAGGCGCACTCTAGTGTTATGAAACCTCAGAGGCGCCGGGAACGACTCGTGCCACACGCACGTGTGAGATAATTTCTTGCTCAAGGAAACTACGTGCCCGAACCTGAAATCGAACCCAGGTTCTCCGGATATCCATGCCGGTATCTAAATCACTAGACCAACACGTCTTACAAAACCTAGCAACGAACAGACGCGCTACCTCTGAAGCAACGATTATGCCCGACTGCACTACAACAAATTGAAAAAATGCTTTGCATTGCTCTCTATTGATAAGACCTAGCAACGAACAGACGCGCTACCACTGAGGCAACGATTATGCCCAACTACACTACAACAAATTAAACTAACCGTTCACCATCAGAAACCCTGCCATCAAAGCCGTGATCAAAGCGATCACGACTGCAATAAAAACGATCAGTTTCATCTTCACAAGCTTCCTGAGAAAAGTGTTGCCGAAGGAGCCCTTTTTATAGAGTTCCAATCACGTCAGCAAAGTGCTTCATTTTCATTAACCTTTTGCCGAGCAAATAAAAATCAATCATAACTTGCTCAGCAAGGTCAGCTGAGTTGTTTTTTTCACGATCTCCCTGTGAGGGCAGGGAGCAGCAAAGAGTTTCATTCTCATTAACCTTTTGCCGAGCAAATAAAAATAGCCCAATAACCACCTTTCCAGCCTGGTCGCGTGAATTGATTTTTTTTCACGAGCTCGTAGCGTAGGGAAGGGCATCGAACTAATGAAATGAAACAGCAGAGGTCACCAGATGTTTCTAGCAATCAGTGGCGTTGAAGTTAAATAACGTTGTTAATTAATTTTGAGTTCATTGCCGTCTACGTGGCAAAAATAATAAATGTTTCTTTCTTTCTCTCTCTTTCTCTCTCTCTCTCTCTTTCTATCTCTCTTTCTCTTTCTCTCCCTCTCTCCCTCTCTCTCTCTCTCTCTCTTTCTTTCTCTCTCTCTCTCTCTACCTCTCTAGTTGCAAACACATTATTATTTTTTAAATTTTTAGATTATTTGAAAATTAAACTATAGTATTTATTTTATTTTATTTTATTTTATTACAAACTTTTATTTAAGTTACAATCCCTGTTTGTGTGTGTTTTTCTCTGTGCGCAAATCTTGCAGGTCAAATTGAACCAGCTTTTTGACTAGCTAGGAAGCTGGAAGGTAGCATGGGTTGACTCATCAACGTCGCTCCCGTGCTGTTGCAGAAAAAAAAGTTTTGCGAAGTTTTGCGAAGTTTCAGATTTTATTTCGAACTTTTAAGTTAAGATAATTGCGAAAGTTTAGGTTAGGAACGAGAAAAGAATTTACATACTGTATTCTATTTTCGTCATTTCAAATTTTGCTGAAAAAAATAGCTGTTTAAGTTTAACCGGTTCAAACCGGCTTATTTCGTCGACCTGTAGAGAAAAGTTCTGATTCTTGGAAAGGTCTCGCCCTTTGAGAAGAAGTTCTGTCTTTCTACAACAGTTTCAACCACTCCATTCAATCTTACTTCACCTCCAGCTCCAGCAAAACAGCCACCTTCACTTCCACTTCATGTTCGACGTGTCCAGCTTGGCTCTCTCTTCTTCCCAGTTTTGGAAAGTAAAAGTTTTATATGGAAACAGTCGAAAGCTCTAGTTTAATACCGTCTTCGTTCTGCTGCCTCTTGACAGTTTTGACCAAGTTGTCCATTCAGAGGAAAAGACGGTTTGAAATAAATTTTGCTGTTTTCTTTAAGATGTTTTTGAAAGTAGGAAATTTGAAGATTATTTTGCGGTGAGGTGTTTGTTACCACCTTCTGTGTTTCTTCTACGCAAAAATCAAGTTTTAACTTGAAGACTGAAGACTCATGGGGGTAGGTGCAGCAACTTTTTTCCAAAGAATTTTGAAGATAACCGGTTTCTTTCAAACAACTTCAACTACACGAAATGGAGCACAGGTAGTTTGAAATATTTCTGCGGTCAGGGGCGGATCCAGAATTTTGTTAAGGGGGCGCATCCATAAGTGCCCGCCCATAGGGGCGAGAAAAATTTTCCCTCTTGAAAAATTGATGACATTTTTATACCATTGTTTGCAAATTTATTCGTGTATAATGGATTTGCGCCCTCGTACCAAAATTTTAAAATGTAACTACCTAATAATGGTGAAAATGTGTGTGCTATAAATGGAAATCCATCAATGTTTTTATGCTTGAAACGAGCATATACATTGATTGAGAGCTTAACTCTTTGCTAAATTTACTTTTATTTAAAATTGATTTTGTTTATAAGTTTATTACTAAATATTATGTACATAATTTAAATTTGTTTAAGGATTTGTTTAATGTAAATTATTTTTAACTATTCCATAATGGGGGGCGCGCGCCCCCCGCCCCCTGTATCCGTCCCTGTCTGCGGTCCACAGGTGCACTATTTTCATATGGTTGTACGGAGGAAGGTGCAGCAGCCCTCTTCCAACGACGATTGACAATAACCTCTCTCTTTTTCAAACCACTACAACTATGCGACATTTATTTCATTCTTGCCTCTTTGATGGAATGAAGATACAGCTGATTCTCTACAGTAGATACTCGGACTCTTCAAAGCGTCGAGATAGCAAGTCTGTAAGTTCGCGGATCATGGTACGCGCTTTCTTCTTAACGTGGCTGTGGGAGAAATTGCAGCAGAGCCCTCTTCCAAGGACCACCGCAGACAACCTAACGAACGCAGACAAGCTGTCTCGGAAGTTATGCAAACGTGGACGTCAAAGGTTTTTCTGCGGATCACGGTATGTATTTTCCTCCTGTTTGGCGTGGTGGGAAGAAATACAGCAGCCATCTTCCGACGATTACCGGCGACAACCCATCTACGTTCCAGCTCCTTCATAGCGTGGAAGATGAAACTCCAAAGGTTTGTCTGCGGATCACGGTTTGTGCTTTCCTCCTGTTGGTTATGTGTGAGGGAAGTGCATCAGCCATCAGCCCTCTTCCAACGACTGCCGACGACGACCTGACACCCCACAACAATTTAACGGTTCTCGCAACCAACACCTATCAATTCTAACTTTGTAAGATGTGCAGAATATTCAGATTTGAAATGTAACGAATTTCCTGACATGGAATTTGTTCAAATATAGAGTTTCTTGATAATATCTTAATATCTTAATATCTTACTGATATTGTTTATTCATATATCGAATTTCATGTATTGATCTTACTGATATTGTACATTGATGTACGGTACATCATGTACCGACCTTTTGAGATACTCATGTCTTGATTTTACTTATACTGTACCGACCTTTTGAGATACTCCTATATTGAGCTTGCTGTTATTGTACATTCCGGTACCTTCTAGGATACAAATGTATTGATTTCACTGATATCATGTTCTGAGACACTCATAAATTCATGTTTCGACCTTATAAAATACTCATGTATTGAACTTTCTGATATTATACATTCATGTACCGACCTTTTGAGATATGCATGTATTGAACTTACGAATATTGTACATTTATGATCCTTTTGAGATACTCATTTATCGATATTACTGATATTGTACAATCATGTATCGACCATCTGAGATACTTCTGTATCAAACTTACTGATATTGTACGTTTATGTACTGACTTTCTGAGATACACTAGTACTTATGTACAGCCTTTTATGTACTGACTTTTGTTGACATAGGTACATACTCTTATGTATGTATGATTTCTCATGAAATATTTGATAAAAATATTCATGTATATACTTTAGATGCTATTAATTTACATCAATGTAACGATTTTTAGTTAAGTTATAGTCCAAATCGACTTAGTCGGAAAAGGACTTTAAATAAATAAACAACAACAAGCTAGGAAGCTGTAGTCGATTTGGACGGTGGTAGCTCCACAGACGTTTCATATTGAAGAGAACAGCAATATTCTTGTAATAGATGGCTTAGAGATGACATGCATCGGTTTTTTCAGAGTACGGCAAGTTTGTGTCACAAATGCGGTCAGAGATTGCGTGCACGTTCTGATTCGCATATTTTCATCCAATCATAAGAGGTTTTCATAAAGATGATACAGAAGACGTTAAAAACTTTACATTGAAACATCCAATCAGGGTAGATTCTCAAATGATGACAGATTTTGATACCTTTTTATTTTAACAGTATTTCTGAATAGCTGACCTGATTAATAGTGTTGATTGACATTTGTAGGCGTGGTTAAAGCAATCTTTTTGAGTGAGATCATCATCGTCACTTTTTTCTAAGTTGGAGATTTTGCTTTTTTTCTTGATCCACGAGTAGATTATGTTGTTGGCTGCTTTGTTGTTGAGAATCGTCTCGAGATTTGGTTGTTTCCCTGACTTTTGCAGCAGTTTTCCACGTAATTGTTAGTTAGAGTCTCGTGTTTGAAATTCGTTATTTTCTTTTCTCCATTGTCGGTTGTTACAGAATTGTTATCATTTGTTTTGTTAAGACGCCTCCATTCATCCTGTCAAACCCTGCCACGTGGTTCGAGATCCTTGAGGGGCACGCAGTTCAACATCGCCGGCATCCACGAGGTCATCCACGAAGTTTCAACTCGTCCTAGCAAACCTTGCGGTGGAAACGATTAACAACCCAGATGACGTCATCTTACAAGCCGCTGAGTACGACCAGCTCAAAGACGCCGTCAAGAAACAGCACGAGTCAAGTAGAGGGGAACTCTTTGAAACCTACTTCTCATCGGCAAGTAGTGTTATTTAAGTTTTGAATTTAATTTCAATTTCAATTAAGAAAATTCACCCCTAGTTTTTTTTTTTTTGGTTTTATTTCAATTTCAGTTGTAATTGCATTTCAGTTTCAATTTTGCTTTAATTTCTATTTCCATTTTTTAGGCATATTGTAGTATTTAAATAAGCTAATAGGTAGCTTCTTAATAAGTAACATTTAATCGTGTTTAGGTCATTCAAAAAATTTATATTCACGTTTTTCTTATTCCCGTTTTTATTTCCTTTTTCCTGTTTCAATATCGATAAAGTTTTGTTTGTTTCAATTTTAATTTCGTTTCCTTATTTCAGCAATTTACGTTTCAGTTTTAATTTTGGTTAATTGAATAATAATTAAATCCGTTAAAAA
Source organism: Erpobdella octoculata (assembly GCA_963978895.1). Taxonomy (NCBI): domain Eukaryota; kingdom Metazoa; phylum Annelida; class Clitellata; order Hirudinida; family Erpobdellidae; genus Erpobdella; species Erpobdella octoculata. The sequence continues at coordinate 38,260,626 of OZ022241.1, forward strand.
ACAATTCTGTTTCGGGTTTCGAGAAGCTAAATGACTACCGGCCTTTTTCTTCAACAGATGACAAAGATCGCAAAAATGGTCGGCGTTACAGACGACATAGCACGTCATCGATTCCAGAAAGTTCTTCCACTGTCATCGCGTCGCAGAGAACGGACGGATTGATGGACGGACGGATGGATGGATGGATGGATGGATGGATGGATGGATGGATGGATGGATGGATGGATGGATGGATGGATGGATGGATGGATGGATGGATGGATGGATGGATGGATGGATGGATGGATGGATGGATGGATGGATGGATGGATGGATGGATGGATGGATGGATGGATGGATGGATGGATGGATGGATGGATGGATGGATGGATGGATGGATGGATGGATGGATGGATGGATGGATGGATGGATGGATGGATGGATGGATGGATGGATGGATGGATGGATGGATGGATGGATGGATGGATGGATGGATGGATGGATGGATGGATGGATGGATGGATGGATGGATGGATGGATGGATGGATGGATGGATGGATGGATGGATGGATGGATGGATGGATGGATGGATGGATGGATGGATGGATGGATGGATGGATGGATGGATGGATGGATGGATGGATGGATGGATGGATGGATGGATAGATGGAAGGAAGTGAAAGCTTCCAAGAACCATTAAATCATAGCTCTAAAAGGTTTAATGTTTTAAAAGTATCACTAGCAGTTCGTCATGATCAAAGACTTAAACATATTATCTTTTTAGGTTCAATGAATTTAATTGTTTTCAAAATGTATAATTTTATTAAAATAATTGAACTTTGAAACAGAATTATTTAAACTTTTTAGTGGGTAATTTTATAATATAAAAAAATGTTAACTTAATACAACAATTAATTTTTTTCTGTTATTTATTTATTTACTAGCGGGGGAATCCGGTATTGCCCGGGGTTTTTAGAGGTTTACCTAATGCGTTTCTTATTTGCTCCCGTTTCCTTCCCGCTTGCGCTCCCGCTCCCAGTCGTTATCCGTTCCCTGTCGGTTTCCCGCTCATTTTTTCGCTCTCAGTTCCCCCCCTAGATCCGATTCTACATACATACATACATACATACATACACACATACATACATACATGCATACATACATACATACATACATACATACATACATACATACATACATACATACATACATACATACATACATACATACATAGATACATACACACTCCCGCTCCCGGTCGTTATCCGTTCCCTGTTGCTTTTCCGCTCATTTTTTCGCTCTCAGTTGCCCCCCCCCCTTAGATCCGATTTTACATATTATATATATACTATATAGATATATAGTTCCCGCTCGCTCACCCGCTCCGCTCCGCTCATTTTGTGACGGATTTCAAATTTTTTTTCTTTATATTTGATTCCCCTTGACTCTCAAGGTTGTGTGAAAATTTCATTACGATCGGATGACTGGTGTAGCAATGCATAAATAACATACCTATATACATACATACATACATACATACATACATACATACATACATATATACAAACATTCATTTTTATATATATAGATTAAAAAATTCAAACTGATGAAACTGCAACGGCTTCCAGATGTTTCAAGTTAATTGTTACGCATAGGTCGATATGATAGGTCGATGAAGTTAAATTAAGTTGTTAATTAATTTTGAGTTCATTCCCTTTAAGTGGCAAAAATAATAAGTTTATTATTTATTATTATTGCTTTTTTTATTGAATAATTCAACATAGACAGCAACACCCTGTATCCATATTGTACTTATTAACTCGAAAAAAATTAAATTTTATTTTTGATCGATGCGAAAGTTGAGATTGCTTCTTTGAGCATTTTTTGAAAAATAAGCACAAATTTTTAAACGATTTATCATTTTATTTCTGTGAATGCCAAAAAGTTTTGCTCGCAAAGATAAGAGCTTCAAATGGGCACAAGAAATTCTATTGCCTGGCTGATCAAATGATCAACGGTGAAAATTTGCAGTTTAAGTCCGCACATTCTTAGGAATGATAAGTTAAAGTGCAATTCACGCACATCATTAGTGTTTAGAAACCTTTTGAATCATGAAAATACGTCGTTGAAGAAGTCATAACTTTTCTGATTTTGTCTATCAAACATTATTGCCCTTTAGTATGAGTCACTTTACTTCTTTATCCCTCTCTCTTTCTCATTTTCTACCCCTCCCTTTTTCCCTCCCTCTCTCTCTTCCTCTCTCTTTCTCTCTCTCTCTCCCTCTCTTTCTTTCTCTACCTCTCTAGCTTCAAACAAATTATTATTTTTTAAATTATTTGAAAATTAAACTATAGTATTTATTTATTTTATTTTATTATAAATTCCAGTTTAGGATTCTAAACACCAGCAAAAATAAAGTAAATAAACAATGTTGTTTATTTTATTTTATTAACGTCTTTTTAGATTATAATAAATTATTTTTATTGTAAAAAATAACTTTTTTAAAAATTAAAAGTTCAATATTTTTTGTATACAATTTTTCTTGGGTGTCAAATGTTTACAATGCCAAGTTTGAAAAGTTTGTGTCACAAATGCGGTTAGAGACGGCGTGCACGCAGGGGCGCAACTAGGCGGTGCAGCTGGTCGCAAGCCCTCCCAGGCAAAAATCGGAGGGCATTGCAATTTTTCCAAATTCGATAAGTTTTTCTTTCGGTGTTGGGGTGATCAGGGGTGCTACATTTATTTATTAACTTATTTTTTAACATTTGCTTTAACTGGTTTTAGACTGAGTTTCACTATCTTCAGTGCGCAGTCTTTCTATTCTATCATTAAAAAATTCTTAAAGATACCAAAAAAAAGACTGCAGACTCACGATAATCAAAATGTTTTCTCTTTTCAACTTTGAGCAAACCCCCTCAGGCCAAATCGGAGGGCCCTGCAATTTTTCCAAATATAATGAATTTTTCATTGGGTGGGGGGTGGGGTGATACATTTATTCATAAACTTATTTTTTAACAACTGCTTTAACTGTTTTGAAACTGTGTTTGACTATCTTCAATTTGCAGTCTTTCTTTTCTTTCATTAATAAATTATTAAAGATACCAAAAAAAGACTGCAGACTAAAGATAGTCACACAAAATTTTTCCTGTGGCGGGTTTTCTTCCTTTCTTCAATCTTTAACCTCCCCCCTGCATTTTTTGCTGGTTGCGCCCCTGCGTGCACGTGCTGATTTGTAGATTTACATCCAATCATGAAAGAGGTTTTCATAAGGGTGCTACAGAAGAGTTAGAAACTTTACATTGATGCAGCCAATCGGGAGAGATTCTCAAATGATGACACAGTTTTTGATACCTTTTTATTTTCGCAGTATTTTAGAACAGCTATCCTGATTAACGGTGTTGATTGATATCGTTGGCGTGGTTAGAGCAATCTTTTTCAGCGATATCATCATCATCATTTTTTTCCAAGTTGGAGATTTGGCTCTTTTTTCTTGATCCACGGGTAGATTATGTTGTTGGCTGTTTTGCTGTTGAGAATCGTCTCGAGATTTGGTTGTTTCCCTGACTTTTGCAGCAGTTTTCCACGTAATTGTTAGTGAGAGTCTCGTGTTTGAAATTCGTTATTTTCTTTTCTCTATTGTCGGTTGTTACAGAATTGTTCTCATTTTTTTTTTTTTTTAAGACGCCTCCATTCATCTCGTCAAACCCTGCCACGTGGTTCGTGATCCTTGAGGGGCACGCAGTTCAACATCGCCGGCATCCACGAAGTTTCAACTCGTCCTAGAAGACCTTGCGGTGGAAACGATTAACAACCCAGATGACGTCATCTTAAAAGCCGCTGAGTACGACCAGCTCAAAGACGCCGTCAAGAAACAGCACGAGTCAAGTAGAGGGGAACTCTTTGAAACCTACTTCTCATCGGCAAGTAGTGTTATTTAAGTTTTGAATTTAATTTCAATTTCAATTAACGAAAATCACCCCTAGTTTTGTTTTAATTTTTATTTTTGGTCCCATTTCAATTTCAGTTGTAATTGCATTTCAGTTTCAATTTCGCTTTAATTTCTATTTCCATTTTTCAGGCATATTGTAGTATTTAAACATATTTTATTTATAATAACAGAAATTAATAACATTTTAGCAACTAATATTCATATGAACATTTACCAAAACTATTCGGAACTTTTTTATATAAACTACGCCTAAATCTAATATTCGCATCTGTTTAAAGTATCTTGATGAAATCATTCGTTTTACTGTATTGATTTGTTCATTTTGTTTTGGCCGTTCTGATTTTGGGATTAATAATAAGCAGGCATCAAAATGAAAATGTCTTAACACCGAAACTTTGCCGTATAGCTAATAGTTAGCTTCTTAATAAATAACATTTAATCGTGTTTAGGTCATTCAAAAAAATTTTATTCACGTTTTTCTCATTCCCGTTTTTATTTCCTTTTTCCTGATTGTTCAGGCACCCCGGAAGTCCCAGACGATTCTCTTTCAAGGGGGTGGAAGCGATATTAATAATTGACTTAAAACTTAAAGTTTTTTTGGAATGCATTGTTCCGATTCGTCATGGTTTATTATTAATATTTTTATTTGTCAATTGTAATCGAGGCCCGGCTCTGGAAGGCATTCCGACCCCGGGTGTATCGTTATTGCAGCTTCGCCGAATGGGTCGTCGACTGAATTATTAATCGCTCGTTGAAACATTTAATCGTAAAATCTCATGACTCACTCATGTGGATGCACTGCTGCCTCAACAGCAAATAGAACGCTTGCGTTTGATCCCTGCTGAACTTCTCGTCTCGGCACGCCTGCAGGCCGACCACGAACAAGTCGACCAGGACGGACGCTTTCAGGTCCAAGTGGAGATTTCTGACGTGTAGCATGTCTGACACCTGTCTGCGAATCAGTAAAACCGGCGTGCGGATAACCGGGCAATCGTTTACTTTGACGGGTTGAGGTAACGCAACGGGATTACTGTATGTATTGATTTGTTCAATTTGTTTTGGCCGTTCTGATTTTCAGATTATTAATAAGCAGGCATCAATAGCCTCAACCTAGCAAGTTCAAATAACTTTATAAATCGGCTTGGGCCGTGCAGATTTGTATTAGAAATCCATAAACACGCAAGCAATGAAAATGTCTTAACACCAAAACTTTTCCGGTATAGCTAATAGGTAGCTTCTTAATAAGTAACATTTAATCGTGTTTAGTTCATTCAAAAAATTTATATTCACGTTTTTCTTATTCCCGTTTTTATTTCCTTTTTCCTGTTTCAAGATCGATAAAGTTTGTTTGTTTCAATTTTAATTTCGTTTCCTTATTTCAGCAATTTACGTTTCAGTTTCAATTTTGGTTAATTGAATAATAATTAAATCCGTTAAAGACAATTCTGTATCGGATTTCGATAAGCTAAATAACTACCGGCCTTTTTCTTCCACAGATGACAAAGATCGCAAAAATGGTCGGCGTTAGAGACGACATAGCACGTCATCGATTCCAGAAAGTTCTTCCACTGTCATCGCGTCTCAGAGAACAACGGGACTGGACCATATCGGACGACTTGCCGACCAACTCCTCTTCTCCTGATGAAGAACCAGTCGACGTTTTTCATCAGTGGTCTCAAAAATTATTCGGTAAAATTTAATGATCGGTTTGTGTATGAATCTGCCGATTTGTCTGATAAGGCTGCGCGTTCATCGATTACTATGCTTTCAGTCTTAAAACACTTGGTGTAAAGGACTATAAACTATTATAAAAAAAAAAAAAAAAAAAAGATTACTATGCTTTATTTTCCCGTTAATCAGAGCTCCAAGGTATGTCGAAGTCAGATATTTATAAAAATGCCAACATTGGTGTCAATGGCCAGATAAATCCAGTTGCAATGTAACCCAGTCAATGGCCAGATAAATCTAGTTGCAATGTAACACAGTCACGTAACACAGCCTCTGCAAGCTCGCGAAGCAATTCACCAGTGCGCTCGGTAAACGCGCCATATAGTGGCGTCCTACAACTGCAAATTTTTTAAATGATGTTCTTGATTGATACGGGCTTTTCTATATCTCTGATTCACTTTTCCTTTGGCGAAATTGTTTTAATTTGTAAATGATTAGGAACGATGTTTATTTCCTATACACTAAAATCCTTGTTGACCAGTGTAATGAATCTATTTTAGTTCTCACTATTTCAAGCATCTGAATTAAATTATTATTTTAATTTTTTCAAGTTATTTTGAAATACTGTGGTCACGGGCTTCAACCGGGTACGCCTAGACAAAGATCTTTACGGCGCAGTCGACAGGGCCTTAAACCAACATTCCTGAGATCATCACCATCACCATCACCATCACCATCACCATCACCATCACCGTCACCGTCACCGTCGTCGTCGTCGTCGTCGTCATCGTCGTCGTCGTCGTCGTCGTCGTCGTCGCCGTCGCCGTCGCCGTCGCCATCGCCATCGCCATCGCCATCGCCATCGCCATCGTCATCGTCATCGTCATCGTCATCGTCATCGTCATCATCATCATCATCATCATCATCATCATCATCATCATCATCATCTGTCTCAGGTGCTGCAACGATATCGTAATCCTTTTTGTAGCCAGTAGAGAAGGAAGTTAATTTTTGTGTGGTTCGATTGTAGTGTTGCCCTGAGGCAGTAGTGTTTTCCTGGGGGTTCGCAGGGGTTCGTGCGAAGCCCCTGTTAATCAGAAAAAATTAATCTTATTGTCGGTTGCGTGGGCTATTACCAAAACATTGCTCTTAATTTATCTCATATCCCTGATTGTCCGAAAATTATGGACGCCCGAAAGTTGAGCGCATTTGCTTCCCGCCTCCTCTGCCTATGCTTTCTTTTAATCGGTCGCCCACTGAAAACTTGAAACGCAGTCCCCTGTGTAACAAGTTGGTTGAGGAACCATAACTCGGCAGATGATACCAGGTTGAAAAAAATCTAACTTTAAGAAAATCAAGTAGCTATTTGGAAATATTTTTAATGATCAAATTACTTTATAATAATATGTATGAATATATGAAATTTCAGAACTTTTAGAGATGACGTTGTACTCCAGTTGAACAAATCCAAGTTGATTCAGTTGTTGTAGAGATAGCTCTGAAAGCACCATTTTGTCGATAAGCGAAGACGCTGGAGTCAATTGAAATGAATCCGAGGTGATTCGATTGTGTTTATTTTGTTGCCTTGAAGGTATTGTTGTCGATATGTAGAACAGGAGTCGGAATTGTGTAAGATTCAATTTCAGTTGTTGTGTTTAATAAGAAGCTTAGTTTGTCACCCATAAGATCGTAAGTTGTCTTATCTAGACATTGAGACGCTGCGAGAACAACTATTTTAGCGCTGAGTTTTAAGAGTGTTCGGAGAATCGTGTACATTGTCTTTGGGTGCCGTTGACCCATTGGTAATCTTTTTTTGTTGCATTTATTGAGCATTTGTTTTACCCGTCGGTTGATTAATTGATGTTTGTGTGTGTGTGCGTTCGTCGTGTATTGTTTAGGGTGCTGAGACCCCGTATATTATCTTATTTGTGTTGTAACTTTAGGCGATGAAAACCTTTTTAACTATTTTTCTATAAGATACTGAATCCTCCAGCAATTGAGACATATTTAAATGTTTGCATCGTAAGACCGTCAGATCTTTATTTATTAGGTCGCTGTAATATTTGTTATTTTTTTTATCATGTATTCTCCCGTGAATGAATTATTAATCGTAGGACATGGGGAAGAGGTAGTCATAACAACCTGTCATGCGCTTACCCATAAATCCCTGTTCACATCGACAAATGTGAGTTGACACGACCCGATCAAATCTGATACGTCTGGTGCAATCGGAGTTTGTAGATGTGATATAGCCGTTAATGTCGAAATGTGAAATACACGCGACTTGAACGTGCTTGTCGCGTCGGGCTTGTGCTTGACTATTTCACACCGACCGATTTGATCTATTTTTTTTTCTTTGGTGTTGTCGGGTTGAGTTTTTTTGTCGATGTGAACAGGGCTTAAGAGTGGGGGACGCAATTAGAATTAAAACGATTGAATGAGATATGGAGAAAGAGCAAGCTAAAAGAAAATAAAAGTAGAATAAGTGATAGATAGGCGAAAGAGTGAAAAAAAGCCGACAAAGAAAAACAAAACCAAAAAACAGACGTAGAGCACCAGTTAGGATCCAAAGCAACTAGTTAAGCATGTATACTATACCTTCCCGGTTTGGATGTCTTCCGTGATGTGGTTTGCTTAATCTAACACTGTAGCTGCTAGTCATAGCTAAAAAGTTAACTTTATAATCCAAAACTTCCTCTTAAAGTTTACTAAGTTTTCTAATACCTAACAAGCCTGTAATAAGCTTCTTGCTGAAGCTTATTACGAGGCGTTCTGCTCATATCAATGTCATCTATTCTATAGGTTTTTTGTTGTACTGTGTCAAAAAAAATTTTCCTAGTACTCAATTTTCAGGTATTTGCAGTAAAATACCTTTTGTACAAAATTAGTACAAAACATTCATGTATACGTATTATATAAATAGACTGCTCAGGTCAACTCAGCCTTACATCCTTCATTGGTCAATGAATGAGTACCAGTTTCACGACTGGGATGTAATAGGGTTCGGCACATTCCGATTTCGGAGACACGTGTGAGTGGCAGGTAACACTTTGTGATCCCATATGCACGAACAGTTCCCGGCACTGCTGTGGTATTATCAATACGAAGTAGCGTCCTAATGTTCAATACATTGACATTTAACATTTACATACATTCAAAACAATCATCAGCATTGCTTTATCGTGATAAAATCCTCTTACTACAGAAAAAAAAATCAATTCTTACGCTGTCATAACAATCCTTCCTATGACATTGTCCCAGATCTTCTTGATTTTTTGTTCGTTCAACAACCTATATTCTTCCATGACACCGTTACCAAAGTGAAGCACCGTGTACTTGCTGACAACTTTGTGCGACATGTCCAACATTAGGCGGACACCGTTGTTGTCATATTCAAGGATTGAAGCAGTGTAGCCCGGCATGACACTGAGTTTGGAGTGATTTAAAACTTAAAATAGAACTTATTTTAATGCATATTTTAAAAAATGATGTTCTTCCACATTCCCTGAAAAGACAAAAAACTCATTTAATAAGAGTGTACTCATGACTAACCAATTCTCACATTTACACTTATGTTGTTAGAGAGTGAAAGAACAAACAATTAAATTTCTTTAAAATGTAATAAAAAAATTACGATGAATTAGTTAAGTTTTTATACTTACTTTATCTACGCACTTTGCCAAGCACGTTAATATTATCATTTGGGAGTGAACATGCAATAACGCATTTAACGACTAAAGAGTCCACATCATTTTGATCTTCCGTACGAAGCTCTTGTGTCCCAAATCCATTCGCGACTGTTAAAAAATAAAATCATTTAGACACAAATTATAATTTGTAGAATAGAATTACTTTTCTCAGACATTTCAACAGGCACTGGCACTTGTCATTACCACCGGGAGTGTCTCAACTATGACTATTTAAGTCATCATAACTATGACTACTATCGCGATCATCATCAGAAGTCATACACTTCATAACTATAACTAGGGCATAACTATCATTAGGCGGGATGGCATTTTCCTGTTCTTCCAGCGTGTAGACTTGCGATCGTATTCAAGGTTTCAACTTTCTCATACTTTCCATCAATTCGTGTATGTGTGTGAGTGTGTGTGTTTCGATAACTTTCTTAATTGTCAATATCTGTGAGTTTCTTGCCAGACTACAATGCATCATCGTCATCAATAATTTCGTTTACGGAAAGTTATGTTGCCGGTGTTTGTCAAATACGAGCGAATGTAATTTTGCATGTCTTGATCATCTTTTAATCTCGATTGATACAATTAGTCTAATTAGATACAGTTTGTTACATAAATTTGAACGTTCATATACCTTTTGCAATTCTTTCTTCATTTCACTTGCTGATTCACATTAGTGCACATGAACAATTTGACTGTCATCGATACTACGTGAACTAAAACTTTGTGCCCTTTGATCCAACTCAATCCATTCGTCTGATGGACTGTTCGGAATATCTTCTTGCACACATTTCCAAGTACCTTCTCTGATTAGCTGCATCTTTACTTTACTATCAGTATTCATTCATCTCGGTTGCGTGCAGAGATGTTTTGCTTGCCGCATTCTATTTACTTAGATTGAAGCTTTGGAATAAGGATTTAGAAAAACCGTGTGCGGTGTGTTTATTCTATTTTTATAGGTACGGCGGGTTGTCCGGTGACATCGACATCAAAATGCACGGTGGTGGTGTGGTGAGTGAACAAACAAATAATGAAAGAACCTGGCCACAACGACACTCTCTCGGGGAAGCCTGTGAGATAAAGTTGTGACATCCTTTCTGGCGCAGTCGACAGAGTCTCCCAACCAAAATAAGCGGAGATCATCATCATCAGCCTGGGTGCCGCATCAACACCGGAAACGACCATCTCGTGTAGCTTATAACAGGAAAGTAAAAACTTTGTTTTTGGTAGCCATAGGTCCTAGGACGTTGAAGTCCAAGACTAGGTAGGACGTGTGAGTTCGGTAAATTTGGAGATAGTTTCGGTGAATTGTTTCATTGTCTTTGGGGTGCTGAACACTCCTTGAATAGATTTTTATAGTAGGCTCAGAGCTTTGGGTGCCGCAAACCCTGTAGGAGTTGAATTGGTGGATTTGTTATCCGTAAAAAAGCAACAAAATAAACACCACAATTCCGTTTATCACTATCATCTGGACAATTCTCCCTCATGTTACAGACCAATTTTCTGCTTATGCATCCAGAACTATCTTCACAGGCAAACACATCTTTGTAGAGAGATAGACACGGGAAGGGAGGTATTACTATAAAAAATATAATTCTATTTACATTTATTACATAATTATGAAACAAATTCATTACTAAAAAGCAATATCATTGTTGTACATCCTGGTGCCCTTTCCTCCCTTTTTCTTCTTTCCTTCTTCGCTCCACCCTCAAGAATTTGGCTCTAATTCATTCCAAATTTCTAACCTGACTGGTCACATTTTCCTTTTCGAATAGCCAGATCATCAACAGCTATGTAACCAGGTTCCATAAATGTAAAACTGGCCATTCCAGCTTCTAAATGGATAGCCTCGTTAAAAACGTTTATTGGAATTTCTACTTTTGTCTTCTTAGTTTGGTTGACCATTTGAAAAGTTACAGGATCAAAATTTACTTGATCATTTTTAGCATTCTTTGTTAGCAGATAAACTTATATCCAGACATTTTTAAGTCAATTTAATATAAATTTTCTTTAAATAAAAATGATAGTGACAGCTAAAGTTGAATGACTTCAGAAGAAATAATACACCTAGATCTCATAGCGCCTGTCAGTGTGGACCCTATCCTCTGTTTTTGTGCATATGTTTAAGTTTGCTTCTGTGTTTTGCGAGAAATCAAGTATATGTATGTTATGGATATTTATATATTAACTAGCAGTGCCCGTAGCGGCTTCGCTCGCATGAAATTAGAGAGTTTGAACCGTGCATCCATAGTAGAGATCATTTTTTTAGGTCTCGGCTCGGCCCGTCGACAAATTAGCCCAGCCCGTTTTAAAAACCCAAACTCCTGGCCCGGCACAGCCCGTCTGAATTAGGCCCGGCCCATTTTTACAGGCCTAGAAGTTCTATATACTTGATGAAAAACTTCGGCCCGTCCCACCTTGATCTCAGGTTTGGCCCGGCCAAACTGAAGACCCTAAAATCACTAAAATATCTATATACTTAGTGAAAAGCCTCGGCCCGTCCCACTTTGATTTAAGGTTTGGCCTGGCCCGTGTGAAGACTCTAAAATAACGGCTTGGCCCGGCCGATGATAAACTGGACTTAGTTACGTTTAACCGGCACAAAACTTCAAAATACTAATTTTTACATTTGTAGCACTTACAGTTTGTGAGTAGCAGTTATTTTGAAATCAAATAACCCTTATTTCCACCCCACATTTGAGGTCCTGGAAACCAAATTTTCAAAAAATGCTAAAACACGTATTTCATTATTTTTGGAGTAGAAACTAAATACTAATTTTTACTTCTGTAGCATTAACAGTTTTTGAGTAGCAACTACTTTAAAAACAAAATAACCCAAAAAATGATGAAACACATATATCTTTTTTTTTTGAGTAGATACCAAGTATTAATTTTTACATCTGTGGCAATTACAGTTGGTGAGTAGCAGTTACTTTAAAAACAAAATAACCCTATTTTCCACCCCACATTTGAAGTCCTGGAAACCAAATTTTCAATAAAACCCGTATATCATTATTTTTAGAGTAGAAACTAAATACTAATTTTTACTTTTGTAACATTAACAGTTTTTGAGTAGAAGCTACTTTAAAAACCAAATAACCCAATTTTCCAACCCACATTTGAGGTCCGGGAAACCAAATTTGTAAAAAATGGTGAAGCACGTATATCTTTATTTTTAGAAAAGAAACTAAATAATAATTTTTACATCTGTGGTATTTACTGTTTTTGAGTAGCAGTTACTATAAAAGACAATTAGCCCTATTTTCCACCCCACATTTGAAGTCCTGGAAACCAAATTTTCAAAAAATGCTAAAACACGTGTTTCATTATTTTTGGAGTAGAAACTAAATACTAATTTTTACTCCTGTAGCAGTAACAGTTTTTGAGTAGAAGCTACTTTAAAAACCAAATAACCCAGTTTTCCAACCCACATTAGAGGTCCGGGAAACCGAATTTTCAAAAAATGGTAAAACACGTATCTTTTTATTTTTCAAAAAGAATCTATATACCAAATTTCAAAATCTCCTCATTTTTGGTTTTCGAGATATACATTGTTTTAGAAAAAAGTTTGTTTTCCAGTTTTTTCCCCTCAGGAGCAAAATTTTCAAAAATCCTTTCTTAGCGGATGTTTACGCTATAAAAGTAATATAAGTTCCAAATTTCACGTTCCTAGGATGAGGCGTTTGAGCTCGGCGTTGATTATCAGTCAGTCATCTGTCAGTCAGTCAGTCAGTCAGTCAGTCAGTCAGTCAGTCAGGACATGTTCTTTTATATATATAGATTAAGATTTTAGGTGACGTGTTTAGTGTGAATTTGGTAATTTTATGTATTATGTATTATGTTGAGATAGTTTCGGTGAATTATTTCGTTGTGTTTGGGGTGCTGAATATTCCTTTAATCCGTGGAGAGATTCTGATGGTTAGTGTAGAGCTTTGGGTGCTTTTGGCCCGTATGCCCCAAAGATTTTCACGATGAAATAACAAACCCTTATCAACAAAGAAACCTCTTTTGTTGGAGTGCCCCCACTCCCAACAAGTCTTCAGCGATTTGCAGTTAACCTGTTCTTCAGAAAAGGATTCATTAGTTATGTTATCTTTAGTATCAATAATACAATCAGAAATATCATTCAACTTATTATCAGGCACGGAGTCCACGTATATTTAGTAGCCGTTTTATTTTATTAAACTTAAACCACAACTTGGTTTAATATACACAGCACTAAGTCTACCAAATACTGGAAATACTGCTGGCGCAGTTGCGGTACTGGTAGTGACAGTTGTGGCTTTGACAGTTTTCGTGGTGCTGTATTGCTGATTGACCTTGCCCTAATGTGTGTTTTCATGGTGTGATGCTGCTGTTGGTACAAAACCTATTATTAAAAACTAAGTTTTTTACAAATCTTTTAAAATTTTGTAATTCGACGTATAACTTGAACGAAATTGGAAGTTCTGATTTGTCAACTAAACACATTTTTCTGGGACCCTAATGAAAGAAGATAATTGTAATATCGTAACTAACCACAACAAAATAAAAATTATTTATTTTTATTATCAACTATTGTTCAAATATTATTTAACACAATTTTTATGTGTGTGTTTTAAAAGAACACGGCAAAAGGAAAACTTAGCTATCGATTTCAGGTATGTAAGCAAATACGCAAAAGGTGACTGTTTCCCATTACCTGATATCTCAAATGTTTTGCAGCGTGTAGGTAGTTCCTCGTTTTATAGCTGTTTCGAAGCTCAGAGTGGATACTGGCAGGTACCCAATCATCCCGATTTGTAGTGGTTTACTGCTTTCATATGTAACGATGGGTTGTACGAATTCACCAGAATGTCCTTTGGTTTAAAATCGGCAGATACTTCATCCCATTATTTTTTTGCAAAACCCTTTTCTATGATATCGTCATCTATTCACCAATCTGGGAGAGTCACCTAGATCATTTATATAAATTTTCTTTTATCTTATACTATCTACAAATCTATTTAGATAATTTTATTTTGACATTAATAATTTGGTTTGAATAATTTTCTAAACTGACACACTTGTTGTCATGTTTGATTGTATTCCCGTGAGTTTCAGGTCACCGCATAAATTAAAATCTGATTCAGATTTTTTTCTCAGAGTAAAATAATACATATCTTGTTACAGTTTAATTTTTCAATGTTTAATAATTGAACAGCCAGTACGCTGAACAACATAGTCTGGTCGAACAGCAAAGGTACACTCGTAATTATAATCTCCGTAGTTCCGAGTTCCGAGAGGGAATATTCAATAGATCATTTAGTTTTTATTTTATCGCCCGACGCTGGTCGGAGCAAATTTTTTTCTAGATGGATAGGTCCTTGCATCGTAGTAGAAAAACTAACCTCACACGCATACAAGATTGACCTTGAACGTATCCGGCGACACGCAAATATCACTAGAATGCGAAAATATCATCCTCGCAACCAAGAAGCCATCGCAAATAATTGTTCTATCAGTTATAACAACGACGTTGATTTTAGTGACGTAAATCCCAGATGCAAAGGAGATACTGGTATTAATTTTGATGACGTTGACTTGCGCAACCTGTCGTAATCAAAGGTTAAGGATATAAAAACTTTTAAATAACAATTTTCTAATATTTTCTCAACAAATATAGGCAAATACGAATTGATGCACCATGAAATTAAGATATCACCTGACTTTAAACCCAAACGTTTCAAAGCCTACAAGGATATCTGAATTATTAAAGGACGACGTTGCCCGTCAATTGCATGATATGTTAGAGCAAGGTATCGTCGTACCTTCTCAGAGCGAGATGGTGAGTCCCATTGTGTGTTTTAAAAGAATACGGCAAGAAGAAAGGTGTCCGCTAAGCTATCGATTTCAGATATGTAAACAAATATTCATAAGGTGACTGTTTCCCATTACCTGATATTCCAGATGTTATGCAGCTTGTAAGTAGTTCCTCGTTCATTAGATACTGGCAGGTACCCATTTATCTCGATTCGCAGTGGCTTAATTAAAATAAGCGAAACGGCTGACTCTCAATCTACTTATATAATGTCTCAACCTCACTTACTGGTTGGGACTAAAACTCTGTCTCATGTGGTTTAACAAATAGCAAATCTTTATGCAATCATAACCAGACGAGCAAACTGTAATAAAAAAGCTGTTTAGCAATGGTTTTCGAAATTTTCGCCATCTGTATATCTAATTTTCAGAGCGCTGAGCAAATTGTGTGCCTCTAGGAGATCAATATTTACTTTCTGTTCCCCCGTCGGCCTATACGTCGGCGGTTCGCATCTCACTGGCATTACTCAAGTTGAGTGTTTCGTGAAAACAACTCCTTTAAAAGAAGAAAACAATTGGTTTATTCGAAATACCTGGCTCAACTGTTGTTCTTCTTGGTGTTGTTTTTTATTTTCTGGTAGATGTAGGTCCTGGTAATATGGAATTACTTTTGTAATTTTTTTAATACAATCAAATTAAAATTATAATTAAATCATTTCAGCATTATTTTGTCATAAACTGCATTATTGTTTGTTGATATTTCAAAATTCTAATAATTATGATAAAATTGCTAGAATAAAGTTGTAGTAACTTAATTAAACGTTGCATAGGAATACCCGTGATCTATTTAATCAAGTAGTTATTTTTAGATAAAAAATTTAAAAAAATTGAAATTTTATTTTTAATTTTCAAAAGCAGTTGTGTCGGAAGGTCGTTTATTATTAAACAGATGTGTTTACTAACCTTGCCGAACCGACACGATATATCCACAAAAGTGTCCGAATTAGTAAAAGAATTAAAACGATCTGTTGAATTATCATTGAATTCAGCGAAGTATGTGTCAATAATAACAGATGGTCTCGGCTATGTTATTCATCGGCAATGATGGGAATAACTTGCAATCATTTTGATTGAAACATCAATAAAATAAGAAGAGCTTTTCTGACTTGAAGAACAATTATGCAACCCATTACAGGCTTTGCTCTTAGCAGATGTCGGCATAATTTGGGTGACGACAAGCTGGAAGCTGAAGTTTTTTTTTATAAAATCAAGAACGAATTTTTAAGCTAAATAAATTTTTTAAACATGTCTTTGTTGCAAAGTGTTTTTTAGATAGTAAATTTCTTCTTGGTAGTTTACCTAAAAAATTGAAAAAAAAAACAACAACTGAATTTAACTGTAACTGAAACTGAATCTTTAAAGATTCAGTTTACTGAAACTGAATCTTTGTAAAGTTTCAGTTACTTTAACTGAAACTGAATCTTTTTTCAAAACTGTAACAACCCTAGTTCTACCAAAAGAAGTTGCTCAAAACTCGCGAATCTGTTTATTAACGCCAACCAATCAAAAGCCAGCTTTTTCTATTTCTGCGTAAAAAGTGACGCTTAATTTACAAATTATCTTCACAAAATTTAAACTTCTTACGCTCAAATGCTCATAAAACAGTTTAGTTATTTATTTCTATATTTTTTAACGAAACTTTTATTTTCCGTTTGCTTATGGAGCTGCCCGAAGAATGTTGTTGATTATCAAATGCTTTAAACTAGTTTAACTCCTCTGTGTAAACGATTATGTACACTCAACTAGGCTACGTTTTCGAAATTCTCCAGTATTTAAAAAGCAATGCAACCTGAAAACACACCCTTATTTGAAAATAGCTGAAGGGGGTGCCGGTTATGGGAATCGTACCACTCTTTAAAGGAAGACCATGCTCAAACATCTTAAAGACAAGAAATTTATCAAACACTGGTTTTTAGAATAACATAAATTTTAATTCTAAAAACAAATTATAAGTTTCAACTTATTAAATAACTATAATAATAACTGTTATCTAGCTTCAAAAATTATTATATTGAGCACAATTCAGTCGAGCAGAAGAGTCAGATCTTCATCCACGACTTTATTTCTTGTGTCCACCACACATATCAAGAGTTCTGTAGACAGAAGGTTCGGGGTTGCCAGACTGAGAATCGTTTGCCAGTTGCCGTTACAGTGGCTGTGACACTTCAGTGCTTCCGAAGAGACATTCTAAACACTGACTAACACCACTTTAAACATTGTCAAATTTTAATTCAATTTAGAGACACTGTTAGCAACTTTTGTCGTGCTGGCTGAAGTAAACTGGGAAGTGTAGATTATGAGGATTTTGTAAATAAATAATGCACATCATATCATAGTCAAATTGTTTGCTGTTTGTTATAACACACAAGCAAACAGTTTTGACATTGAGATAATGCTTAGCAATATCCTCAGGTGCAGAAGAACGTCTTACAACAATAATAGACGTGTAACTGGAGGAAAGATACAAGAGCTATTTTAAAAAGCATCAAAACCCTGCAGAACAAAGAAGACATTTTCTCAAGAACTTGATAAGTTTCTATATATCACTTTAAATAAAAAGGTTAATAACTGCTCACATTGGCCAACTCTGACATTTACACATATTTCACTATTATAGATATTATTTACAAGACCACTAATATAAAGTGAATTATCTTAAACTTTGTCACAGCAATTTTTTTTCGTTTTGACACATTTATTTTTGTTTCAGTTTTTATTTTCAGCAATGCTTAATGTATTTAAAAAAAAACTTGATACAATTTTTCACTGCTAACACAAAATAGTCAATCATTATGGTAAATAAAAGATACATTTAAATCAATTTTAAATTATGTTTCAAAATACACGTTTTTTAGGTTGCTGCTCATGTTGTTGCGTCTTCCAGATGTGAGCATTACACATATTGAAAACAAACGTTCTGTAACGCTTTTGAACATGGCAGAGATAATATATTCTGGGCAAAATCTTTTAAAACTGAAAAGCCTGTCTTTTCCTCATTCAGTTATGCAGTTCTCCTCATCAGACGATGGCTTATGATCTCCATTTTGCAGGGCTGTGAGATATGCTGTCACCTCGAGGTCCGTTTCAGATTTAGACATTACCGTTTGAACCTGTTAGGGGACAGCTGAGGTAGCTAAATATTTAAAATGTTTTACAGGTCGTGAATTAAGCATTGCTGAAAATAAAAACTGAAACAAAAATAAATGTGTCAAAGCGAAAAAAAATGTAACAAAAATAATGTTAAAACTACAATAGAAACTGAAATAGAAATGACCTTTTTCAAACTACAATAGAAACTGAAATAGAAATGACCTTTTTAAAAGAAAATAAAAATTAAAGTTTTAGTAAATTCAAAACTAATACTAAACTAGTATGTATGCTAGCAATTTTGCATAACACGGTGGTCGCGGTGGTAAGCAGTCAGCAGTTGATCAAATTAGTGCGCTCAGGCGTGTATTAAAAGTTATTCGCAATTGTACGTTGTCAATTCTAAACATAGATATCTAGATAGGCTATCGTAGTTTATTAGCTGCTAGTGAAGTGGTATTTTTCTGGCGTTGGTGCTGGAAAAATTATGTATACTTTCATCAAGGTTCAAACTTCGAACCATATCATAGACTGGTAGATCTAGCAGTTTTTCAAGGCAACATGGGAAATTTTCATAGACAAGCCAATTTTTATACCATTCAATAGAGAACATGTTGTAGAATGTCTGTATGAAGATACCACAAATGAGCACTTATGGTACTCTAGTTATTAAGGATTTTAGACGTACTCTTTTTTCTCATTACGTAAGACAATGTTGCGTTACGCGCAATAACATATTTACTCGCTTAGCCAATAAGAATTCAATAGTCTCGTTTTCTATGCTATATTTGCGTTGTCTTTGTATTCATTTTGCATTGCCGGTTTTATCGCGTTTGAATTCCATTTTTCTTCAATATCTTAATGTTTTATTTAAGCCTTAGATTTTTATTTGGACGATTTTGGATCTTTAGCAGCGTTTTTTTTTAAATTCTTATATATTTATATAGTTGTATAGTTTGTATAGCATTGTACATAGTTTTCTCTTCAATCAGTCTTTTGTGTTTGTCATTCTGTTATTTTTTTATTTTCTTTTATTCGTGTTATTACATCTGTTAAGTTTGGTTATGGAAAATTT
This sequence comes from Erpobdella octoculata, assembly GCA_963978895.1. Taxonomy (NCBI): domain Eukaryota; kingdom Metazoa; phylum Annelida; class Clitellata; order Hirudinida; family Erpobdellidae; genus Erpobdella; species Erpobdella octoculata. The sequence goes on from OZ022241.1 coordinate 38,279,923, forward strand.
GTATTGTATTAGCACATTTTTTAATCTAAATGTAACTAATATCGCAATGGAGTGCGTTGTGTGAAAATCTGCTACTGAAGAAAAACTAAAAATAATCTAAATATTGAAACAAAATGGGAAAATTTCTCTATTGAATTCTGCAATTGTAATTGGAAAGTTACCTCAACTGAAAATGCAGCCAGTTTGCATGTTTTGAGAACTCATTTTCAGGAAATGAAATTGAAGTATTTCTTAGACAATGATAGATGGAGTTGGGAAAAATAGACTTTAAGTTGTGTCTCATTAATACTGATATAGACTCTAGAGGCAGCACCTGATAGCCCAGATAGCCTAATTATTATTGTATAAGTTGTAAATGTGGAATTATTAAAAAAGGCCATGCTCTTCTAAAAATAGTTCATGTTTTAAATATGAGCTACATTGTATCTGCCTGTAAACATCGCTATGGTAAAGTTTGTAATAAATCTCTTCATACTGATAATCTTGAAGTAGATATGTTTTAGGGCAATATATGTGGAGGCCTGTATGAAGAAACTTCTAAAACCGATGAGATATTATTTTAATTAGGCTTGTCCAAAATCAGTCTTTGTTGTTGGACTTATTTATTTAAGTTGGCAAAAAAGTTGATGCTCTTAAAACAGTTTTGAAGGTACTTGTATATGCTTGTAAATGTTGCTGTGACAAAGTTTAAAATAATTCACTTTATATTAGTGGTCTTGTAAATAATATCTATAATAGTGAAATATGTGTAAATGTCAGAGTTGGCCAATGTGAGCAGTTATTACATTTTTATTTAAAGTGATATATAGAAACTTATCCAGTTCATGAGAAAATGTCTTCTTTGTTCTGCAGGGTTTTGATGCTTTTTAAAATAGCTCTTGTATCTTTCCTCCAGTTACACGTCTATTATTGTTGTAAGAAACCAGCCAGTCACAAAAGGGCTATCGTCCGACCTCGACTCAAGAAAACGGGGATGGATCCCGTTGATCCCAAAAGCTACCGCCCCATATCAAACCTATCGTTCATCTCAAAATTTATTGAACGTGTCGTACACCGTCAGCTTTCTTCACATATCGAATCGATGAATCTGCTTCCGCAGGTTCAGTCTGGTTTTCGCAAGTACATCAGTACAGAGACAGCAATCGGGAAAGTTTACAACGACATTATTCTTTCACTTGACAGGAGCCAACCGACTGCGCTCGTGCTCCTTGACTTCAGTGCGGCTTTCGACTGTGTCGATCATGTTCTCCTTACTGATCTCCACACTAGCTTTGGCGTGACTTCAACCGCACTTGACTGGATTGGGTCTTTTCTATCAAATCGAACACATCTTGTCCGATTAGGCCGGGCGACGTCGAGAGTATCGGCCGTTGACTGTGGTGTGCCTCAGGGTTCAATCTTAGGTCCACTTCTCTTCATCCTTTACACAAGCCATATTACTCGGATTGCTTCTTCTCACGACGTGCAGACTCATCTTTACGCTAATGATACTCAGCTGTACATTCATTTTGACGTAACCGACCTGCAGTCCGTTAGAGAGCGTCTTGTCGCCTGTGTCAGCGAGATTCGCGTTTGGTCCTCGTCTATGAGATTGAGCCTAAACCCCTCTAAAACAGAACTTATCTGGTTCCATCGAGGGAACACCTCAACGCGACACCTGGATGACTGTAGTCTTCAAATCAGTACTGACTGCGTCATCACCCCCGTGAAGTCTATTAGAAATCTTGGGGTGATACTGGATAGCTCCTTGCTTATGAATCTACATATATCGGCCGTGGCACGATCTTGTTTCTTCCACCTACGCCGCATCCGACAGATCAAGGGTGCCCTAAACAAACACTGCGTGCGGATTTTGGTCCAGGCTCTTGTTGTTTCTAGATTAGATTATTGTAACGTGGTCCTTGCAGGCCTGCCGATGACTGCTCTTCGCCCGCTCACTGCGGTTCTTCATGCTGCTGCACGTCTTGTCGGTGGCATCTCTCGACGGGACCACATCACGCCTCTTCTCCGCCAACTACACTGGCTCCCCCTACCGGAAAGAGTGACCTTAAAACTCTGCTTACTGGTTTACAATATCTTAACAAATCGTGCCCCTGCCTACATGACACGGATGATAAGCCTGTGCTCCTCTCATTCTGGTTGTCAACATCTACGTTCGTCCTCCCATGGTGACGCTGTCATCCCAAGAACTCGTCGAAGTTTCGGTAAACGAGCATTCGCCGTTTCCGGGCCCGGTGCATGGAACCAACTACCTAAATCTATCCGAAGTGCTGTTCTAAATGAGGACTTCAAAGCATTGTTAAAAAAACACTTTTTTAATTTGACATATTGTTAATGGCATTCTTAGTGCAAGACTCTTGTTTTGTTTTAGAAAAAATAAAATAAAATAAAAAAATATAAAAAAAAGACGTTTTTCTACACCTGAGGATATTGCTAAGCATTGTCTCAATGTCAAAACTGTTTGCTTGTGTGTTATAACAAACAGCAAATAATTTGACTATGATATGATGTGCATTATTTATTTACAAAATCCTCATAATCTACACTTCCCAGTTTACTTCAGCCAGCACGACAAAAGTTGCTAACAGTGTCTCTAAATTGAATTAAAATTTGACAATGTTTAAAGTGGTGTTAGTTTAGAATGTCTCTTCGGAAGCACTGAAGTGTCACAGCCACTGTAACGGCAACTGGCAAACTATTCTCAGTCTGGCAACCCCGAACCTTCTGTCTACAGAACTCTTGATATGTGTGGTGGACACAAGAAGTAAAGTCGTAGATGAAGATCTGACTCTTCTGCTCGACTGAATTGTGCTCAATATAATAATTTTTGAAGCTAGATAACAGTTATTATTATAGTTATTTAATAAGTTGAAACTTATAATTTGTTTTTAGAATTAAAATTTATGTTATTCTAAAAACCAGTGTTTGATAAATTTCTTGTCTTTAAGATGTTTGAGCATGGTCTTCCTTTAAAGAGTGGTACGATTCCCATAACCGGCACCCCCTTCAGCTATTTTCAAATAAGGGTGTGTTTTCAGGTTGCATTGCTTTTTAAATACTGGAAAATTTCGAAAACGTAGCCTAATTGAGTGTACATAATCGTTTACACATAGGAGTTAAACTAGTTTAAAGCATTTGATAATCAACAACATTCTTCGGGCAGCTCCATAAGCAAACGGAAAATAAAGGTTTTGTTAAAAAATATAGAAATAAATAACTAAACTGTTTTATGAGCATTTGAGCGTAAGAAGTTTAAATTTTGTGAAGATAATTCGTAAATTAAGCGTCACTTTTTACGCAGAAATAGAAAAAGCTGCCTTTTGATTGGTTGGCGTTAATAAACAGATTCGCGAGTTTTGAGCAACTTCTTTTGGTAGAACTAGGGTTGTTACAGTTTTGAAAAAAGATTCAGTTTCAGTTAAAGTAACTGAAACTTTACAAAGATTCAGTTTCAGTAAACTGAATCTTTAAAGATTCATTTTCAGTTACAGTTAGATTCAGTTGTTTTTCTTTTTTCAATTTTTTAGGTAAACTACCAAGAAGAAATTTACTATCTAAAAAACACTTTGCAACAAAGACATGTTTAACAAATTTATTTAGCTTAAAAATTCGTTCTTGAATTTATAAAAAAAAAACTTCAGCTTCCAGCTTGTCGTCACCCAAATTATGCCGACATCTGCTAAGAGCAAAGCCTGTAATGGGTTGCATAATTGTTCTTCAAGTCAGAAAAGCTCTTCTTATTTTATTGATGTTTCAATCAAAATGATGGCAAGTTATTCCCATCATTGCCGATGAATAACATAGCCGAGACCATCTGTTATTATTGACACATACTTAGCTGAATTCAATGATAATTCAACAGATCGTTTTAATTCTTTTACTAATTCGGACACTTTTGTGGATATATCGTGTCGGTTCGGCAAGGTTAGTAAACACATCTGTTTAATAATAAACGACCTTCCGACACAACTGTTTTTGAAAATTACAAATAAAATTTCAATTTTTTTTTAATTTTATATCTAAAAATAACTACTTGATTAAATAGATCACGGGTATTCCTATGCAACGTTTAATTAAGTTACTACAACTTTACTCTAGCAATTTTATCATAATTATTAGAATTTTGAAATATCAACAAGCAATAATGCAGTTTATGACAAAATACTGTTGAAATGATTTAATTATACTTTTAATTTGTATTAAAAAAATTACAAAAGTAATTCCATATTACCAGGACCTACATCTACCCGAAAATCAAAAACAACACCAAGAAGAACAACAGTTGAGCCAGGTATTTCGAATAAACCAATTGTTTTCTTCTTTTAAAGGAGCTGTTTTCACGAAACACTCAACTTGAGTAATGCCAGTGAGATGCGAACCGCCGACGTATAGGCCGACGGGGGAACAGAAAGTAAATATTGATCTCCTAGAGGCACACAATTTACTCAGCGCTCTGAAAATTAGATATACAGATGGCGAAAATTTCGAAAACCATTGCTAAACAGCTTGTTTATTACAGTTTGCTCGTCAAGGTATGATTGCATAAAGATTTGCTATTTGTTACACCACATGAGACAGAGTTTTAGTCCCAACCAGTAAGTGAGGTTGAGACATTATATAAGTAGATTCAGAGTCAGCCGTTTCGCTTATTTTAATTAAGCCACTGCGAATCGAGATAAATGGGTACCTGCCAGTATCCACTCCGAGCATCAAAACAACTAATGAACGAGGAAATACTTACAAGCTGCATAACATCTGGAATATCAGGTAATGGGAAACAGTCACCTTATGAATATTTGTTTACATATCTGAAATCGATAGCTTAGCGGACACCTTTCTTCTTGCCGTATTCTTTTAAAACACACAACGGGACTCACCATCTCGCTCTAAGAAGGTACGACGATACATATCCTGAAATTGACGGGCAGCGTCGTCCTTTAATAATTCAGATATCCTTGTAGGCTTTGAAACGTTTGGGTTTAAAGTCAGGTGATATCTTAATTTCATGGTGCATCAATTCGTATTTGCCTATATTTGTTGAGAAAATATTAGAAAATTGTTATTTAAAAGTTTTTATATCGTTAATCTTTGATTACGACAGGTTGCGCAAGTCAACGTCATCAAAATTAATATCAGTATCTCCTTTGCATCTGGGATTTACGTCACTAAAATCAACGTCGTTGTTATAACTGATATAACAATTATTTGCGATGGCTTCTTGGTTGCTAGGATGATATTTTTGCATTCTAGTGATATTTGCGTGTCGCCGGGTACGTTCAATATCAATCTTGTATGCGTGTGAGGTGAGTTTTTTTACTACGATGCAAGGACCTATCCATCTAGAAAAAAATTTGCTCCGACCAGCGTCGGGCGATAAAATGAAAACTAAATCATCTATTGAATATTCCTTCTCGGAACTCGGAACTACGGAGATTATAATTACGAGTGTATCTTTGCTGTTCGACCAGACTATGTTGTTCAGCGTACTGGCTGTTCAATTATTAAACATTGAAAAATTAAACTGTAGCAAGATATGTATTATTTTACTCTGAGAAAAAAATCTTAATCAGATTTTAATTTATGCGGTGACCTGAAACTAACGGGAATACATATCAAACATGACAACAAGTGTGTCAGTTTAGAAAATTATTCAAACCAAATTATTAATGTCAAAATAAAATTATCTAAATAGATTTGTAGATAGTATAAGATAAAAAAAATTTATATAAATGATCTAGGTGACTCTCCCAGCTTTGTGAATAGATGACGATTTCATAGAAAAGGGTTTTGCAAAAAAAATAATGGGATGAAGTATCTGCCGATTTTAAACCAAAGGACATTCTGGTAAATTCGTACAACCCATCGTTACATATGAAAGCAGTAAGCCACTACAAATCGGGATGATTGGGTACCTGCCAGTATCCACTCTGAACCTCGAAACAGCTATAAAACGAGGAACTACCTACACGCTGCAAAACATTTGAGATATCAGGTAATGGAAAACAGTCACCTTTTGAGTATTTGTTTATATACCTGAAATCGATAGCTAAGTTTTCCTTTTGCCGTGTTCTTTTAAAACACACACATTAAAACTGTGTAAAAAACATTTGAACCATAGTTGATAATAAAAATAAATAATTTCTATTTTGTTGTGGTTATTTACTATATTACAATTATCTTCTTTCATTAGGGTCCCAGAAAAATGTGTTTAGTTGACAAATCAGAACTTCCAATGGCGATGTGCATCGAATTACAAAATTTTAAAAGATTTGTAAAAAACTTAGTTTTTAGTAATAGGTGTTGTACCAACAGCAGCATCAAAATATGAAAACACTCATTAGGGCAAGGGCAATCAGCAATTCAGCACCACGAAAACTGTCAAAGCCACAACTGTCATTACCAGTACCGCAACTGCACCAGCAGTATTTCCAGTATTTGGTAGACTTAGAGCTGTGTATATTAAACCAGATTGTCGTTTAACTTTAATAAAATAAAACGGCTACTAAATATACGTGGACTCCGTGCCTGATAATAAGTTGAATTATATTTCTGATTGTATTATTGATACTAAAGATAACATAACTAATGATTCCTTTTCTGAAGAACAGGTTAACTGCAAATCGCTGAAGACTTGTTGGGAGTGGGGGCACTCCAACAAAAGAGGTTTCTTTGTTGATAAGGGTTTGTTATTTCATCGTGAAAATCTTTGGGGCATACGGGCCAAAAGCACCCAAAACTCTACTATCGTGTCGGTTCGGCAAGGTTAGTAAACACATCTGTTTAATAATAAACGACCTTCCGACACAACTGCTTTTGAAAATTACACAAAAAAAATTTCAATTTCTTTTATTTTATATCTAAAAATAACTACTTGATTAAATAGATTACGGGGATTCCTATGCAACGTTTAACTAAGTTACTACAACTTTATTCTAGCAATTTTATCATAATTATTAGAATTTTGAAATATCAACAAGCAATAATGCAGTTTATGACAAAATAATGCTGAAATGATTTAATTATACTTTTAATTTGATTGTATTAAAAAAATTACAAAAGTAATTCCATATTAACAGGACCTACATCTACACGAAAACCAACAACCAAACCAAGAAGAACGACAGTTGAGCCAAGTATTTTGAATAAACCTATTGAAATTTTTTTCTTCTTTTAAAAGAGTTCTTTCCACGACTATAATTATTATAAATTATTTTTTCAAGTCAATCATATTAAACAATTACGAATTTCAAATCAACAGAAACGGCTACTGCAAATCTTTTTGATTCAAAAAGTACAAGAATCGTGACAATTACGAATTTCAAATCAACAGAATCGGCTACTCCAAATCTTTTTGATTCAAACAGTACAAGAATCGTGACGAGTAGGTTTATTATATAAATTTGTTAGCAATAATTGTTTGTATAATAAAAAAAAACAACAATAAAAGTTGAAATAACTTGATCTTTTTCTCATATTGTTATCATTATAATTAGGGATGTCACGGGTAGTACTTTTTGGAGTTTTCGGGTTCGGGTTCGGGTTCGGGTTTGTGAAACTAGAGTTTTCGGGTTCGAGTTCGGGTTCGGGTTTGTGAAACTAGAGTTTTCGGGTTCGGGTTCGGGTTCGGGTTTGTAAAACTCGAGTTTTCGGGTTCGGGTTTGTGAAACTCAGGTTTTCGGGTTCGGGTTCGGGTTCGGGTTTGTAGTTTTCCAAAAACCGGGTTCGGGTTCGGGTTCGGGTTCGGGTACTGGTTTATGATTTCAAATTCCTGGAATTATTTTAAATTTACTTAGTGTATATACATATACAAACGAGAGCGATCAATTCATCCATTGGACATTACACGTATTGAATAAACTCTAACAAGTTAATTTTTTTAGCTTTCCAAATAATGTGATTTCTTTGGCCGAAGGAGGCTTAATTATTTTAGTTCGTTCGTGGCTCGGTCCGGCCAGATAATAATGCGGATTAGTGGTCTAGTTTACACACTCACCAATAAAATGAACTATTTGTGTTATTTGTTACGCAAAGGTGATAATACAAAACTTGCAGGGCTTGCGATTAGCATAATACGTTACCTCTTAAATTATTGTAATTTATTAATTTTTTCGCGGCTCGGTCCGGTCGGGCAATCAGGCGGATTAGTGTCCTAGCTTACACATTTGCCAATAAAATAACTGTGGCGCATAGATCATTTATAGACTTTGCCAGTTAAAGTTTAGGATTATGCAAGATTATCTTTATAACAAAGGGTCTTTGTTATATCAGAAAAACTTTGAGTATATGAATGAATAAATATAAGGTTATATAACTGAAGTAAAAAGTTTAGAGTCATGGCTTTCCGCGATTTCTTCGACCGAAGGAGGCTTAATTATTTTAGTTCGTTCGCGGCTCGGTCCGGCCTGATTATAATCAAACGGATTAGCGGTTTAGTTTACACAATCACTAATAAAATGACGTATTTGTGTTATTTGTTACGCAAAGGTGATAATACAAAACTTCTACGCTCGCGATTAGTATAATATGTTACGTCAACAAAACTTGTAATTTATTAATCTCTAAGACACAGCTTTTATAAAGATTTATTTGTTCACAACTCCGAGTTCGGGTATTAGGCTTATAAATTTTCGGGTTCGAGTTCGGGTTCGGGTATCAAGTTTTCACATTTTCGGGTTCGAGTTCGGGTTCGGGTATCAAGTTTTCTCATTTTCGGGTTCGGGTTCGGGTTCGGGTATCAAGTTTTCACATTTTCGGGTTCGGGTTCGGGTACCAAATTTTCACACTTTCGGGTTCGAGTTCGGGTTCGGGTATCAGAAAAAGACCGGGTAGTACCGAACTCGGGTTCGGGTTCGGGTACCCGTGACATCCCTAATTATAATAATTATATCGGGTGCAGGCCAATTCGTCGCAAAGCCGTTTCGTCGAAAGGTACATTTTTGTCGCGACATTGCGACGAAACGGCCGACCTTTGCGACGAAAAGTCTAACCATTTCGGTGAGCAGTATTCCGCTGCATGGCGAAGCAGATGGCCACTTATTGACAAAGACCACTAGACCGCCGAATGCAAGGGGAATTCCGCAATCTGCATGAGCCATGTCAGCACAACAGGTTGCTGCAAGCTTCCTACCGTTGCAACTGGGTTGTATAATAATAACAAAAACAAAGATGGAAATTGAATAAAATTGATTTTTTTCAAATTATATTTTGAAGTCAAGTGGTTAATAGACAATTAAAATTAATTTAAAGTTACGGATCCAACAAGTCCCAATGCAACAATGACGACAAGCGGTGAGACAATTTCTATTGAAGCGTTATTTTTTTTAATGTATTTTTTATGATATAAAACTATTTTTTAATTAATTTTATAATAACAAAAACAAAGATGGACGTTTAATAAAATTGATTTTTTTTAATTATAATTTTAAATCAAGTGCTTAATAAACAATTAAAATTAATTCATAATTATAGTTTTTACAAGTACCAAACCGTCTACAATGTCAAGAAATGAGAAAATTTCTAAAAAAAAAACTTATTAGCATTTTAACTATAATCTCATGTTTAGTTTTAAATGTTTTTATTGTTGAAAATCAAGTTATCTGGTAATAGGAATTACAATTCCCAGCTCCTTTGATATTTTTTGGTTTGCAGATTTTTACAAAATAATGCTGAAATGATTTGATTATACTTTTAATTTGATTGTATTAAAAAAATTACAAAATAATTCCAAACACTCAACTTGAGTAATGCCAGTGAGATTCGAACCGCCGACTTATAGGCCGACGGGTGAACATTTTTCCGCATTACCACCACCGCCTCCTTTATCGCAAAAGCACTAAGCTTTACGGCTATCATCTCATGCTCAGTTAAAAACGTTTTTTTAATTAATTGGCTTGGGTCTGGCTCGCAAGTAGAATGGCCAAGTGTTTTTGTTATCCCTACATCTCTGAAGCTTCAATGACAACGTTTAACTTTTATTGTAAATTTAAAAAATAAAGAAAATAAAGCAGCTTAAAAAAAGTCAATCGCTTCATAAACTGAAAATATGCATGTGTAATAGATCAAATAAACAATTCACAAGACAATAATATTTTTGCGTTAACTTCACCAGCTTACATTCCTTTAAATCTTGAAACATCAAGTAAAGTTAGACAAATATCTCAAGGGCAGCGAAAAATGTACTGATTACATTTTCATTTTTTTTATAACATAACAATTTATTTCATATCTCAATAAAAAGTAACAAATATAAGCAACTTTCCAACAAGTACACTCTTGTTGTCATAAAGCTCTTACAATTAGGAAAATTAAAAAAAATTATCAAGTAGGTTAAGCAATTTACAACAAGTATTCTCTTGTCATCAGATTATTGAAATTAACAAAAGTTAAAAAATTCATAATCAACAAATCTAATTGTCCTAATATTACTTTAAACTGAATAATACACATGTATATATAAGATTTTATGCATAACACCAATCGAGCACTTTCTAATAATGGAATGCCCAGGAAGACTGCCTCTCTAGAAGTCGTTAGAAAACTGCTGCAAAAGTCAGGGAAAACAACCAGTTGGTTTGATTGCCATGATTAATAAACATGAATTTGCTAGAAATAGCCCGTCAAAAATGTCGAATTTTTTAAGTCACATTATATATTATTTTCCGATTGCAGCGCCACCTCTTTTGATCTTTAGGATTGACAGTGTACAATTTCGAATAACTTTTATTACATGCCTGCACGCACTAATTTTAGCAACTGCAGACTGCTGACCATACATACATACATACATACATACATACATACATACATACATACAGACAGACAGACAGACATAAGGTATTATGTATGTTGATTGTGTCGCATTGCACCCTCGTACCAATTTTAGCTTTTCTGAATGAAGTGCCTAACGCCTTCAGAAAGTAAATATTGATCTCCTGGAGGCACACAATTTAGTCAGCGCTCTGAAAATTAGATATACAGATGGCGAAAATTTCAAAAACCATTGCTAAACAGCTTGTTTATTTGATTTTGCACGTCATGTTATGATTGCATAAAGATTTGCTATTTGTTAAACCACATGAGACTGCGTTTCAGTCCCAACCAGTAAGTGAGGTTGAGACATTATATAAGTAGATTCAGAGTCAGCCGTTTTGCTTATTTCAATTAAGCCACTGCGAATCGAGATAAATGGGTACCTGCCAGTATCCACTCCGAGCATCAAAACAACTAATGGACAACGAATTACCTACACGCTGCAAAACATCTGAGATAACGGGTAATCGGAAACAGTCACCTTCTGAATTTTTGTTTATATATCTGAAATCGATAGCTAAGCTTTCGTTTTGCCGGCCCCCAGGCTGATGATGATGATCTCCGCTGATGTTGGTTGGGAGACTCTGTCGACTGCGCCAGAAAGGATGTCACAACTTTATCTCACAGGCTTCCCCGAGAGAGTGCCGTTGTGGCCAGGTTTTTTCATTATTTGCTAAGAGCAAAGCCTGTAATGGGTTGCATAATTGTTCCAAAAGTCAGAAAAGCTCTTCTTATTTTATTGTTGTTTCAATCAAGATAATGGCAAGTTATTCCCATCATTGCCGATGAATAACATGGCCGAGACCATCTGTTGTGATTGCACATACTTAGCTGAATTCAATGATAATTCAACAGATCGATTTAATACTCTACGTCCTGTTGATCAAACAAGTACAGGAAACGTGATGAGTAGGTATATTTAATAAATTTATAAGCAATTTTTGTGTTGTTATTTTATTGTTTTTATAATATCAAAAACAAAAATAAAAGTTAAAATAACTTGATCTTTTTCTCATATTGTTATCATTATGTCAACAATTTATTTAGAAATTCTGCCAGTCTCATAGAAAAATTGTTTTATACTTTTAAGTTATCAAGAAAACGTTATTTAAACAAATGTATTTTTTTATTTAAAACTATTTTTTAATTATTTTTATAATAACAAAAACAAAGATGAAAATTGAATAAAATTGATTTTTTAAAATTATATTTTTAAGTCAAGTGGTTACTAAACAATTAAAATTAATTTAAAATTACAGATCTTACAAGTAGCAGAATCCTTAAAAGTACAAGAATTCCATCGACGACAAGCGGTGAGACAATTTCTAAAAAAAACTTATCAAGTTATCTGGTATTAGGAATTACAATTTCTGGCTTTTTTCCGATCCCGGAAGTACATGATAAGATCGGGTTTCGTAACCATGAAACCTGTTGGTTTTTGTTTTAAAAAACATTACAAAGCGGCAAAAGTTGGTGTTGAAACAGCATCAATTTGCCACATTTTACTTAAACTGAAGAGGATTCAATCGTGCAACAATCTTGTTGCTACAGAAAACCTCTTAAAGTGGCTACAGTTGGAGTTCAAATGCTATAAATTTTACTGCAATTAATGTGGAATCACTTGTGCAAAAAAAATTCACGGAGTTTATATTTAAATAGAAACAATAAAATATTTATATTATATGTAGTATATCTAATAAAATAAAGTGAATTCCGTGATCCCGAAAACCTATTCCGGAATTACGATCCAGTCAAAAACAGCTAAATCCCAAAATCTCAAAATTGTAATCTCTATCTGGTATCGCCTATGTTTTGTGTTTATGTTGATATGTGCATCAATGTGCCTGAGCATGTATTTAAAGGTTAATTTGAAAATATTTGTGTGTTTAAATATGTTTGTGTGCACGTTTATTTCTCTTTTCTTGTCTCTCTTTCTTTTTCTCCATTCGTCTCTGGGCTATCGGCATCGGACCTTTGATATAATGTTGGTTTACAATCTACCACAAAATAATGCTAAAATAATTTTAATTCTACCTTTATTTTTTAATTACTTTCATAACCACAAAAAAAGATGGGAATTGGAAAAAATTAATTGTTTAAATTATATTTTTAAGTCATTAAACAGTTAAAATTAATTCAAATTTACAGTTTTCCCAAGTACAAAACGGTCTACGACGTCAAGAAGTGAGAGAATTTCCAAAAAAAACTTAATAGCATTTTTAACTATTATCTCATGTTTAGTTGTAAATGTTTTTATTGTTGAAAATCAAGTTATCTGGTATTAGGAATTACAATTCCCAGCTCCTTTGATATTTTTTGGCTTGCAGTTTATTACAAAATAATGCTGAAATAATTTGATTATACTTTTAATTTGATTGTATTATTAAAATTAACAAAAGTTAGAAAATGCATAATCAACAAATCTAATTGTCCTAATATTACTTTAAACTGTGTACAACGACCAGCACTCTTACAAGTACCAGAATACCAAGAACGAAAAGCGGTGAGACAATTTTAAAAAAATTGATTTTTTTTAAATTTATATTATAAATTATTTTTCAAGTCAATCATAATAAAAAATTACGAAAATAATTTCAAATCAACAGAAACTCCGGCTACTAAAAATCCTGCTGTTCCAATAAGTACAGAAATTGTGACAAGTATGTATTTTTAATAAATTTATAAGCCTTTTTGTGTTGTTATTTTATTGTTTTTATAATCAAAAACAACGATAAAAAAATCTACGCGATATTTCATCATTGTTTATTTCATTGAGAGACAACAAATTTTGAATTCCACTTTTAATCATTTCACGTATCACTATCGATCTCAAGCTTTTTATTTCAATTTTTTACTTATAGGGCAAAGGCAATCAGCAATACAGCACCACGAAAAGTGTCAAAGCCACAATTGTCATTACCAGTACCGCAACTGCACCAGCAGTATTTCCAGTATTTGGTAGAATTAGTGCTGTGTATATTAAACCAAGTTGTCGTTTAACTTTAATAAAATAAAACGGCTACTAAATATACGTGGATTCCGTGCCTGATAATCAGTTGAATGATATTTCTGATTGCATTATTGATACTAACGATAACATAACTAATGATTCCTTTTCTGAAGAACAGGTTGACTGCAAATCGCTGAAGACTGGTTGGAGTGGGGGCACTCCAACAAAATAGGTTTCTTTGTTGATAAGGGTTTGTTATTTCATCGTGAAAATCTTTGGGGCATACTGGCCAAAAGCACCCAAAGTTCTTCGCTAAATATCAGAATCTCTCCGCGGATTCAAGAAGTATTCAGCACCCCAAAGACAACGATATAATTCACCGAAACTATCTCAACATAATAAATAATACATAAATTATAAAATCTTAATTAATATATAAATATCCATAACATACATATACTTGATTTCTCGCAAAACACAGAAGCACACTTAAACATATGCACAAAAACAGAGGATAGGGTCCACACTGACAGGCGCTATGAGATCTAGGTGTATTATTTCTTCTGAAGTCATTCAACTTTAGCTGCCATTATCATTTTTTATTTAAAGAAAATATATATTAAATTAACTTAAATATGTCTGGATATAGGTTTATCTGCTAACAAAGAATGCTAAAAATGATCAAGTAAATTTTGATCCTGTAACTTTTCAAATGGTCAACCAAACTAAGAGGACAAAAGTAGAAATTCCAATAAACGTTTTTAACGAGGCTATCCATTTAGAAGCTGGAATGGCCAGTTTTACATTTATGGAACCTGGTTACATAGCTGTTGATGACCTGGCTATTCGAAAAGGAAAATGTGACCAGTCAGGTTAGAAATTTGGAATTAATTAGAGCCAAATTCTTGAGGGTGGAGCGAAGAAGGAAAGAAGAAAGAGGGAGGAAAGGGCACCAGGATGTACAACAATGATATTGCTTTTTGGTAATGAATTTGTTTTATAATTATGTATTAAATGTAAATAGAATTATATTTTTTATAGTAATACCTCCCTTTCCGTGTCTATCTCTCCACAAAGTTGTGTTTGCTTGTGAAGATAGTTCTGGATGCATAAGCAGAAAATTGGTCTGTAACATGAGGGAGAATTGTCCAGATGGTAGTGATAAACGGAGTTGTGGTGTTTATTTTGTTGCTTTTTTACGGATAACAAATCCACCAATTCAACTCCTACAGGGTTTACGGCACCCAAAGCTCTGAGCTTACTATAAAGATCTATTCAAGGAGTGTTCAGCACCCCAAAGACAATGAAACAATTCACCGAAACTATCTCCCTAAACTTACCGGACTCACACATCCTACCTAGTCTTGGACTTCAACGTCCTACGACCTATGACTACCTAAAACAAAATTTTTACTTTCCTGTTATAAGCTACACGAGATTGTCGTTCCTGGTGTTGATGCGGCACCCAGGCTGATGATGATGATTTCCGCTGATGTTGGTTGGGAGATCCTGTCGACTGCGCCAGAAAGGATGTCACAACATTATCTCACAGGCGTCCCCGAGAGAGTGTCGTTGTGGCCAGGTTCTTTCATTATTTGTTTGTTCACTCACCACACCACCACCGTGCATTTTGATGTCGATGTCACCGGACAACCCGCCGTACCTATAAGAAATAGAATAAACACACCGCACACACCGTAGCGGTTTTTCTAAATCCTTATTCCAAAGCTTCAATCTAAGTAAATAGAATGCGGCAAGCAAAACAACTCTGCACGCAAGCGAGATGAATGAATACTGATAGTAAAGTCAAAATGCAGCTAATCAGAGAAGGTACTTGGAAATGTGTGCAAGAAGATATTCCGAACAGTCCATCAGACGAATGGATTGAGTTGGATCAAAGGGCACACAGTTTTAGTTCACTTAGTATCGATGACAGTCAAATTGTTCATGTGCACAAATGTGAATCAGCAAGTGAAATGAAGAAAGAATTGCAAAAGGTACATGAACGTTCAAATTTATGTAACAAACTGTATCTAATTAGACTAATTGTATCAATCGAGATTAAAAGGTGATCAAGAAATGCAAAATTACATTCGCTCGGTTTAAGAGTTGGTTGAACGTCTTCTCAGAATCGGAGAAGACATTCCGGATTTTCATGTTTTCACTACCTGAGTGCTACGAGACATTAGTCACAGCACTTGATGCTCGTCCAGATAATGAATTCACCCTTGAGTATGTGAAAAGAAAACTTATAGATGAATCTAAAAGAAAAAAATGATTCAAGCATCAAGTTAAAATTCAGCATTGAAGATTGTTAGAGTGAATAATATAAAAAAAAAAGAAATACGTGAATGCTTTTTCTGCAAGAAACCAGGTCATTTGAAGAAAGATTGTTAAGCATGGAAAGCAAAAATTGCAACAATAAAGAAAAAAAATCATTACTGAGCAATGACTGAAACAGAAGAAGAATAAACTTTGAATAACGAAATAACATTTGCAATCGTTCATGATGAAATTTCAGCCGATTCGTGGTGTGTTGATTCAGGAGCAACAAGCCATACGACGAATAATTTGAAACTCTTCACAGAATTCGACAACAGCAGGATAGACAAAATCACAATGGCAAATGGACAAGTAACATCAGCTGGAGTAGTAAATGGATATCTTCAATGTATTGTTTCAGATAAAGTGTGAAAATTACAGAAACAAATTTGTAAAATTGAGAGGCTTGCTAGGTATTAGAAAACTTAGTTAACCTTAGGAGGAAGTGTTGGATTATAAAGTCAACTTTTTAGTTATGACTTATTGTTACAACTTTTTAATGTATATCTGTGTTTTGTCTATGCTCGTAGTGTTTCCGAGTCTTGTTGTGATGACCTTGCTGTGCGGAGTTGTTGTTGGAGTTGTAGTATTGTCAGGTATTTGGGCAGTCGTAGATCCTGTAATTTTGAAATAATTTTAACTGTTTAACATTCATTCAACCTAAAAGTATATTTTATAATAATCAAATTGTTTCAACTTTTATTGTTTTTTTGTTATCATTAAAGCAATAAAAATAACAATATGAAAAAAGAGAAAAAAAATGTTAATAAGAGTACTAAAAATACCTGTCACAATTGTCGCTCTGCTTGACTCGGTCGTTAAAGCTGTAGTACTTTTAGTAGTTGTAGTTGGAGTTGTAATACTTGCAGTTGTTGTTGTAGTTGTAGTTGTAATACTTGCAGTTGTTGTTGGAGTTGTAGTTGTGTCAGCTGTGGTTGTTAGAGTTGTAGTACTTGCAGTAGTTGTTGTTGGAGTAAAAGATCAGAATATTTCGAAGCTGACAAAGTTTTAAACGTACAGTTCAATCGTCCATGGAGACAACCGTGACAATGATAGATTTATTTGCCTTACTTTCAAAAGAAGAACAAAAGTATTATTTGCTAAATCAATAGTAAGTGCTACTCAGAATATTACAGAGATATTTCTTTCTATTAAAAAAGAAAAACCTTTCAAGCCTTGTATAACTTTATAGTCTATAATATAAAAAACCGTGGTCTGGACGACCACATACATATTACTTTATATTTATAAAGAAACGTATATTTATGTATTTGTATGAACTGTTTTTAATGATGACATAGAAATTGAGAAAGTAATCATTAATAACAATCGTAGATTAAATTTAATCTGTATGAATCCAGATCGAATTGAAAAAATGATTTGCGATACTGGAGCGCCGAGTCACCATGACTTCGTCTCTGTTGAAGAACTTGTGCTGGTGATTTGCGACATGTCGTACAATTATTTCTGGACTGTTGTCACGAACAGTGGCAAACGGGTGAGATGAGACAGGCAGTTTCTATTTAATTTTGTTCAAAATTCTCATTACATCGAGGTTGTATTTTTTTGTTCTAAATAATAAGTTCTAAAGTCGATAGAGATCTTAAAAAATAAATTCAATAAAGTAGCATTTCTCCAACAGTTACGACTATTGCGAAGGTGATAGTCGTGACTGTGACGTTCGTATTTGACAAACAGAAAATTAATTGCTTGTTCTTTCACTCTCTAACAACATAAGTGTAAATGTGAGAATTGGTTAGTCATGAGTACACTCTTATTAAATGAGTTTTTGTCTATTCAGGGAATGAGAACAAACATCATTTTTTAAAATATGCATTAAAATAAGTTCTATTGTAAGTTTTAAATCACTCCAGACTCAGTGTCATGCCAGGCTACACTGCTTCAATCCTTGAATATGACAACAACGGTGTCCGCCTAATGTTGGACGTGTCGCACAAAGTTGTCAGCAAGGACACGGTGCTTGACTTTGGTAACGGTGTCATGGAAGAATATAGGTTGTTGAACGAACAAAAAATCAAGAAGATCTGGGACAATGTCATAGGAAGGATTGTTATGACAGCGTAAGAATTGATTTTTTTTTCTGTAGCAAGAGGATTTTATCACGATAAAGCAATGCTGATGATTGTTTTGAATGTGTGTAAATGTTAAATGTCAATGTATTGAACATTAGGACGCTACTTCGTGTTGATAATACCACAGCAGCGCCGGGAACTGTTCGTGCATATGGAATCACAAAGTGTTACCTGCCACCCGCACGTGTCTCCGAAATCGGAATGTGCCGAACCCTATTACATCCCAGTCGTGACACTGGTACTCATTCATCGACCAATGAAGGATGTAAGGCTGAGTTGACCTGAGCAGTCTATTTATATAATACGTATACAGGAATGTTTTGTACTAATTTTGTACAAAAGGTATTTTACTGCAAATACCTGAAAATTGAGTACTAGGAAAAATTTTTATGACTCAGTACAACAAAAAACCTATAGAATAGATGACATTGATATGAGCAGAACGCCTCGTAATAAGCTTCAGCAAGAAGCTTATTACAGGCTTGTTAGGTATTAAAAAACTTAGTAAACTTTAGGAGGAAGTGTTGGATTATAAAGTTAACTTTTTAGTTATAACTACCACTACAGACTACACAGTGTTAGATTAAGCAAACCACATCACGGAAGAAATCCAAACCGGGAAGGTATACATGCTTTGCTAGTTGCTTTGGATCCTAACTGGTGCTCTACGTCTGTTTTTTGGTTTTGTTTTTCTTTGTCGGCTTTTTCTCCCTCTTTCGCCTATCTATCACTTATTCTACTTTTCTATTCTTTCAGCTTGCTCTTTCTCCATCTCCCATTCAATCTTTTTAATTCTAATTGCGTCTCCCGCTCTTATAGGTTAGCACGTGCCCGGTTGTTATGACTACCTCCTCTAGTCCATAGATTAATAATTCATTCAGGGGAGAATCCATGATAAAAAAAATAACAAATGTTACAGCGACCTATCAAATAAAGATCTGACGGCCTTACGATGCAAACATTTAAATATGTCTCAATTGCTGAGGGGTTTCAGTATCTTATAGAAAAATAGTTAAAAAAGTTTTCATCGCCTAAAGTTACAACACAAATAAGATAACATACGGGTTCTCAGCACCCTAAACAATACACGACGAACGCACACACACACAAACATCAATTAATCAACCGACGGGTAAAACAAATGCTCAATAAATTCAACAAAAAAAGATTACCAATGGGTCTACGGCACCCAAAGACAATGTACACGATTCTCCGAACACTCTTAAAACTCAGCGCTAAAATAGTTGTTCTCGCAGCGTCTCAATGTCTGCATAAGACCACTTAAGATCTTATGGGTGACAAACTAAGCTTCCTAATTAAACACAACAACAACTAAAAATTGAATCTTAAGCAATTCCGACTCCTGTCCTACATATTGACAACATTACCTTCAAGGCAACAAAATAAACACAATCGAATCACCTCTGATTCATTTCAATTGACTCCAGCGTCCTCGCTTATCGACAAAATGGTGCTTTTCAGAGCTACCTCTACAACAACTGAATCAACTTGGATTTGTTCAACCGGAGTACAACGTCATCTCTAAAAATTCTGAAATTTCATATATTCATACATATTATTATAAAGTAATTTGATCATTAAAAATACTTCCAAATAGCTACTTGATTTTCTTAAAGTTAGATTTTTTCAACCTGGCATCATCTGCCGAGTTAAGGTTCCTCAACCAACTTGTTACACAGGGGACTGCGTTTCAAATGTTCAATGGGCGACCGATTAAAAGAAAGCATAGGCAGAGGAAGCGGGAAGCAAATGCCTCCCAACTTTCGGGCGTCCATAATTTTCGGGCAATCAGGGATATGAGATAAATTAAGAGCAACATTTTGGTAATAGTGACTAGCCCACGCAACCAACAATAAGATTAATTGAAAGTATTTTTTTTTATTAACAGGGGGTTCGCACGAACCATAGCATTCACATCAGGGGGTTCGCACGAACCATAGTATTCACATCAGGGGGTTCACGCGAACCCCTGCGAACCCCCAGGAAAACACTACTGCCTCAGGGCAACATTACAATCGAAGAACACAAAAATTAACTTCCTTCTCTGCTGGCTACAAAAAGGATTACGATATCGTTGCAGCATCCGAGACGGATGATGATGATGATGACGATGATGATGATGATGACGATGATGATGATGATGATGATGATGATGATGATGATGATGATGATGATGATGATGATGATGATGATGATGATGATGATGATGATGATGATGGTGATGGTGGTGGTGGTGGTGGTGGTGGTGGTGGTGGTGGTGGTGATGGTGATGGTGATGGTGATGGTGATGGTGATGGTGATGGTGATGGTGATGGTGATGGTGATGGTGATGGTGATGGTGATGGTGATGGTGATGGTGATGATGATGATGATGATCTCAGGAATGTTGGTTTAAGGCCCTGTCGACTGCGCCGTAAAGATCTTTGTCTAGGCATCCCCGGTTGAAGCCCGTGACCACAGTATTTCAAAATAACTTTAAAAAATTAAAATAATAATTTAATTCAGATGCTTGAAATAGTGAGAACTAAAATAGGTTCATTACACTGGTCAACAAGGATTTTAGTGTCTAGGAAATAAACATCATTCCTAATCCTTTACAAATTATAACAATTTCGCCAAAGGAAAAGTGAATCAGAGATATAGAAAAGCCCGTATCAATCAAGAACATCATTTAAAAAATTTGCAGTTGTAGGACGCCACTATATGGCGCGTTTACCGAACGCACTGGTGAATTGCTTCGCGAGCTTGCAGGGGCTGTGTTACATTGCAACTGGATTTATCTGGCCATTGACACCAATGTCGGCATTTTTATAAATATCTGACTTCGATATACCTTGGAGCTCTGATTAACGGGAAAATGAAGCAAAGTAATCGATGAACGTGCAGCCTTATCAGACAAATCGGCAGATTCATACACAAACCGATCACTAAATTTTACCGAATAATTTTTGAGACCACTGACGAAAAACGTCGACTGGTTCTTCATCAGGGAAAGAGGAGTTGGTCGGCAAGTCGTCCGATATGGTCCAGTACCGTTGTTCTCTGAGACGCGATGACAGTGGAAGAACATTCTGGAATCGATGACGTGCTATGTCGTCTCTAACGCCGACCTTTTTTGCGATCTTTGTCATCTGTTGAAGGAAAGGGCCGTAGTTATTTAGCTTCTCGAAACCCGAAACAGAATTGTTTTTTAACGGATTTAATTATTATTCAATTAACCAAAATTGGAACTGAAACGTAAATTGCTGAAATAAGGAAACGAAATTAAAATTGAAACAAACAAAACTTTATCGATATTGAAACAGGAAAAAAGAAATAAAAACGGGAATGAGAAAAACGTGAATATAAATTTTTTGAATGAACTAAACACGATTAAATGTTACTTATTAAGAAGCTAACTATTAGCTATACGGCAAAGTTTCGGTGTTAAGACATTTTCATTTTGATGCCTGCTTATTATTAATCCCAAAATCAGAACGGCAAAAACAAAATGAGCAAATCAAATGAGCAGTGAAACGAATGATTGCATCAAGATACTTTAAACAGATGCGAATATTAGATTTAGGCGTAGTTTATATAAAAAAAGTTCCGAATAGTTTTGGTAAATGTTCATATGAGTATTAGTTGCTAAAATGTTATTAATTTCTGTTATTATAAATAAAACGCTTCAATTTAAATGCACACTATTTTAATATTTTGCACACTATAAAATGCAAACTATAATTAATAAATGCAAACTATAACTAATAAATGCAAACTATAATTAATAAATGCAAACTATAATTAATAAATGCAAACTATAATTAATAAATGCAAACTATAATTAATAAATGCAAACTATAATTAATAAATGCAAACTTTAATTAATAAATGCAAACTATAATTAATAAATGCAAACTGTAATTAATATTAACTAACTATAATTAATATTTGCTAACTATAATTAATATTTGCTAACTATAATTAATCATTCTTTTATATGTACTGTTGGACTGATTGAATAGATTGAAAAATGGTCCCAAAATTATGAATCGAGAATTATGGAATTCAAAGCTTTTCCAAAAATTGACTTGGAACTGTGGACTAGCTCTCACCAGTGGGCAAAGATGAAAAAAACCATAAAGCCAAAATCAACTGAGAGTGGAGTTGTGTACAACATTGCTGCAAAAATTAACAGAAAGCTCTAATGAAATTAACAACTGGGAGACTTTTGATGAGTTTAAAATCAATGCATTTTGTTCTTGGACCACAATTTTACCAAAAGATCAAAATGACTGGCTGAACGGAGAATGCAACTGCCCTGCATTCTTCAAAAAATGCTTTGCAAACACATTGTTGGTTTAGCTATTCGACTGAAGCTGGCAGTCCCACCACCTGCAGCAAAAAACATCCCAATTGGAATCAAAAGAAAAAGAGGTCGCCCAGCCAAAGCAACAAAAGCTCTATTGGTGCAATAGATTTTGAGGTTTTTTAAGCATTTCAATCTCATTCAACAACATACCATGAAATCATTTGCTATAATCTTTAATTTCTTTAAAAAATAAATTTTCTATTTGAAATGCATACCATAAAACATGTTTCCCAATTACATTGCTTTCAAAAAGTTATTTTATAATGAGCAAAATACAGTATGCAAAATTAGAGTTAAAGTGTGTAAAAATTTTTTATAGTGTGCAAAATATAGTGTGGAAAAACTGAAATTATAGTGTGCAAAAACTTTTTTTATAGTGTGCAAAAATTATTTTTATAGTGTGCAAAAATTATTTTTATAGTGTACAAAAATTAATTTTGTAGTGTGCAAAATATAGTGTGCAAAAATTATTTTTATAGTGTGCAAAAATTAATTTTGTAGTGTGCAAAAATTATTTTTATAGTGTGCATCTAATATTTTTATAGTGTGCAAAATTGAATTATTTAGTTTGCATTTAATTGTGAGCCTAAATAAAATATGTTTAAATACTACAATATGCCTGAAAAATGGAAATAAAATTAAAGCGAAATTGAAACTGAAATGCAATTACAACTGAAATTGAAATGGGCCCAAAAATAAAAATTAAAAGAAAACTAGGGGTGATTTTCGTTAATTGAAATTGAGATTAAATTCAAAACTTAAATAACACTACTTGCCGGTGAGAAGTAGGTTTCAAAGAGTTCCCCTCTACTTGACTCGTGCTGTTTCTTGACGGCGTCTTTGAGCTGGTCGTACTCAGCGGCTTGTAAGATGACGTCATCTGGGTTGTTAATCGTTTCCACCGCAAGGTTTTCTAGGACGAGTTGAAACTTCGTGGATGACCTCGTGGATGCCGGCGATGTTGAACTGCGTGCCCCTCAAGGATCACGAATCACGTGGCAGGGTTTGACGAGATGAATGGAGGCGTCTTAACAAAACAAAAATAAGAGAACAATTCTGTAACAACCGACAATGGAGAAAAGAAAATAACGAATTTCAAACACGAGACTCTAACTAACAATTACGGAAAGTACAAAACATGGTGAACCTGCATGGCGAAGACGAAGAATAAAAGATGCAAGAAGCATAGACTTATACTATATAAAGATAGTCTAAATCAATTGCAACATGAGCAACTTAACAGACGCACGGGCCAAGCAAGCTAAGCACTACAGGTAGACGACGTGGCATATGTTCACGCATCGCAATCACTGCAATGCATACGTGGCTGATTAATTACAAAATTATTCAAAAAAGTAACCTGAAAATCAAATAGAATTACTTTTTTCCAAGCGACTATTGATCCTCTTTCTGCTCGACATACTTCGTATGGTGGCCAGGTGGCCAAGGGCGTAACCAGAAGGAGAGGACGAGGATGAATTTCATCCCACCGTCAGAAACTTCTAAACTTTCTTGAATTAAAATACTATTTATTATAATTAAATAAAATTATTTATTTATTTTAATTTTCAGTTTATTTTTAAAACTAACTTATGTGTATGGCTTGTACAATGGAAGTTACATAGTTTTTGATCAACCAATTAAAAAATGTACAAATTAAAACATGAAGTAAAAATATTTAAATGTAACTTTATCTTATTATTATATTATCAATAGAATTAAGTTACATTGAAATGATTAAAAATTGTTTTAATGTGAAATCTCTGCTTGTTTTGACAAACACATACCAGCAATATCTAGTTTGTTTTTTATATTCATCAATTTCAAACGCAAATATGGTTTGAGTTTCAAGTTTTGTTCTGTAATATATTGTTTATTGCCAGCATAGCTGAAAACCCAGCTCTGCACAGTGTTGAGTGGAATTAAAAAATTTAAAGCTATACCAAAATAATTTTAATTGCTATTTGTTGTTAAATTACAAGTTTTTAAATTTATGACTAATTTTCAATTTATTTTTTTTTGACGCTCCACCTAGCGGCACCTGGTGCACTACCACAACTCGTATTCGTTCCACAAGCTGAAAACCGCTGATTCATGTAACGCAACATAACGCACGCTCGAAAATGATTTCTATCGACGATCTGTCCACACGTGTCCAGACATGCACAATTCATAAAGACCGGGTTTAAAAAAAAAAAAAAGATTGTTCTTGAAAGACTTCGTCTTGGAAGAACAACTCTGAAATGCATAAAATGGGCTTTCGAGAGTCTTGAGTCTGCGAAAGCTGTGGCGATGATGTCAACGAAACCGTCGAGCACATTCTAATCTAATAGAATGCCCAGGAAGACTGCCTCTCTAGAAGTTGTTGGAAAACTGCTGCAAAAATCAGGGAAACAACCAAATCTCGAGACGATTCTCAACAGCAAAACAGCCAACAACATAATCTACTCGTGGATTAAGAAAAAAAGAGCAAAATCTCCAACTTAGAAAAAAGTGACGATGATGATCTCACTCAAAAAGATTGCTTTAACTACGCCTACAAATGTCAATCAACACTATTAATCAGGTCAGCTATTCAGAAATACTGCGAAAATAAAAAGGTATCAAAATCTGTCATCATTTGAGAATCTCTCCCGATTGGCTGCTTCAATGTAAAGTTTCTAACGTTTTCTGTAGCACCTTTAGGAAAACCTCTCTCATGATTGGATGAAAATCTGCAAACCAGCACGTGCACGCAGGGGCGCAACCAGCAAAAAATGCAGGGGGAGGCTAAAGTTTGAAGAAAGGAAAAGAGCCCGTCGCAGGGGAAATTTTTTTTTAGTATCTTTAGTCTGCAGTCTTTTTTGGTATCTTTAATAATTTATTAATGAAAGAAAAGAAAGACTGCAAATTGAAGATAGTCAAACACAGTTTCAAAACAGTTAAAGCAATTGTTAAAAAATAAGTTTATGAATAAATGTATCACCCCCACCCCCACCCAATGAAAAATTCATCATATTTGGAAAAATTGCAGGGCCCTTCGATTTGGCCTGAGGGGGTTTGCTCAAGGCTGAAAAGGGAAAAATTTTTGATTATTGTGAGTCTGCAGTCTTTTTTTGGTATCTTTAAGAATTTATTAATGATAGAATAGAAAGACTGCGCACTGAAGATAGTAAAACTCAGTCTAAAACCAGTTAAAGCAAATGTTAAAAAATAAGTTAATAAATAAATGTAGCACCCTTGATCACCCCCACACCCAAAGAAAAACTCATCGAATTTGGAAAAATTGCAATGCCCTCCGATTTTTGCCTGGGAGGGCTTGCGACCAGCTGCACCGCCTAGTTGCACCCCTGCGTACACGCCGTCTCTAACCGCATTTGTGACACAAACTTTCCAAACTTGGCATGGTAAACATTTGACACCCAAGAAAAATTGTATACAAAAAATATTGAACTTTTAATTTTTAAAAAAGTAATTTTTTACAATAAAAATAATTTATTATAATCTAAAAAGACGCTAATAAAATAAATTAAACAACATTGTTTATTTTCTTAATTTTTGCTGGTGTTTAGAAACCTAAACTGGAATTTATAATAAAATAAAATAAATAAATACTATAGTTTAATTTTCAAATAATTTAAAAAATAATAATTTGTTTGAAGCTAGAGAGGTAGAGAAAGAAAGAAAGGAGAGAGAGAAAGAGAGAAAGAGAGAGGAAGAGAGAGAGGGGGGAAAAAGGGGAGGGGTAGAAAATGAGAAAGAGAAGTAAAGTGACTCATACCAAAGAGAAATAATGTTTGATAGACAAAATCGGAAAGGTTATGCCGTCAAGGACGTATTTTCTTGATCCAAAAAGTTTCTAAACACCAATGATATGCCTGAATTGCACTTTAACTTATCATTCCTAAGAATGTGTGGACTTAAACTGCAAATTTTCACCGTTGATCATTTGATCAACCAGGCAATAGAATTTTTTGTGGCCATTTGAAGCTCTTATCTTTGCGAGCAAAGCTTTTTGGCATTCACAGAAATAAAATGATAAATCGTCTAAAAATTTGTGCCTATTTTTCAAAAAACTGAGCCTCGCGTTAAGCATATTTGCTAAAAGAAGCAATCTCAACTTTCGCATTGATCAAAAATAAAATTTAATTTCTTTCGAGTCAATAAGTACAATATGGCTACAGGGTGTTGCTGTTGAATTTTTCAATAAAAATAGCAATTATAATAAATAATAAATTTATTATTTTTGCCACTTAAACGGAATGAACTCAAAATTAATTAACAACGTAATTTAACTTCATCGATCTATCATATCGACCTATGCGTAACAATTAACTAGAAACATCTGGAAGCCGCTGCAGTTTCATCAGTTTGAATTTTTTAATAAATAAATAAATAACATAAAATATTAATTGTTGTATTAAGTTTACATTTTTATATATTATAAAATAACCCACTAAAAAGTTTAAATAATTTTGTTTCAAAGCTTAATTATTTTAATAAAATCAAACATTTGAAAAACAATTAAATTCATTGAACCTAAAAACATAATATGTTTAGACCTCCAGTTTCATTGTTCGTCCGTCCATCCATCCATCCATCCATCCATCCATCCATCCATCCATCCATCCATCCATCCATCCATCCATCCATCCATCCATCCATCCATCCATCCATCCATCCATCCATCCATCCATCCATCCATCCATCCATCCATCCATCCATCCATCCATCCATCCATCCATCCATCCATCCATCCATCCATCCATCCATCCATCCATCCATCCATCCATCCATCCATCCATCCATCCATCCATCCATCCATCCATCCATCCATCCATCCATCCATCCATCCATCCATCCATCCATCCATCCATCCATCCATCCATCCATCCATCCATCCATCCATCCAACCATCCAACCAACACACCAACCACCGACCCACCCACCTGCTGCTATGATTTGAACGCTATAAATAGGGCTGCTCTCATATCAGCTGTGTCTTTACATCTCTAAGTTCAGAAAGTTCAGCTGTGTCTGTGCAACTTGCTTGTAAAGATGAAATTGACTGTTGTCTTCATTGCTTTGATTGCAGGCTATCTCATGGTGAACGGTGAGTTCAATTTGTTGTAGTGCAGTAGGGCATAATCGTTGCTTCAGTGGTAGCGCGTCTTTTCGTTGCTAGGTTTTATCAATAGAGAGCAATGAAAAGCTGTTTTGATACTTAAAAATCAAAGTATAAAAATGCACATTTTTTAATTAATAAGTAATGTTTGTCTGTACGCATGTAGGGTAAGAACGGGTATCGCCGCAAGAGCGGGTATTTTCATTACGTTCAGAAAAATTCAGTTTGTGTGCTCTAAAAATTCAAAAGAATTTTAGTGAAATTTGCAAAAATTATGAATAACTTGGGTTGTTTTAACAGAAAAAAATATTAGTTTTGCTTGTGTCTATCGGCGTACCACGAGATTTCTTCGATGCAAGAAAAGTTTTTCAAAAAAGCAAGATAGAATAATTTTTGAGCTGGTTGAATTATTTAAATGAAATTATTACTTGCTATTTTTTGTTTTGTCACATGACATAAATTATTATTGCTGACTACTAGAGTCTCTTTATTTTAATGTCCAAAAAACATTAAAAACCGGACAACGCCGGGTATCTCACATAGTTCTAAATAATTATTTTAAAAATTGTTTTTTTTGTTTCAGGGTGTCGCTACCCGTCCACCGAGGAAGAGCAACGTACTGAGTTTGGGGAAACCCCAGAACAAGGTTAATAATTTTGCTGCTTTTCAAAGTTTTTTAGTTGAAGGGTGAAATAATCTATATTATAGTAGCCCAGCGTCGCTCACTCATTGATGTCTGCTTAATTTATAGCGCTGTACAAAAAGTGTATATCGGATAATTAGTTTTTTGACTTAAAATTTATAGATATATATATAATGTATAAAATAAATAAATATTTTAAACAAATAATGAGTTTTAAGTCCACAAGAGCCACGTTTTTGCTGGCGATATGTGATTGGACTGGGCATCAGCTATAGAGGCCGCAACTATATTTCTTACGTAATTAGTCGTATAGCTAATATATAATATAGTAGCTCTCGTCACTCACTCACTCACTCAAAGATTCTGTCACGCTGTTAGATGGTGCTGCAAAATCATAAATTTTCAATCGATTTTTAACAAACTTCAAGACTAATTTTATTTTTATTTTATTATTTTTGTTTCGATTAAATTATTTTAGTTTCACCACTTATTTTTACTATTCTTTTATTTTAAAAAATCTACAACTTCGAGAATAAAGCAATTTTTAATTTTAAACATTAGTAAGCAAATTTTAAACATCACCCTATATTTAAGAGGTAGCCAGTTAGCCAGTGAAGAACAAGAGATGGAGAGATATGAGAAAAGAAAGAGGTGCGAGTTACTAAGCATGCAGCACAATTGAAAGCTTTAGAGAGAAGATGAAGGGTAGATGCAAGAAAAGTTTTTCAAAAAGCAAGATAGAATAATTTTTGAGCTGGTTGAATTATTAAAATAAAATTATTACTTGCTATTTTTGTTTGTTTTGTCACATGACATAAATTATTATTGCTGACTACTAGAGTCTCTTTATTTTAATGTCTAAAAAACATTAAAAACCGGACAACGCCGGGTATCTCACATAGTTCTGCATAATTATTTTAAAAATTGTTTGTTTTTTTTGGTTCAGGATATCGCTACAATGATCCGATTTCGGACAAAAACGAAAACCAAGAGCATTGTACTGGGGAAACACCACATAAAGGTTGATAATCTTGCTGTTTAAAAACCAAGTCGTTTTTTAGTTGAAAAGTGAAATAATCTATATTATAGTAGCCCAGCGTCGCTCACTCACTGATGTCCGCTTAATTTATAGCGCTATACAAAACGTCTACCTCGGATAATTAGTTTTTTGACTTAAAATTTATAAATATATATAATGTATAAAATAAATAAATATTTTAAACAAATAATGAGTTTTAAGTCCACAAGAGCCACGTTTTTGCTGGCGAAATGTGATTGGACTAGGCATCAGCTATAGAGGCGTAACTATATTTCTTACGTAATTAGTCGTATAGCTAATAGTAAATAATTTTTATTATTAGTTATTAAATAAATGATCACCAACGCAACAGAGAGATAAAAAGAGAGAGAGAAATCGCATCGTTCTTTTATTTAATTTATTTATTTTAATTATTTATTTAATTAATAAATAAATAAATAATGAGAAAAAATAAATATATATATATATATTTATTTTTTTAATTTATTTTAAGTTGTTTAAGGGCGCCACTGAATAATGAATTTTAAGTCGTCAGGCGCACGAGGCATTGCAACTATAGAAACCGTTATTATGGAAGCGCATCTATATAAATTTTTAACGGGCTAAATAAACGTGCGCCATCGGCGTATCCATCCATCCATCCACCCATCCACTTATGATTTATATGATTTTATAGTTTAAATGAATTGTGACGTAACAAACAAAATCAAAGGTTGCATTAAATGCTTTGATTGCAGGCCAATATTTTTTATAATCTATTCATCAAAGGACTATTCATCAAAAGGACGTTCATCATCTCCTCTCTTTTCAAATATAGGTAATATTTCATATGTAAAATTTCACTTTACTGATCACTACTTTATTTTTTTTAATTTACCTCTTTCTCAACCTTTAACTAATTTTTCTTCTGTTACTAAAAGGTGTTGGTCTAGATTTGATAAAACTCAATTTTTAAATTTATATTTCACCTCTGGGTTTTCTTCTTTTTTTCTTTCACTGACGTCGATTCATTTATGGATAATCTCAATTATTATAAAATATACTTTTAAGTTCAATGAATATTAAACCGTTAAAATTATTTCAAAATTACAGGATCTACGACTGCCCAAATACCTGACACTACTACAACTCAAACAACAACTACTGCAAGTACTACAACTCCAACTACAAAAACAATTAACAAATATCTACATACACAATTTCCTAGGTCTGTATTAATGTTTGTATATATATATATATATATATATATATATATATATATATATATATATATATATGTATGTATGTATATATGTATGTATGTTTGTATGTATGTATATATGTATGTATGTATGTCCCTGTGCTGGGATACTCCGGCACTAGGGCGCGTCCTCCGGGTGGCGGATGGAGGAAGCCCTTCCTGGGGGTTGCGCCGAATAATACAAATAAGGCGCCGTGGACCAACAGTATCTAGGAGAACGGCTAACTCTGATTTCAAACCGGGGCAGACAGAGCTCGCTTAACCTGTTCAGGTGAATCTGTCTAAGAGAAGGAAAACTCTGATTCCAAACCGGGGCAGACAGAGCTCGCTTAACCTTTTTAGGTGGGCCATGATGATAAAAATAATATTGATTTATGATAAGTTATTCAGCTTTAAAATCCCCCTTTGTTTCTTAGGGAAAGTTCCGACGCGAGAACGTTTGTTAGCAGCTATGGCTCGTGGTTGTTCGAGCCCGCCCGATTTGCTTATATAAACGGTCGCCTCCGGCGATTGTTAGGTAGTTGAATATCTTAAAAATACCTAATGACTTGGTCGTTAAAGTTGTAGTTTGAGTTGTAGTACGTGCAGTAGTAGATTGATTTGAATTACTTGAGTAGTAGATTGATTTGGAGTTGAAGTACGTGCACTAGAAAGAACCTGGCCATGATGGCAAAAATAATATTGATTTACTAGTAACCATCGAATTACAAAATTTTAAAAGATTTGTAATAGTTTTTTAGTAATAGATTTTGTACCAACCTTGTAAAACACCAGCAGCCCAATACTGCTACCAGGAGGACCACGAAATAACTTTAATAGCATCGATCAGCAGATTTCGTTCCTTTGAAATTATTTTTTATAAAAGTTCGATATAATCAGCTTAAAAGTAGAATTTAAAATGACCACATTTTCGGTTGAAATTCTTGTTAAAACATTAACTATAATAAGACGCTCATTTTTGTTGCGTTTTATAAAAGAGCATATAGGTTGATGGTTTGGCTTCTCCTCAACAACAGTAATCTGCGTAAGAAATAACATACTAAATCATTTTGTTGTATACTAAAAAATATAAAATAATTTGAAAAAGTTGTGGTGTTCCATGCTATGAAAAAATAGGACGTTTTACGTTTTTACGCTTGTATAAAAAAAAGTTGACAAAAATAAGTAGCCACGACTTTTTTAAAGTTAAAATTAATTAACTTATTTGAGTTCATTTTTATTACAGAAATTGTTTCTAAGCTTATTATTTATTTTTATTGTAGACACTGTTCTGTTAAATTTAAAAACAAAATATCGATGGACCTGTCGTAGTTGATTCTAAGTTGTTGATGGACCTGATGTAGATGATAGACCCGATGTAGTTGATCCTGATGTTGTTGATGGACATGATGTAGATGATAGACCCGATATAGTTGATCCTGATGTTGTTGATGGACCTGATGTAGATGATAGACCCGATGTAGTTGATCCTGATGTTGTTGATGGACCTGATGTAGATGATAGACCCGATATAGTTGATCCTGATGTTGTTGATGGACCTGATGTAGATGATAGACCCGATGTAGTTGATCCTGATGTTGTTGATGGACCTGATGTAGATTATAGACCGGATGTAGTTGATCCTGATGTTGTTGATGAACCCGATGTAATTGATGGACCGGATGTAGTTGATGGACCTGTTGTTGAAGGTCCTGATGTAATTGATAGACCCGATGTATGTAATTGATGCTAATATTGTTGATGGACCTGATGTAGTTGATGGAGCTGATGTTGTTGATGAAACTGATGTTGTTGATGGACCTGATAAAGTTAACCCTAATCTTGTTGATGGTCCTGATGTAGTTAATGGGCCTGTTGTTGATGGTCCTGGTGTAGTTGATGGACCCGATGTAGAAGAGAATAAAGAAAACTGCACCAGTGCCTAGTGGGTCAGTAGATTTCGTTCCTTTGAAATAAAAAGCTTAAAAGTAGAATTTAAAATTATCACACTTTCTGTTGAAACTCTTGTTGTTTAAACTTTCATCGTTGTTAAAAAAGCTTTAAAATTAAAAAAAAAAATAATGAAAAGACTAAAAATTCTATAAGCCCTGAGAGAATGGAAGAAAGATAGAGAAAAAAGAGAAACAACGACAAAAATATGGGACTCACATCGCATATTATATAAACTTGTCTTTATAAACAAAGAGCAAATGTGTGTGTGTTATAGTTGAAGACGTGCGCGTCCTGGTTATAATTGAATAAGACGAGCGAGTTGTGGTTGGAGAAGACGTTGGTGTAGTCGTAGATCCTGTAATTTTGAAATAATTTTAACTGTTTAATATTCATTCAACTTCAGAATATATTCATGAAAATCCAATTGTTTCAATTTCAATCGTTGTTCTTGTTTTTTCGATGATTTTAACGTTTTCTTCTGTTACTAAACGGCGTTGGTCTAGATTTGTTAAAACTCAATTTTTAAATTTATTTCTCACTTCTGGGTTTTCTTCTTCTTCTTTCACTGATTTCGATTCATTTATGGATAATCTTTACCTGTTCAGGTAAATCTGTCTAAGAGAAGGAAAACTTTGATTTCAAACCCGGGCAGTTATAGTCAGCAGTTGATACAATTTGTGCGTGCAGACGTGTGCTAGAGGTTATTACGCAATAGTACACAGTCAGTCAAAAAAAATAAAAAGGTGGTGCTGCAAAAGCAAAATAATATTTAATAGTATTTTACAAATAATTCTGATAACGATCGTGGTGAGTGAACGATCATTTTCAACCACCACACTTTATAAATATTTTAGAAAAGATTTAGAAAAACCGCTACGGTGTGTGCGGTGTGTTTATTCTATTTCTTATAGGTACGGCGGGTTGTCCGGTGACATCGACATCAAAATGTACGGTGGTGGTGTGGTGAGTGAACAAACAAATAATGAAAGAACCTGGCCACAACGACACTCTCTCGGGGACGCCTGTGAGATAATGTTGTGACATCCTTTATGGCGCAGTCGACAGGATCTCCCAACCAACATCAGCGGAGATCATCATCATCAGCCTGGGTGCCGCATCAACACCAGGAACGACAATCTCGTGTAGCTTATAACAGGAAAGTAAAAATTTTGTTTTAGGTAGTACGTTGAAGTCCAAGACTAGGTAGGATGTTTAGTGAGATAGTTTCGGTGAATTGTTTCATTGTCTTTGGGGTGCTGAACACTCCTTGAATAGATTTTTATAGTAAGCTCAGAGCTTTGAGTGCCGTAAACTCTGTAGGAGTTGAATTGGTGGATTTGTTATCCGTAAAAAGCAACAAAATAAACACCACAATTCCGTTTATCACTACCATCTGGTTCGCATCTCACTGGCATTACTCAAGTTGAGTGTTTCGTGAAAACAACTCCTTTAAAAGAAGAAAACAATTGGTTTATTCAAAATACCTGGTTCAACTGTCGTTCTTCTTGGTTTGGCTGTTGGTTTTCGTGTAGATGTAAGTCCTGGTAATATGGAATTACTTTTGTAATTTTTTTAATACAATCAAATTAAAAGTATAATTAAATCATTTCAGCATTATTTTGTAATAAACTGCATAAATGCTTGTTGATATTTAAAAAATTCTAATAATTATGATAAAATTGCTAGAATAAAGTTGTAGTAACTTAGTTAAACGTTGCATAGGAATCCCCGTAATCTATTTAATCAAGTAGTTATTTTTAGATATAAAATAAAAAAATTGAAAGTTTTTGTGTGTAATTTTCAAATGCAGTTGTGTCGGAAGGTCGTTTATTATTAAACAGATGTGTTTACTAACCTTGCCATACCGACACGATATATCCACAAGTGTCCGAAGTAGTAAAAGAATTCAAACGATCTGTTGAATTATCATTGAATTCAGCTAAGTATGTGTCAATCACAACAGATGGTCTCGGCCATGTTATTCATCGGCCACTATCTTGATTGAAACAACAATAAAATAAGAAGAGCTTTTCTGACTTTTGGAACAATTATGCAACCCATTACAGGCTTTGCTCTTAGCAAATAATGAAAAAACCTGGCCACAACGACACTTTCTCGGGGACGCATGTGAGATGAAGTTGTAACATCCTTTCTGGCGCAGTCGACAGAGTCTCCCAACCAACATCAGCGGAGATCATCATCATCAGCCTGGGTGCCGCATCAACACCGGGAAGGACAATCTCGTGTAGCTGATAACAGGAAAGTAAAAATTATGTTTTTGGTAGTCCAAGACTAGGTAGGACGTGTGAGTCCAGTAGAATTGTTGAGATAGTTTCGGTGGATTGTTTCATTGTCTCTGGTAAGTTTGGCTAAATTCTGTCCAGCGATTATCGCGTTATGAACACTAATTAGTATTTGTCTCCGTATGTTTGCTTGCATTTGTATTCGTCCACACGTCAATGCCTAGATCCATCACGAAACTGTTCTACGGTACAGGCACGGGCTAAATATTCCACTTTGTTTCTTAAGAAAAGTTCCGACGCGGGAACATTTGTTAACAGCTATTTTTCAATGTTGATTCGAAAATTCCTTATATTTTCGATCCTTGCATACTTCACACATCAATTTAGAAGACTGTGGTTAATGTTTTTTTCTCTTATAAACTTATTATCATCAAAAGATAATTTGCAAACAATTAGTAGCCATCGAATTACAAAATTTTAAAAGATTTGTAATAGGTTTTCTACCAATCTTTTATGGCAACAGCAGATTCCCAGTGTTGCTAGTAGTAAGACTAGACTGCAAGTATTGCAACTGTAATTGGTTTTGTACCAACCTTTTGTGCCAGCAACAGCATCCCAGTTTTACTAGTAGGACAATCATTACTAGTACTGCATTACTGGTAGATCAAAAGTGTCATTTAACTTTAAGCAAAAGCAGATTGTTATTTATAATGTTATTAGTTATTATAAAGTTATTTTTTGGGGCAATGGCTTTTCCTCATCAACGGTAATCTACTTAAAAAATAACGTACTAAATCATTTTGTTTGTTGTATACTAAAAAATATAAAATAATTTGAAAAAGTTGTTGTGTTCATGCAATGAAAAAATAGAACGTTATTGTGTGTGGAGAAAAATTTGACTTCAAAACAAGTAGCGACGACTTTTTAAAGTTAAAATAAATTTTTTTTTAGTTCATTTTTAGTACAGAAATGGTTTCTAAGCTAAGTATTTATTTTTATTGTAGACACTGTTTTGCTAAATTTAAGAACTCTGTTATAAATTATTTTTAAATAATTTGCAAACAATTAGTACCCATCGAATTACAAAAATTTAAAAGATTTTTATAAAACTTAGTTTTTTAGTTATAGGTTTTATACCAACCTTTTGTTCCAGAAGCAGAGGCAGCATCCCAATCCCAGTATCATCCCAATCAGTACTGCAACTGCATTTGGTAGAACAAAAGTGTCATTTAAATTTAATAAAATAAAACGGCTCCTACATATTTGCCTGGTTTAATTGTTCATTTCTTCAACTATGTTTCAACCTAGCGTTATGAACACTAATTGGTATTTGTCTTCGTATGTTTGCTTATATAATGCCTAGATCCATCACGAAACTGTTCTACGGGCTCAATATTCCCCTTTATTTCTTAGGGAAAGTTACATCGCAGGAACTTTTGATAGCAGCCATGGCTCGTGGTTGTTCGAGCCCACCCGATTTCGATTTGCTTATATAAACGGTCGCCTCCAGCGATTGGTAGGTAGTTGAATATTTTAAAAATTCTTGTTGACTTGGTCGTTGAAGTTGTAGTTTAAGTTGAAGCACGTGCAGTAGAAAGAATCTGGCCATGATGATAAAAGTAATATGGATTTATTAGTAGCCATAGAATTACAAAATTTTAAAAAAATTGTAATAAACTTAGTTTTCTAGTAATAAGTTTTGTACCAGCCTTTTATGACAATAGAGTACCACAAAGACTGTCAAAGCCACAACTGTCACTGAGTGTCACTACCAGTACTGCAACCGCACCAGCAGTTTTTCCAGTATTTGGTAGACTTAGAGCTGTGTATATTGAACAAAATTGTCAGACTGTTGTTAATTTTTTTCCTTCTTATAAACTTATTATCATCAAAAGATAATTTGCAAACAATTAGTAGCCATCAAATGACAAAATTTTAAAAGATTTGTAAAAAACTTAGTTTTTTAGTAATATGTTTTATACCAACCTTTTGTACCAACAGCAGCCCACCACAATTACTATTATTACCAAGAGGACTGCACCAGCTATGTAAAAAATACTTGAACTGCATGATGGATTGGTAGATTTCGTTCTTTTGAAATTATTTTTATAAAAGTTGGATATAATCAGTTTATACTAGGAGAAGACGTGCGGTCGTAGTTGGAATTGAAGAAGACGAACGAGTTCTGGTTGTTATCGTAGCAGTCATATGTGTTAGGAGAGTCGTTGATCCTGTAATTTTGAAATTATTTGGGTGGTCGTGATAGTCATTTGGCTAGTCGTGTGAGTAAACGGTTGGACTGTTGTAGATCCTGAAATTTTGAAATAATTTCAACTGTTTAATATTTATTCAACTTGTAAAGCAAGTTGTAAAAACACAGCTGAACTTTCTGAACTTAGAGATTTAAAGACAGCGCTGAACTTTTTTGGACTTACAGATGTGAAGACACCGCTGAAATGAAAGCGCACAAACTGAATTTTTCTAACGTAATGAAGATACCGCTTTTGCGGCAATACCCAATCTTATCCTACATGCGTACAGGCAAACAATACCTAATAATTAGAAAATGTGCAATCATATATTTTGATTTTCAAGTATTTCGGCAACCAGAGGGACCATTTTTATGGATCTTTGAGTAGTCGCTAAACTTTGGAGTTTGAGGGAAAAGCTGTCCGCAATCACTCACGTTAGTCCATACACTCTAATATTTGGCGGTATTCCACGTGGTCCATTACATATTTTACAACAAACTTGGTGTGAATGGGAAAGGAGTATATTTTCATTAGAAAAGAATTAAAAAATGATCTGGAAATAGCCATCCAGTAGTCTGGTCGAACAGCAAAGTTACACTAGTAATTAAAATTTTTGTAGTTCCGAGAGGGAATATTCAGTAGATGACTTAGTTTTAATTTTATCTTTCGACGCTGGTCGGAGCAAATTCTTTTCTAGATGGATAGGTCCTTGCATCGTAGTAGAAAAACTCACCTCACACGCATACAAGATTGACATTGAACGTACCCGGCGACACGCAAATATCACTAGAATGCGAAAATATCATCCTCGCAACCAAGAAGCCATCGCAAATAATTGTTCTATCAGTTATAACAACGACGTTGATTTTAGTGACGTAAATCCCAGATGCAAAGGAGATACTGATATTAATTTTGATGACGTTGACTTGCGCAACCTGTCGTAATCACAGGTTAACGATATAAAACCTCTTTTTCATTTTTTATATAACAGCTAACCGATGCACTGCCTGTTATCGGGGGAGAGTTCAAATCCTTGTTTGCAACGACACGTGAAACTTCCCCTGGTGTTGAAGCAGTCCCTGTTCGCGCACAATCCCGGATTGACCGTGCATTCGTCCACGTCTGGAGTTTGCGAGGGAAAATAAATGTGAAAATATATTATTATATTAATAATAAATCATTTCTGAGAATTAATATGATTATCTAAATTAGATTATTATTAAAATTATATTTATAGAGTTGATTTATAGAATTTAAACATAGAAGACTTATGTGATTTCCTTGTAAAAGATACATCTTATTTAGATCAAATTTAGCAAAACAAAACAAAATAACACACACAAATATACAATAATATACAATAATATACAAGAATACACAAGAGTATACAGAAATAACAAGAAAACAACAATAAAAAAAAATAAGCAAGAAAATGCAGCAATACACAATAATACACAACAATACACAATAAAACAGTGTAATACACAATAATACGTAACAAAACAAACCTTCACAGATGGGCGGTTCCCTAAGGAAAGTGAAACCATCCGGGCACTCGCAGTGGAAACTCCCGACGTCATTTCGGCACCTTCCGTTCATGCAGACGCCAAGTATCTTCTGGCACTCATCAACATCTGGCGTGTAATAATCGGGTCTATATATATATATATACATCTTTTTTTACGTTTGCTTTTTTTTGCTTCAAGAGTAAAAGCGAAAAAAATACAATTTAATTATAAACTGAAAAACTTGATTTTTATTTTAATGGCAAACAAATTACACACACTCACAAGAACTTTAAAATAAAAATTAAATACTCATTTAAAAATAAAACAAGAAAAAAGAATGACAACAAGGTCTATCTAATAACCAATTATAAACATGACGTCAGGGTCTATCTAATAACCAATTACAAACATCACAACAAGGTCTATTTAATAACCAATTAAAAACATGACAACAAGGTCTATCTAATAACCAATTATAAACATGACGTCAAGGTCTATCTAATAACCAATTACAAACATCACAACAAGGTCTATCTAATAACCAATTATAAACATGACAATAAGGTCTATCTAATAACCAATTATAAACATGACAACAAGGTCTATCTAATAACCGATTATAAACATGACAACAAGGTCTATCTAATAACCAATTAGAAACATGACAACAAGGTCTATCTAATAACATGACAACAAAAACAACAAGATAAAAAACTCAAAGCTAACCGTGACAGTCGTTATTGTGAGAGAGTTCGAACCCTTTGAAACACTCGCACGTGTGAGATCCGACCGTGTTACGACATGTTCCGTTTCCGCATATCCCGGGTCTCTCCCCGCATTCGTCAACATCTGGAAAGAAAACAACTGCATTTAATATTATTTAAAATTATTAAATAATAGTTACGGCCTCTATAGCTGATGCCTAGTCCAATCACATATCGCTAGCAAAAACGTGGCTCTTGTGGACTTAAAACTCATTATTTGTTTAAAATAATTATTTATTTTATACATTATATATATTTATAAATTTAAGTCAAAAAACTAATTATCCGAGGTAGACTTTTTGTACAGCGCTATAAATTAAATTTTTCTAAACGTAATGACATCCGATCTCACCTTACATGCGATCAAAGCCATGATCAAGGCGATCAGTTTCATCTTGACAAGCATCCTGGACGTAGATATAGAGAGACGATTGCTGAAGGTACAGATTGTAAAGTCAGCTGAGCTTCCTGAGAAAAAGCCGACAAAGAAAAACAAAACCAAAAAACAGACGTAGAGCACCAGTTAGGATCCAAAGCAACTAGCAAAGCATGTATACCTTCCCGGTTTGGATTTCTTCCGTGATGTGGTTTGCTTAATCTAACACTGTGTAGTCTGTAGTGGTAGTTATAACTAAAAAGTTAAGTTTATAATCCAGCACTTCCTCCTAAAGTTTACTAAGTTTTCTAATACCCAACAAGCCTGTAATAAGCTTCTTGCTGAAGCTTATTACGAGGCGTTCTGCACATATCAATGTCATCTATTCTATAGGTTCTTTGTTGTACTGAGTCATAAAAATTCTTCATAGTACTCACTTTTCAGGTATTTGCAGTAAAATACCTTTTGTACAAAATTAGTACAAAACATTCATGTATACGTATTATATAAATAGACTGCTCAGGTCAACTCAGCCTTACATCCTTCATTGGTCGATGAATGAGTACCAGTTTCACGACTGGGATGTAATAGGGTTCGGCACATTCCGATTTCGGAGACACGTGCGGGTGGCAGGTAACACTTTGTGATCCCATATGCACGAACAGTTCCCGGCGCTGCTGTGGTATTATCAATACGAAGTAGCGTCCTAATGTTCAATACATTGACATTTAACATTTACATACATTCAAAACAATCATCAGCATTGCTTTATCGTGATAAAATCCTCTTGCTACAGAAAAAAAAATCAATTCCTACGCTGTTATAACAATCCTTCCTATGACATTGTCCTGGATCTTCTTCATTTTTTGTTCGTTCAACAACCTATATTCTTCCATGACACCGTTAGCAAAGTCAAGCACCGTGTACTTGCTGACAACTTTGTGCGACACGTCCAACATTAGGCGGACACCGTTGTTGTCATATTCAAAGATTGAAGCAGTGTAGCCCGGCAGGACACCGAATCTGGAATGATTTAAAACTTAAAATAGAACTTATTTTAATGCATATTTTAAAAAATGATGTTCGATCACATTCCCTGAATAGACAAAAAACTCATTTAATAAGAGTGTACTCATGACTAACCAATTCTCACATTTACACTTATGTTGTTAGAGAGTGAAAGAACAAACAATTAAATTTCTTTAAAATGTAATAGAAAAATTACGATGAATTAGTTAAGTTTTTATACTTACTTTATCTACGCACTTTGCCAAGCACGTTAATATTATCATTTGGGAGTGAACATGCAATAACGCATTTAACGACTAAAGAGTCCACATCATTTTGATCTTCCGTACGAAGCTCTTGAGTCCCAAATCCACTCGCGACTGTTAAAAAATAAAATCATTTAGACACGAATTATAATTTGTAGAATAGAATTACTTTTTTCAGACATTTCTACAGGCACTGGCACTTGTCATTACCACCGGGAGTGTCTCAACTATGACTATTTAAGTCATCATAACTATGACTACTATCGCGATCATCATCAGAAGTCATACACTTCATAACTATAACTAGGGCATAACTATCATTAGGCGGTATGGAATTTTCCTGTTCTTCCAGCGTGTAGACTTGCGATCGTATTCAAGGTTTCAACTTTCTCATACTTTCCATCAATTCGTGTATGTGTTTGTGTGTGAGTGTTTCGATAACTTTCTTAATTGTCAATATCTGTGAGTTTCTTGCCAGACTACAATGCATCATCGTCATCAATAATTTCGTTTACGGAAAGTTATGTTGCCGCTGTTTGTCAAATACGAACGTCACGACTATCACCTTCGCAATAGTCGTAACTGTTGGAGAAATGCTACTTTATTGAATTTATTTTTTAAGATCTCTATCGACTTTAGAACTTATTATTTAGAACAAAAAAATACAACCTCGATGTAAGGAAAATTTTGAACAAAATTAAATAGAAACTGCCTGTCTCATCTCACCCAATTGCCACTGTTCGTGACAACAGTCCAGAAATAATTGTACGACATGTCGCAAATCACCAGCACAAGTTCTTCAACAGAGACGAAATCGTGGTGACTCGGCGCTCCAGTATCGCAAATCATTTTTTCAATTCGATCTGGATTCATACAGACTGAATTTAATCTACGATTGTTATTAATGATTATTTTCTCAATTTCTATGTCATCATTAAAACAGTTCATACAAATACATAAATATACGTTACTTTATAAATATAAAGTAATATGTAGTGGTCGTCCAGACCACGGTTTTTTATATTATAGACTATAAAGTTATACAAGGCTTGAAAGGTTTTTCTTTTTTAATAGAAAGAAATATCTCTGTAATATTCTGAGTAGCACTTACTATTGTTTTAGCAAATAATACTTTTGTTCTTCTTTTGAAAGTAAGGCAAATAAATCTATCATTGTCACGGTTGTCTCCATCGTCGATTGAACTGTACGTTTAAAACTGTCAGCTTCGAAATATTCTGACCTTTTACTCAAACTACAACTACTGCAAGTACTACAACTCTAACAACCACAACTACACCTCCAACAACAACTACTGCAAGTACTACACCTCAAACAACAACTACTGCAAGTACTACATCTCCAACAACCACTACTGCAAGTACCACAACAAGTATAACAACCACAGCTGACACAAATACAACTCCAACTACAACTACTGCAAGTACTACAACTTTAACGACCAAGTCAAGCAGAGCGACAATTGTGACAAGTATTTTAGTACTCTTATTAACATTTTTTTTCTCTCTTTTCATATTGTTATTTTTATTGCTTTAATGATAACAAAAAAACAATAAAAGTTGAAACAATTTGATTATTATAAAATATACTTTTAGGTTGAATGAATATTAAACAGTTAAAATTATTTCAAGATTACAGGATCTACGACTGCCCAAATACCTGACAATACTACAACTCCAACAACGAAATAAGTTCACAACTCCGCACAGCAAGGTCATCACAACAAGACTCGGAAACACTACGAGCATAGACAAAACACAGATATACATAGAAAAGTTGTAAGAATAAGTCATAACTAAAAAGTTAACTTTATAATCCAACATTTCCTCCTAAGGTTAACTAAGTTTTCTAATACCTAGCAAGCCTCTCAATTTTACAAATTTGTTTCTGTAATTTTCACACTTTATCTGAAACAATACATTGGAGATATCCATTTACTACTCCAGCTGATGTTACTTGTCCATTTGCCATTGTGATTTTGTCTATCCTGCTGTTGTCGAATTCTGTGAAGAATTTCAAATTATTCGTCGTATGGCTTGATGCTCCTGAATCAACACACCACGAATCGGCTGAAATTTCATCATGAACGATTGCAAATGTTATTTCGTTATTCAAAGTTTATTCTTCTTCTGTTTCAGTCATTGCTCAGTAATGATTTTCTTTCTTTATTGTTGCAATTTTTGCTTTCCATGCTTGACAATCTTTCTTCAAATGACCTGGTTTCTTGCAGAAAAAGCATTCACGTATTTCTTTTTTTTTATATTATTCACTCTAACAATCTTCAATGCTGAATTTTAACTTGATGCTTGAATCATTTTTTCTTTTAGATTCCTCTATAAGTTTTCTTTTCACATACTCAAGGGTGAATTCATTATCTGGACGAGCATCAAGTGCTCGTAGCACTCAGGTAGTGAAAACATGAAAATCCGGAATATCTTCTCCGATTCCGAGAAGACGTTCAACCAACTCTAAAACCGAGCGAATGTAATTTTGCATGTCTTGATCACCTTTTAATCTCGATTGATACAATTAGTCTAATTAGATACAGTTTGTTACATAAATTTGAACGTTCATATACCTTTTGCAATTCTTTCTTCATTTCACTTGCTGATTCACATTTGTGCACATGAACAATTTGACTGTCATCGATACTAAGTGAACTAAAACTTTGTGCCCTTTGATCCAACTCAATCCATTCGTCTGATGGACTGTTCGGAATATCTTCTTGCACACATTTCCAAGTACCTTCTCTGATTAGCTGCATCTTGACTTTACTATCAGTATTCATTCATCTCGCTTGCGTGCAGAGTTGTTTTGCTTGCCGCATTCTATTTACTTAGATTGAAGCTCTGGAATAAGGATTTAGAAAAACCGCTACGGTGTGTGCGGTGTGTTTATTCTATTTTTATAGGTACGGCGGGTTGTCCGGTGACATCGACATCAAAATGCACGGTGGTGGTGTGGTGAGTGAACAAGCAAATAATGAAAGAACCTGGCCACAACGACACTCTCTCGGGGACGCCTGTGAGATAATGTTGTGACATCCTTTATGGCCCAGTCGACAGAGTCTCC
Organism: Erpobdella octoculata; assembly: GCA_963978895.1. Lineage (NCBI taxonomy): Eukaryota > Metazoa > Annelida > Clitellata > Hirudinida > Erpobdellidae > Erpobdella > Erpobdella octoculata. Next base: position 38,323,934 of record OZ022241.1, read on the forward strand.
CAACCAACATCAGCGGAAATCATCATCATCAGCCTGGGTGCCACATCAACACCAGGAACGACAATCTCGTGTAGCTTATAACAGGAAAGTAAAAATTTTGTTTTAGGTAGTCATAGGTCGTAGGACGTTGAAGTCCAAGACTAGGTAGGATGTGTGAGTCCGGTAAGTTTAGGGAGATAGTTTCGGTGAATTGTTTCATTGTCTTTGGGGTGCTGAACACTCCTTGAATAGATCTTTATAGTAAGCTCAGAGCTTTGGGTGCCGTAAACCCTGTAGGAGTTGAATTGGTGGATTTGTTATCCGTAAAAAAGCAACAAAATAAACACCACAATTCCGTTTATCACTACCATCTGGACAATTCTCCCTCATGTTACAGACCAATTTTCTGCTTATGCATCCAGAACTATCTTCACAGGCAAACACATCTTTGTGGAGAGATAGACACGGGAAGAGAGGTATTACTATAAAAAATATAATTCTATTTAAATTTATTACATAATTATGAAACAAATTCATTACTAAAAAGCAATATCATTGTTGTACATCCTGATGCCCTTTCCTCCCTCTTTCTTCTTTCCTTCTTCGCTCCACCCTCAAGAATTTGGCTCTAATTCATTCCAAATTTCTAACCTGACTGGTCACATTTTCCTTTTCGAATAGCCAGATCATCAACAGCTATGTAACCAGGTTCCATAAATGTAAAACTGGCCATTCCAGCTTCTAAATGGATAGCCTCGTTAAAAACGTTTATTGTAATTTCTACTTTTGTCCTCTTAGTTTGGTTGACCATTTGAAAAGTTACAGGATCAAAATTTACTTGATCATTTTTAGCATTCTTTGTTAGCAGATAAACTTATATCCAGACATATTTATGTTAATTTAATATAAATTTTCTTTAAATAAAAAATGATAATGGCAATTAAAGTTGAATGACTTCAGTAGAAATAATACACCTAGATCTCATAGCGCCTGTCAGTGTGGACCCTATCCTCTGTTTTTGTGGATATGTTTAAGTTTGCTTCTGTGTTTTGCGAAAAATCAAGTATATGTATGATATAGATATTTTTATATTAATTAAGATTTTAGGTGACGTGTTTCGTGTGAATTTGGTAATTTTATGTATTATGTATTATGTTGAGATAGTTTCGGTGAATTATTTCGTTGTCTTTGGGGTGCTGAATACTTCTTGAATCCGTGGAGAAATTCTGATATTTAGTGTAGAGCTTTGGGTTCTTTTGGCCCGTATGCCCCAAAGATTTTTACGATGAAATAACAAACCCTTATCAACAAAAAAACCTCTTTTGTTGGAGTGCCCCCACTCCCAACAAGTTTTCGGCGATTTGCAGTTAACCTGTTCTTCAGAAAAGGAATCATTAGTTATGTTATCGTTAGTATCAATAATGCAATCAGAAATATCATTCAACTGATTATCAGGCATGGAGTCCACGTATATGTAGGAGCCGAGTTATTTTATTAAACTTAAACGACAACTTGGTTTAATATACACAGCTCTAAGTCTACCAAATACTGGAAATACTGCTGGTGCAGTTGCGGTACTGGTAGTGACAGTTGTGGCTTTGACACTTTTCGTGGTGCTGCATTGCTGATTGCCTTTGCCCTAATGGGTGTTTTCACGGTGTGATGCTGCTGTTGGTACAAAACCTATTACTAAAAACTAAGTTTTTTAGAAATCTTTTAAAATTTTGTAATTCGATGCCTAACTTGAACGCCATTGGAAGTTCTGATTTGTCAACTGAACACATTTTTCTGGGACCCTAATGAAAGAAGATAATTGTAATATTGTAACTAACCACAACAAAATAGAAATTATTTATTTTAATTATCAACTATTGTTCAAATATTATTTTACACAGTTTTAATGTGTGTGTTTTAAAAGAACACGGCAAAACGAAAGCTTAGCTATCGATTTCATATATATATAAACAAAAATTCAGAAGGTGACTGTTTCCCATTACCCGATATCTCAGATGTTTTGCAGCGTGTAGGTAATTCGTTGTCCATTAGTTGTTTTGATGCTCGGAGTGGATACTGGCAGGTACCCATGTGGTTTAACAAATAGCAAATCTTTATGCAATCATAACATGACGTGCAAAATCAAATAAACAAGCTGTTTAGCAATGGTTTTCGAAATTTTCGCCATCTGTATATCTAATTTTCAGAGCGCTGACTAAATTGTGTGCCTCCAGGAGATCAATATTTACTTTCTGAAGGCGTTAGGCACTTCATTCAGAAAAGCGAAAATTGGTACGAGGGTGCAATGCGACACAATCAACATACATAATACCTTATGTCTGTCTGTCTGTCTGTATGTATGTATGTATGTATGGTCAGCAGTCTGCAGTTGCTAAAATTAGTGCGTGCAGGCATGTAATAAAAGTTATTCGAAATTGTACACTGTCAATCCTAAAGATCAAAAGAGGTGGCGCTGCAATCGGAAAATAATATATAATGTGATTTAAAAAATTCGACATTTTTGACGGGCTATTTCTAGCAAATTCATGTTTATTAATCATGGCAATCAAACCAACTGGTTGTTTTCCCTGACTTTTGCAGCAGTTTTCTAACGACTTCTAGAGAGGCAGTCTTCCTGGGCATTCCATTATTAGAAAGTGCTCGATTGGTGTTATGCATAAAATCTTATATATACATGTGTATTATACAGTTTAAAGTAATATTAGGACAATTAGATTTGTTGATTATGAATTTTTTAACTTTTGTTAATTTCAATAATCTGATGACAAGAGAATACTTGTTGTAAATTGCTTAACCTACTTGATAATTTTTTTTTATTTTCCTAGTTGTAAGAGCTTTATGACAACAAGAGTGTACTTGTTGGAAAGTTGCTTATATTTGTTACTTTTTATTGAGATATGAAATAAATTATGTTATAAAAAAAATGAAAATGTAATCAGTACATTTTTCGCTGCCCTTGAGATATTTGTCTAACTTTACTTGATGTTTCAAGATTTAAAGGAATGTAAGCTGGTGAAGTTAACGCAAAAATAATATTGTCTTGTGAATTGTTTATTTGATCTATTACACATGCATATTTTCAGTTTATGAAGCGATCGACATTTTTTAAGCTGCTTTATTTTCTTTATTTTTTAAATTTACAATAAAAGTTAAACGTTGTCATTGAAGCTTCAGAGATGTAGGGATAACAAAAACACTTGGCCATCCTACTTGCGAGCCAGACCCAAGCCAATTAATTAAAAAACGCTTTTAACTGAGCCTGAGATGATAGCTGAAAAGCTTAGTGCTTTTGCGATAAAGGAGGCGGTGGTGGTAATGCGGAAAAATGTTCACCCGTCGGCCTATAAGTCGGTGGTTCGAATCTCACTGGCATTACTCAAGTTGAGTGTTTGGAATTATTTTGTAATTTTTTTAATACAATCAAATTTAAAGTATAATCAAATCATTTCAGCATTATTTTGTAATAAACTGCAAGCCAAAAAATATCAAAGGAGCTGGGAATTGTAATTCCTATTACCAGATAACTTGATTTTCAACAATAAAAACATTTAAAACTAAACATGAGATAATAGTTAAAAATGCAATTAAGTTTTTTGTAGAAATTCTCTCATTTCTTGACATTGTTGACGGTTTGATACTTGTTCGATCTGTAACTTAAAATTATAATTAGAAAAAATCTATTTTATTAAATGTCCATCTTTGTTTTTGTTATTATAAAATTAATAAAAAATAGTTTTATATCATAAAAAATACATTTTTTAAAAACTAACGCTTCAATAGAAATTGTCTCACCGCTTGTCGTCATTGGAGCTTTGGTACTTGTTCGATCTGTAACTTTAAATTAATTTTAATTGTTTATTAACCACTTGACTTAAAAATATAATTTGAAAACATCAATTTTATTCCATTTCCATCTTTGTTTTTGTTATTATAATACAACCCAGTTGCCACGGTAGGAAGCTTGCAGCAACCTGTTGTGCTGACATGGCTCATGCAGATTGCGGAATTCCCCTTGCATTCGGCGGCCTAGTGGTCTTTGTCAATAGGGTGGCCATCTGCTTCGCCATGCTGCGGAATACTGCTCACCGAAATTGTTAGACTTTTCGTCGCAAAGGTCGGCCGTTTCGTCGCAATGTCGCGACAAAAATGTACCTTTCGACGAAACGGCTTTGCGACGAATTGGCCTGCACCCGATATAATTATTATAATGATAACAATATGAGGAAAAGATCAAGTTATTTCAACTTTTATTGTTGTTTTTTTTATTATAAAAACAATAATTGCTAATAATGTTATTTAATAAACCTACTCGTCACGATTCTTGTACTGTTTGAATCAAAAAGATTTGGAGTAGCCATTTCTGTTGATTTGAAATTCGTAATTGTTTAATATGATTGACTTGAAAAAATAATTTATAATGTTTATAGTCGTGGAAAGAACTCTTTTAAAAGAAGAAAAAAATTTCAATAGGTTTATTCAAAATACTTGACTCAACAATCGATCTTTTTTGTCTAGTAGTTAGTTTTCGGGTAGTCGAAGGTCCTGGTAATATGGAATTAATTTTGTAATTTTTTAATACAATCAAATTAAAAGTATAATTAAATCATTTCAGCATTATTTTGTAATAAACTGCATTAATGCTTGTTGATATTTAAAAAATTCTAATAATTATGATAAAATTGCTAGAATAAAGTTGTAGTAACTTAGTTAAACGTTGCATAGGAATCCCCGTAATCTATTTAATCAAATTGAAATTTTTTTGTGTAATTTTCAAAAGCAGTCGTGTCGGAAGGTGGTTTATTATTAAACAGATGTGTTTACTAATCTTGCCGAACCGACACGATATATCCACAAAAGTGTCCGAATTAGTAAAAGAATTAAAACGATCTGTTGAATTATCATTGAATTCAGCTAAGTATGTGTCAATCACAACAGATGGTCTCGGCCATGTTATTCATCGGCAATGATGGAAATAACTTGCCACTATCTTGATTGAAACAACAATAAAATAAGAAGAGCTTTTCTGACTTTTGGAACAATTATGCAACCCATTACAGGCTTTGCTCTTAGCAAATAATGAAAAAACCTGGCCACAACGACACTCTCTCAGGGACGCCTGTGAGATAAAGTTGTGACATCCTTTCTGGCGCAGTCGACAGGGTCTCCCAACCAGCATCAGCGGAGATCATCATCATCATCAGCCTGGGTGCCGCATCAACACCGGAAACGACCATCTCGTGTAGCTTATAACAGGAAAGTAAAAATTTTGTTTTTGGTAGTCATAGGTCCTAGGACGTTGAAGTCCAAGACTAGGTAGGACGTGTGAGTTCGGTAAATTTGGAGAGATAGTTTCGGTGAATTGTTTCATTGTCTTTGGGGTGCTGAACACTCCTTGAATAGATCTTTATAGTAAGCTCAGCGCTTTGGGTGCCGTAAACCCTGTAGGAGTTGAATTGGTGGATTTGTTATCCGTAAAAAGCAACAAAATAAACATCACAATTCCGTTTATCACTACCATCTGGACAATTCTTCCTCATGTTACAGACCTAGTTTCTGCTTATGCATCCAGAACTATTTTCACAGGCAAACTAGAGGTGTGCGCGGGGACGACTTTTCGTTCCCATCCCCAACCATCCCCGTGAGTGTCATCCCCATCCCCATCCATCCCCGCCAGTATCATCCCCATCCCCAACCATCCCCGCAGTGTTTCATCCCCATCCCCAACCATCCCCGCAGTCTTTCAGTTTTTCATCCCCATCTCCATCCATCCCCGCACTTTTTATTCTATTTTTTTAATCAATCCTGTACATCCTGTATTTTTCAGTACAGCATTTCAACCCAACTATAACTTAAGTGTTGGCTCTCTTTTTCCCAGTTTGGAAAAGTAGAAGTTTCATATAGAAACAGTCGAGAGCTCTAGTGTATTACCGTCTTCGTTCTGCTGCCTCTTGACAGTTTTGACCAAGATGTCCATTCAGAGGAAAAGACGGTTTCTGGGTATGAAACCCTTGAAGTAAATTTTGCTGTTTTTTAAAGTTGTTTTTGAAAGTAGGAAATTTGAAGATTATTCTGCGGTGTGGTGTTTGTTACCACCTTCTGTGTTTCTTCTACGCGAAAATCAAGTTTTGACTTGGAGACTGAGGACTCATGGGGGGAGGTGCAGCAACCTTTTTCAAAAGAATTTTGAAGATAACCGGTTTTTTAAAACAACTTCAACTACACGAAATGGAGCACAGGAAGATTGGGAGAAAGTGCAGCAGAGCCCTCTTCCAAGGACCACTGCAGACAACCTAGCGAACGCAGAGAAGCAGTCTCGGAAGTTATGCAAACGTGGACGTCAAAGGCTTTTCTGCAGATCACGGTATGTATCTATGTATCTTCCTCCTGTTTGGCGTGGTGGGAGAAAATCAGTACCGTAGGAAGGGTTGTGCGGGCTGTACCATCGCACAGGGCGCCGGCGTCATGGGGGGGGCTATTAATATACATAAATAAATTAAAAAATACATTTTTCACGTTTATTTTTTCAACATTTTACCAGAAAAATTATCAAATTTCACGACGCTGCGAAAATTCTCTAAAATTCTGACGTTCTACCACCCATAACTCAATTAAATCACCAGCCTCACTAACATCATCATCACCACCATCCCGCCAACATTAAAATATCGGCAAGATCAAAGAGAATTAAAAATTTAATTTTTTTTGATAATTTAATTTTTAAACCAGTTAATTTTCAAAACATGCCGCCCAATTCTTTGATGTCATTTTTATATTCTTTTATCAATTTAATTTTCTTTCAATCAATACTTTACTTTCATTCGCGAATGACTGAAGAAAGTTTTAAAAATGTCGACGTTTTCTTAGATGTCATTTTAATTTTTTTCATGCTTTATAGAAAATTAAAATGTTTTATCAATTGTTTCACTCTTCCAATTTCTTTAGGGGGCGCCAAAAAAATGTATCTCGCACAGGGCGCCAAATTAGCTTGCTACGGCTCTGGAGAAAATACAGCAGCCATCTTCCGACGATTACTGGCGACAACTCATCTACGTTCCAGCCCCTTCATAGTGTGGAAGATGAAACTCCAAAGGTTTGTCTGCGGATCACGGTTTGTGCTTTCCTCCTGTTGGTTATGTGTGAGGGAGGTGCATCAGCCATCAGCCCTCTTCCAACGACTGCAGACGACGACCTGACACCCCACAACAATTTAACGGTTCGTCGCAACCAACACCTATCAATTCTATAACTTTGTATGATGTGCAACAAAGTTTTGCAATGTTTGCGGATATTCAGATCTGAAATGTAACGAATTTCCTGACATGGAATTTGGTCAAATATTGGTATTCTCTTATATTTATCTTACATATATTATTTAGCCATATGTACCGAATTTCATGTATTGATCTTACTGATATTGTACATTCATGTACCGACCTTTTGAGATATTCATATATTGAACTTGCTGTAATTGTACATTCCGGTACCTTCTAGGATACGAATGTATGGATTTTACTGATATTATGCATTTATGTATCTTCTGAGATACTCATGTATTGATATTATACATTCATGTTTCTACCTTATAAAATACTCATGTATTGAACTTGCTGATATTTTACATTCAGGTAGCCTACGACCTCTTGAGATACTCATGTATTGATATTACTGATATTGTACAATCATGTACCGACCTTATGATATATTCATGTATTGAACATATGAATATTGTACATTCATGTACCTTTTGAGATATACTTATTAAAGATTGGAATCGAACCGAACTCGAACCGAACTTTTCGAACTCGATCCCACATTTTAGCATTTCGAACCGAACTCGAACGAACCCAAATTTTTATGCACCGAACTCGAACCGAACTCGAACCCAATGACGGTCGAACTTGAGCCGAACTCGAACCCATTAATGGTCGAACTCGAACCGAACTCGAACCCAGTTAAAACATCATTTGAACAAAATTAAAAAAAGCCAACCTAGAAAATTAAATGACAATATTGGGCCAAGCTTTTTAATATCACTTATTTGATTATTTTTCTTTTCTTTTTTATCTATGAAAAAGAAAAAACGGACCAGCGTTAGCGTTGTTATTGTTTTCATTGTTATAAGCGGCGGCATTTCTATCCAATAATTTATAATGGATTGTATCATTGTTTCTTCTCCATCGAAAAAACTTGATATAGCGAAAGTTAGAAGTGATTGTAAAAACTTTGATAAGCTGGTGTCTCAAAATGAGGCGCGATTAGTAGATGCGACATGGACAAAGAGTCCTATTTGGAATAGTTTCAAGTGTGTTTGCCTTTTGAAGATGGTAAAGATGAAATGATTAAATTTAAATTATGTCTATTAAACTATTATAACATTCAAAGTCATTACAGTTTGGGACTATAATTATAGTGTTATTTAAAATATTTTTATAAGTATGGTGCTATTTAAAATACTTTTATTTTTTACATTTACTTTATTTGCATTCAACAGATTTTGAAAGAGCAACTAATATTTTTAAAATACAATTACAATTTCTGATTTGTTCTTATTTTAAATAATGTTAAAATAAATGTACCTATTATTTGTGTATTAAAAAATTGAACTAAACTCAATCAATAGTCATCACATTTCGAGCTAAACTCGAACAAACTTTAACTGGTCGATTACATTCGAACTCGAATAAAAGTCGAACCGAACTCGAACCCCACAGCAACCGAACCCGAACTGAACTCGAACCCCACAGCAACCGAACCCGAACCGAACTCGAACCCAAAGGGGACCGAACCCGAACCGAACCAGAACCCAAAAATGATCAACCGAACCGAACTCGAACTTCTAATTTTGAGTTCGATTCCCATCTCTAATACTTATGTATCGATATTACTGATATTGTACAATCATGTATCGACCATCTGAGATACTTCTGTATCAAACTTACTGATATTGTACATTTATGTACTGACTTTCTTAGATACACTAGTACTTATGTACAGCTTTTTATGTACTAACTCATGTTGACATAGGTAGGTATGTCTGGACACGTTTAGACAGATCCGTCGATAGAATTTATTTTCGAGCCCTCGAGACCATTGTTCCTGCCACTTGATGAGAATTTCATTTTTGACAAAGGTCTTTACGTCTGCCATTTCGACGTGGGTTCTCAGCTGGACTTCGGGGAATGAGATGACACCTGTTGCAAGTCTATCAGCCTTTTCGTTACCAGGAACGTGGCTGGCGGCTGGGTACCCAAACAATGGTGCAGGCTATCCCCTTCTTGTTGCATTTTGTCACTCGGCTGAGGACTTCTGCTGCATGAGTACGAAGATGGCTCTTTGTTCTGTGGCCGAGTGCTGTTGCAGAGCTGAGTGAATCCGTGAAAATGGTCACTCTGTCGGTTCCAGCGTTCTCTTTGAAGTTAACAGAGTTGTCTAATAGGATCTCTAGGGCTGTTTGGATGGCTGTCATTTCGGCAGTGAAGATCGACAGAAAGTCTGGCGTTCTTCTTGAAAACTCGACGTTGAGAGTTTTGAAGAATACCCCGGTGGCAGTCTTTCGTTTCACTTTGGAGGCATCTGTGTAAATGGTAACGGTGCCGTCATACTTGGCAATCTTTTCCAATCGATTGGTTTTCTCTTTCGCCCAGAAGAGACATGTTCATTTCAGGAACGACGAGGTTCCATGGCGGAAAATCTATCGGACGATCATCTGGAAAATTCAGTTTTTCAAGCTGTCTTAATAGGCCATCAAAATTTTTTTGGCAGCTGTGATGATGTTCGTTTGCCTGATCCTGCAAAGATTTTGTTTGGTCCATTGTGGTCTGTCGTCGGGATAAGGAAAGAAGATTTCTCTTGTCGGATGATCTTTGACCTGTCTCGTTCGGACGGCGTAGGCGTAGAGAGCCAGCAAGCCACCATCTGTTGTTCTCTACTTAAGTCTAGTGGCATCTCACCGCACTCAACCTGGAGAGATGCAAGGCTGGTTCCACTAAGTGCACCAGTCACAGCTAAGAGTGCTCGTCGCTGTATCCTTTCTAGACTTTTCATGATAGTTCTCGCCGTCTGGTTGAACGCTTCACAACGGTGGGTCAAGAACCGACCGGACTATCGCACGGTAGAGTAGGAGAAGGTTTTCTTTGCACAAGCCCATTTTGAGACCGGTCACTGCCCTGAAGACGTTAACTCTTTTTTCGGCTTTGCTGAGGTCTTTGCAATATGTTTTGCCCACGTCAGTTTCTCATGGAAGGTAACTCCGAGGAACAGACGTCTTCAGCCCTTTGTAGAATTTTGTTTCCGATCTTGAGTTCGTAGTCTTTCTAAGAATTTCTGATTTCTTCCGATTTGGCACAAAACCTCAAAAACATATTTTTTTAAATAATGAAACCCGTATCTTATAAAAAACACCTTAATATTGATTTTTAATGTTTTTACATTTTCAGTTATTGAGTTTTCAAGCAAATATATTCCTTTTCTCCGCCCTACCTTTATAGTCCTAAAAGCCAAAACATAATAAAATTGGTAAAAAAAAATTGTAACTTTATTTTTTAAGTAGTATATTATACTAATTTATATATATATATATATATATATATATATATATATATATATATATATATATATATATATATATATATATATATATATATATATATATATATATATATATATATATATATATATATATATATATATATATATATATATATATATTGTAATTTTAGTTTCAGAGTCGCAGTTTTTCTACGAAAAATATAACCCTATTTTCCACCCCACATTTAAAGTCCTGTAAACAAAATTTTCAAAAATTATTAAAACATGTAATTTGTTATTTTGTAAAAATAATCTCGGTACTAAATTGCAAAACTTTCACATTTTCAGTTTTTGGAGTTTTTAGTCAAAGATTCTTTTTTCCACCTCAAATTTGAGGTCCTGGAAACCAAATTATCAAAAATTGGTAAAACACTTATATTTTTATTTTTTGAGTTGATACTAAATACTAATTTTTACATGTGTAGCACTTACAGTTCTTGAGTAGCAGTTATTATAAAAAAAATAAATAACCTTGCTTTTCACCCCACATTTGAGGTCATGGCAACCAATTTTTCAAAAATTGGGGAAACACGTGTCTTATTTTTTTTTTTTAAATCTAGATAGTAGATACCAAATTTCAAAAACCTTCTCATTTTTGGTTTTTGAGATATGCGTTGTTTAAAAATAAATTTCCTGTATATGTAAATGTCCTGTTTTACCCCCTAAGGGATATACAGGACAACATCTTCACCATCTTCTCCCAGACGTCAAGAAATCAGGATATCACCTTCGTCCTCGAGCTCACGACAGAGTTATTCCGCATGCAGATTCCATACTCAGAAAAACCTTTATCCATAGAATGTTGAACTCAAAATAAATTAAACAATGCCGAACGCTTTATTAAATCTCTGAAAAAGCAAGTTCCAGATTTTATGTCTTTAACTTTAGATTGTCGAAACTCGTATTCCTTTCATTTAATTCTTATTTTTATTATTTAAACGTAAACCGCTGTGCGTCATTGTCAGGCTGGTTAATAAAGATTTACTTACTTACTTACTTACTTACTCAAGGAGCAAAATTTTCAAAAACTCTTTCTTAGTGGGTGCTGCTTTCGCTATAAAAGTAATATAAGTTCCAAATTTTACGTTTCTAGGATGAGGCGTTTTTAATGAAAACATGATAATGACAGCGATTGAAAGTAGACACATTTTTCTAGTGATATTTTTTGTTCTTAGGAAGGAGCCCAACTGGCACTGTTTGGGGGGGGCAGCATTATATAAACACGGCCCTGGCTACAAATTACCACAGAGAACGTCCAAGATCAACTGATTCACTCCAAAATAGTTGATTTTGTCAAAGCCCTAATTTTTGTTTAGCACTTGGAACATGGACTACTGTTCATATAGGTTTACGAAGTCACGTGGTTTTGCCTTGAAGTGTGACTATAAAACAATCCATGGACTTATAATATATAATAACTCCGCCTTGCTTTTGCAAGCCAGTCCCAAGCCTGGAGAAAGGAGGAGGGAAAAGTTAAAAGGATCAAATTATGATCCACGACTGGAAGTACTTAGGTGCTTCTGACACAGCCGTTTCAGTCTTAAAACATTTGGTGTAAAGGACTATAAACTATTATAAAAAAAAAATATATATAATATATAATATTATATTATAAGTCTATGAAACTAATCATTTGAAATATTTCAGAAAACTATTAAAAATTAATTTTATTAAAATTTCAGTGAAAGAAACAGCAAATGTTTATTATTCAGATGATTAACTTATAACTTTTTTAAGCAGTTTGAGATAATAAAACAATAATTTTACTATGAATAAATCGATCCACCAATAAAATTGATTAGTTTTTACATAAATCTAAACTTTTAAGAATTCGACCCAACCAAATAAAACTTCATATGCAAAGCTTTGTCATCGGACAAGTCAATTTAAAGTTTAACCTCAACAAGATAATACACAAGAAAGTTCAAGTAAAATAAACATCCAATAGAAATGAAGGGTTATATCTATGTGAACGAAGTTTATGAATATTTATGAGAAACGTGACCAACCACACACAAAAAAGACAAGAAAAAAAAGATAAAAGTTAAATGTTTATAAATCTCATAACTGCAGGCACTACATACCATTGTTGAATAAGCCGTTTAATTTAACTAGAGATGAAATATTAACACTCAATCAATTTGCGATCACACACAGACGATCACTATCATCACCACACAGCAGCGACGTTTTAATCGTATTATCATACCGTTAGCTAGTTATTAATAATATCGACGGAACAAAAAATTTACAGAAAAAAAGATTCAGCTCGGATATTCGAAGATCGTCACACGACAAGCGACTCGGAAGAAGTGGGGGGGGAGCAGGTTGTTTCGACCGGCTCAGAGAATGACAGCTGAAGAGCTACATCCCGTTTTTGATTCGCCACCAGCAGAAGCAGCAGCAGCAACATCAGCAGCAGCAATTTTAATTTTTACACATGATGTTATAATAATAATAATAATAATAATAATAATAATAATAATAATAATAATAATAATAATAAGAAAAAAATGTTTAATCAGACCGACTTCGAAAAATGTGCTAGCCGACGTCTATACACAAAAAAGCGCATGTTCAAATAAATACTCTTTCACTCCGGGGTTTCGTACAGGAAACCTCGAGAAGCAAATCAGATTATGAAAACTTTAAAATCCATTGCGAACGAAACGTAAAGATCGCGACGTTCGCCGATTCCTGCGGCTGTAGAGATGTGACATTCGATCCGGCCGATCACCGCGCCGGCGAAGCGAGCTATTTTCGGAGACGTGACGACGACCCATTGGAGATTTTCACCCGGTGTTCGACGTCGTTGGACATCGAAAAGATCCCCGATCTCACTCAGGTGAATCATCTTTTTGATATCTAAGGTGCCGTTCCCGGGTCGGTCGTCGAGGCGACAAGTTTCTCCGTCTGCGTGCTGATTCCTCGATGGCGTGAAGTGGAGAAGCGTGACGTTGCGTTCGTCCGCAATGGCGTTTTTGTTGACGTATACGACCATCATGGGCGATGCGTCGTTGCTGTCGTCAGTGACGCTGCTCGGATCAAGTAGCTGTACGACCGTCCAGTTTGTGTTCAGCAAGGGGTATTGATCATCATCATCATCATCATCATCATCATTGTCTCCATCATCATTATCATCATCACCATCGAGTAATTCCATTAGGCTCGGCATGTTTTTCTTTTCAACAGCTGGTTTTCAATTAAGAAAAACACTTAAAAATAAATGCAAATATTTAAAACAAATTCCTACTCGTCCAATGAAACTTTCACACAAACAACTCATTATCAGGTGCTGCTACCACTATTACCACCCCATCATCATTATCACCATTATCATCATCACCATCATCATCATCATCATCATCATCACCATCATCATAACCTCTATTATCTTCACTTTCATTAATAATAATAAAAAAATTTCCTCACTGTTTCCCATGTTCTTTTCAACGAGAGAAACATTTTTATAATTTCCTACTGTGATCAGACCTAGATCTGGAAGCTACAATGTAATTATTTATACATATCATATTTTTGGCCACCATTTTATTTAACTAGTTATATTTAGAAGCACAATATTTTAAAATATTTCATCAGACATAAGAATAGTACCACCACTAAAGAAAAATACAAAGTAACCAAGTCTGGTACTGTAGTTAGGCACTATGGTGTAGTTGGTGTAGTACTGTGGCGTCATAATGTATTGTGGTACTGTAGAGTGATATGGTAGTGTGGTGCTGTAGCATTATAACCCGGTGTGGTAATGTTGAGTAAAAGCTGTATTGTGGAACTGTAGTGTGGTACTGTGTTGTAGGTGTAGTACTGTAATGTGGTACTGTAGTGTGAGATTGTAATGTGATACTGTGGTGTAGGTGTAGTACTGTGGTGTGGTACTGTAATGTGGGTACTATAATGTGGTACTGGTGTGGTTCTGTAGTGTGGTACTGTAATGTGGTCCTGTAGAGTGGCGACACACTTTTCACAAAAGAGTATTTATTTTGCAAGACAGCCTAACATAGAGACAAGAGCTAAGTAATTGAGTTAAGATCAGTACTACAAAAAAAACCCATCATTGCTTTGACTACCAGCCTGATTGACATTTCTTTTCATCCTGTAACTCCTCCCTCCATTTAATGAAGCAGTTTCACCCTGATGGCACGTGATGCACCTCTCAGATGAAGGAATTTTATTGGTCGGAGATTCAGGAACGTGGGGCAGATTACGAGAAGAGGCAGAACTTGTCGATACGCAGTGACTGGATTGGCAATAGTTATGATGATGATAATATATATATATACTGATGATTATGATGATGATTTTACAAGTGAGTTATTTGACCCTAACAAGGTATCAAACTTGATATTAGAGACAAACTTTTTTTTTTATTTTTAAAAATGAAATCATTAAAACTATCTAATAAAGCAAACAGGACACAAATGCATTAGTGACAGCATGAAGGTGAAGGTGACAATGACGGCCTCGCTTATACGATTGACATTGACTTCTACGTGCGTACCAAATCTTACAACGAATTAAAGAAAAGGAGAATCCTTAAAAATATTTACTTACTCTTTTCCAACACGAGAGAATCCCTGCGGACAGGAGCAGACCGATCCAGCTTGCGTCGAAGAGCAGCCAAACGAACAGCCCGAACCTCCCCCACACGAACCACCGATGATCAGAGCTGCAATTTAAATATCATTATCACCACCGTCATCGTCATCGTTGTCCCCACCGTCATCATCATCATCATCATCATCACCGTCATCATTCTCACCACCATCATCGTTATCTCAACGCCGTCATCGTCATCATCATCTCATCACTATCATTGTCATCACTACTGACGCCGATATCATCATCATCATCACCTCGACCATCCTTTCAAATTACAATACAACAGACCAATGCAGGAGCCTTCGCTGAAGATAAACCCGGGGGCGCAGAGACACTTGAAACTTCCCACGGAGTTGTGGCACACGGCTTCACCGCACGCACCCGGTCTCATGCACTCGTTTTCGTCTTTCGAATATTCAACAACGATTTAAATACATTTATTGATTATAAAATCTTAATTAATAAAACTTTTATTTAAAAACGATGAAAATAATAAAAAATACAACAATAATAATAATAATAATAATAATAATAATAATAATAATAATAATAATAATAATAATAATAATAATAATAATAAATTTCTGACCAATGCACTGATTCCACATGTACTGTTTGAATCCAAGAGGGCAGTCACACTTGGGTCCACCGGGAGTCTCAGAGCATCCAAACTGACAGGAAACATCCTGTCCGCAGTGACCTCCACCACCGCCGCCCATCGTGCTGCCATGCCCCTGTCCCTCCCACGTGCAGGAATTATCCGACGTCATCTTGTGGCCGTCGGGGCACCTGCACTCGTACGAGGACGGCTTGTTTTGGCATTTGGAAGGCGGGGGGCAGGGTGACGGAGAGTTGCTGCACTCATCCACATCTATTCAAAACATGGAAGAAACAATTATTAACTATTATTATTACTATTATTATTATTATTATTATTATTGAAAACGACAATTAATATAGCGTCATTACTGATTACTGACAGTTACGATTTTGAGATCGTCGATTGATCGACCCAAAAAAATATACTAAGCAAAATGAGAAAAATTATAAACAAAGAAAGATTAAAGTTGTCTGCTTGCTTTATAAGCTCTGTTTCCGAACATGAAATCGACTTGCACGACCAAGATTCAAGTAAGATAATAAATTTCTGTATAAGATCAGATATTTATAAAATACACACATACATATGTATATATATATATTGAGCAGGAAACTTGAAAAACCCACCAACACACTTGCTGCCATCTCTAATAAGACCTTCCTTGCAGATGCACTCGTATCCTCCCAGCTTGTTCAGGCACTTGGCCTTGCCGCAGTGGTGCTTCTCCGTTGCACATTCGTCTACATCACTGAATCATGAAATATTCAGTTTATGTTTTTTTTATAAAAACTTTTATTTAGGTTACAATCTCTGTTTGTGTGTATGTGTGTGTGGCTTTCTCTGTACGCAAATCTTGCAAGTAAAATTTAACCAGCACTTTGACTAGCTAGGAAGCTGAAACTTTCAGCATAGCTTTATATTGGATGACAATACATGATTCAATTAAAACAAAAGTTTGTGTTTAAAAACTCGTTTTTTCCTTTACTTGTTTTATATATGAATAATAAACACTTATAAACTCACACACACACACACACACACACACACACACACACTTACAACCACACAATCCTTCGATTCCAGCCCCATCTTGCCAACACCCATTTACACAATTCATGAAAACTCTCAATGCTATCCCCGATCATTCACAACCACCAAACAAGACTAACAGGCAGATGATCTCATCAGGACTGAGGACGTATCCAGTGGGGCAGGAGCAGATGTAACTTCCAGGGGTATTGTGGCACTCGAACTGGCACGGTTTCTCCAGGGTCGTGCACTCGTCGATGTCCTCGCACTTCGTACCCGCCTCGTCCGGTTTGAACCCGGGGTTGCACTGGCACCTGTACGAGCCGACGTTGTTCATGCACTGACCGTTCGTGCACAGGTTGGGAAGGACGTGACACTCGTCCACGTCTGTGAATAAAAATTTGTACGCATGTGTGTTTATGTGTACATGCATAATTTGAAACATTCTAAATAAAACAATACAACATAGTGTATATAAAGTACAAAATATTGTGTATACAAAACAAAATATTGTATATAAAAAACAAAATATTGTATATAAAATATTGTATATAAAAACAAAATATTGTATATAAAAAACCAAATATTGTATATAACATTCAAAATATTGTATATAACATGCAAAATATTTGGTAATAAAATAAGCAATACACTTTCTTAAAAACTCACCATTTCCTTCCAAATCAAACCCAGTACCATGATTGCACAACTTCTTGTACTGAACTGTTTAATTAAACAAAGAACAACTGAGTCAACCATTTTTGTATAAGAAATACAATGTGGATTATTATTTGTAGGGTCACCTGCCATAATGCTTGGTTTCACTCATTAACTATGGGGGTAATGAGGGTAATAAGGGGTAATGGGATTACTAGGAGTTCAACTGGTAACATTATTTTTGTTTATTCATTATTTAAAATTAATACAAATCAATATTTAAACTGATTTTCTGCTCGTAATAAATAATGTTTATCAGGCAAAATAACTGATTGAAAATGAAGCAAAGTTTCCCAACCTGAACCAGGTGTATAGCACCTCTGGCAGGTATCACCCCATGCTACACCTGTGCCGCAGCAACACTGAGTGAACGTGGAAAGGTGATGCTGTTCCACTGCCGAATTGGGCGGACACCTTCCATTGTGGAAGTTGGAGATGCAGTTGCCCAGTCGTACGTCTGTTTTGGAAATATTTGGACGTAGTTTGGCATTCCAGGTTGTCAAAAACCACCGTCATGTTCATCATTATCATCATCATCATCATAATCATCATCACCACCACCACCACCACCACTACCATCATGATCATCATCATGATCATCATCACCATCATCATCACCACCACCACCATCATCATCATCACCACCATCATCATCACCATCACCACCACCACTACCATCATGATCATGATGATCATCATCATCATCATCACCATCATCATCACCACCACCACCATCATCATGATCATCATCACCACCATCATCATCATCAGCACCACCACCATCATGATCACCATCATCATCATCATCATCATCATCATCATCATCATCATCATCATCATCATCAAACAATCAACATGTTACAATCTGCATGTTACAATACATACATTGTTATCACTACCATCACCTCACCACCACCACCATTCATACTTTTTTCTTCTCCACTATCATCATAACCGTCCACATCATTATCACAACAAACTCACCGATGCAGTGTTTGAGATCATCCGACTGCTTATACCCGTCATGACATACACACTCGTAAGTACCCGCGTGATTCACGCATTCGCCCGGCCTGCAGAGTGACGAGTCAGCTGAGCATTCATCGATATCTGTTTTAAGCCATAAAAAAAAACTCAATGTCATTAAAAAAAAAAACAAAAACAAAATGTACTACTAAGGATGTACTCGCTGGCAATTCAGACAAGCCAGCACATCCCTAGAATAAATCTTCAAGTAAGCAGTGGCGTCAAAAGGGTTGGTTAACCCTCGAACCTCTAAAAAATCAATAACTTAAGGGGGGGTTGGGTAAGCTTCTAAAAAAAACCTCGACGACATACAATCATAAACAGTAATATTTTATATTATGATGCCACCCCATACGATGGTGTCTCCCACCCCATATGAGGGGGTGTATTCTAGTGTGATGTGTACAATCCCTATTGACGTCACTGCAAGTAGGTAAAGTGCTTGATGAGATAAGCATGAGAACGCCATGAAAAATGTGATGCACGCTATTATCATCATCACCATCATCATCACCACCACCATCATCATCATCACCACCACCATCACCACCATCACCATCATCATCATTATTATGAAAGCCCATAAAAATTCATTGAGCCCATCGATATTTCAAACCTCGACACTCGGAAGCGTATTCCTCGTAACCAGGGCGACAGGTGCACACGAAAGAACCAATCAGATTCTTGCAGGCATCTTTGCAGTTGTGCTGACTCGTTGCACACTCGTCGATGTCTTGTAAAGAAAAAGAATAAATAATTTTTTTTTTAAAGTTAAATTTATATTCGATAAACATTAAATATACAATTATTCTGTACGTAAAATCGTGGTATTCGAGTACTCAAAATGTAAATACCGTATATACTCGGGTATAAGTCGATCCGTGTATAAGTTGAAGTGTATTTTTTTAGGTAAATTAACGTCGAGTGTAAGTCGAAGCCAAAAAAATAATTAAATAAAGAAAAATAATTAAATAAATCTGGAGCCTCGTCATCAAAATCACCATATATTTCATCGTATTGTTCATGCTTAATTTTTATATCTGCTGTGTATTCGACATCTTATTCACAGTCGCTTACAGTTACTGATTCGTCATCATCTTGGAATAGTAAGTCATCTTCTGTTCCGTCCATATCATTTGCTATACCACAATTTAAGAAAGATTTGGGAAAATGTATCTTTTCTTTACAAAACAATGTAAAAACAACAAAAACGTTTTAACTAAACATAGAGTTTAATTTTAAGGCCATTTATTTAAATGGCAAGCTCGTTTCTTGGCATCTTAAAAGAGGTATAAATTTTCCGACTTATACCCGAGTATATACGGTAAGTACAAACTGCTTAGTTTAATGACAGGCACAACAGTATAATAACAACAACAGCCCATCACAGAAATGTTACCTAATGGAAGAAAACAGGCCAGCAATTTGGAAGATCCCATCAATCGGCATTGCATTGAGACGAATATTTTTATTATAGAAACAGCACATGTTAGTCTTGTTATGTGCAAATAAAATAATAATAATAATAATAATAATAATAATATGTAAAAATAATTCGTATATAAATGAATGATTAATAATAAACTATAATTTAATCACCTTCGCAATGTTTCTTGTCTTTCGTTAGTTGATATCCACGCGGACAGATGCAGTTGTAACCTCCCGGAGTGTTCTGACACCGGAATGCACAAATGTGCACCTGCTCTAAACACTCATTGATGTCTGTAAAAAGAGAGCAAACCGTTTTTTTTGTTAAACACTTTAATTTATTTTTAAAATAAATAAATAAATAGCAAATAAATTATATTTTTTTTAAGCCCACACTCATAAAAATACCTTCGCAGACGCCATCTTGGTTGGCGGCGTATCCCTCGTCGCACTCGCACTTGAACGTTCCCTCCACGTTCGTGCATCTTCCGTACCTGCACAGGTTCGAGTGCATGGCGCATTCATCTACATCTGAGATGAATTTATAAACAAATTAATAACAATCTTCGTATACAACAAAGCTGGGCCGACTAAACGATGCAGTGCTACCCCCCCCCAGATGGTGCATCTCAATAAACCCCTTTAAAATTAAATGAAAAATAATACCCAAAGCTTAAATATAAAATTAAGCAATATTTGCTTTCTTTTAATAAGGGGCCCACAAATTTTAGGGAAAACCCAGGCAGTGCCAAATTCATCCATGTTGTAAGAGAATTTGTCAAACAGGGACACAATGTTTTAAACATCGAATGATATTTTTTGAAAACCTTAGAATTAAAAACCGACCAATGCAGGGAGACAATATTTTAAACATCAATCAATATTTTTTGAAAACCTTAGAATTAAAAACCAACCAATGCAGCGGGTCATGTCGTAGGTGTCAACAGTAAATCCAGGTGAGCACTGACACCTGAACGAGCCATCCGTGTTGATGCACTGGCCGTTCTTGCACACGCCCGGATTCATGAGACATTCGTTGATGTCTGCGGGAGCGAATGGATTGAAAATCAATGATGAATGTACACTATTTTCCATAATTTCTTAATTAATTTTTATAATTGATATGATATTTTTACTGTTTAACAAAGAAAATACAATTACAAATAAAGATAATAAAGCTTAATTTAATAAAAAAATAACTTATAATCTTGAAAAATATATTTGAGAATTAAACAAATCAAAATCCAACAAACCGTCCATACTGTTTCCTCCGTTCTTAACGAACCCGTAACCTTTCGGACACAACTTCTTGAAATCCTCTAATGTAACAGAAAAAAACAAAACAAAAAAATTGAGAAGTTTTAAACAATCAGAAGCAGGTTGGTTCATTAGTTGAATTGTCAGTTTTTATGGTGGTGGGGGGGGCTGTAATGTCTACGAGGTCTGTGGCAGTGTTGTTTCAGTTAGGGTTTTTCAGTTAGAGTATCAGTTAAAGTTAGCCAATTTAATATTTTTTAGTTAGTATTACAGTTAAAGTTAATTTTTTTCATTTGTTCCAGTTAATATTAGAGTTAATAATTTTTTCAGTTACTATTACAGTTAGTACATCAGTTATTAATATAACCCAGTACTGATATTACTAAGCAAACGCTCTCTCAGTTTCACTTCTTGTGCATCTGAATTCCATTCTTTTTTGGTTAATAAAAGCAGTGCGCTATTCTGGTTAACCGTGTTTCCTATATCATTTTCGATTAGTTTGCGCTTGGCCTTTAGCTTTTAGCGATTTGTCTCCAAAACCTTAAGTTCTTTTGCCACTTCCTCATGTCTATGACTTAGATGATTTACTTTTCAACAGAGCTACGCAAGTTTCGACCACGTGAGCTTCCGAATCTTTTTCTCCCAAACGTTGCACCGGCTTTTATCAGTAGAGGGTTCGTAACTTAAATAACGCCAAACTCCATTGTCTTGTTTTCGGCCAGAATTTAATTTTAACATTGTTCATACGTCGTTAAATGCAAATAAAGCGATAAAAAAGCAAATCATAGTAGAGATAAAAGACACGAGTGGGTCCGGTTACCAAATAAAAACAAAGAAATAAAATTTTGGCGCAATTCTGTATTGGATTTTCCGAAAACATTTTTTTTCAGTTTGTATTACAGTTACTACTTTTTTTTACTATTAGTATTACAATTAAAGTTAATATTATTTTTCAGTTAAAGTTTCAGTTAGTACTTAACTTAAATCTCCTTTTTCAGTTATTAGACCAAATTCAGTTAAAGTTACGCTTAACTGAAACAACACTGGTCTGTGGTGTAAACAAAACCCCCCACACAATGCAGCAAAGGAAGCAACTCAGCTTTTTATTAAAATTCTCATTAAAAAGACGAAGAGTTTTTTCAGGAGCTTAAGTGAGTGAAGGGCTTGTTACAGCGATCTCTTTATTGCAGTGGTCTTGATATCGATCGATGATAATGTTACTATAATAAAACACAAATTTTAATTAACATATTGATTTATGCAATAGGCTGGTAGCTACGTGTACTAATTTTGAAACAATCAAGTTATTCCCATTTGAAAAATATTAAAAAAATTACATGAATAGCAAATAAAACTACCAACCGGTCCCTTGGACGGGGCACTTGTCACACGGTCCCCCGTGTTCTGCCCAGGCAAATCCTTTTGTGCAACAGCACTGGTCTCTCTTGAACTCACCTTTTCTAACATTAGAACATACCCCGCTCTCGAAGCTCTCGTAGCAGTTGCCTTTTCTTTTGTCTGTGAATCAATCGGTCCTCGTGATTGATGGATGGATGATTGACTGATGAATGAATGATTGGATAAATGGCTGAATAAATGGTTGAACGACTGGATAGTCGAATGGCTGGATAAATGGTTGAATTACTGAATAAATGGTTGAATTACTGAATAAATGGTTGAATCAATGAATAAATGGTCGAATCACTGAATAAATGGTCGAATCACTGAATAAATGGTCGAATCACTGAATAAATGGTTGAATTACTGAATAAATGGTTGAATTACTGAATAAATGGTTGAACTTCTGAATAAATGGTTGAATTACTGAATAAATGGTCGAATCACTGAATAAATGGTCGAATCACTGAATAAATGGTTGAATGACTGAATAAATGGTTGAATGACTGAATAAATGGTTGAATTACTGAATAAATGATTGAATTTCAGAATAAATGGTTGAATGACTGAATAAATGGTTGAATTACTGAATAAATGGTGGAATGAATGGTTATAATGATTAATAACCGAATTAATAAATAGTTATATTGATCAATGCCTGGACACAGAGACAAAGTTACCAAATATTGTTGCAAATTGAAGTCCCTTTTAAAGCAAATGTATTTACTAACATAACTAAACATCATACTAATAAAGATGTAACTCGAAGTACAAAAAAGAACTATTTGCATTCCATTAAAAATGGCGTTAATTCTGCTATTTATGAGTGACATTTACTAATGACATTAATATAGTATCGATGAGTGACATTTACGTATGACATTAATATAATATCGATGAGTGACATTTACGTATCGTATCGATGAATGACATTCGTGTAACAGTTTTACTTACCTTCGCAATTTTTCTGATCAGGTGACATTTCAAATCCAGGTAAGCATCGGCAAACGTGTCCACCTTCCGTGTTGAAGCAGCTTCCTCCCTCGCACGCATCTCCTCCTTTCGCACACTCGTCCACGTCTGAGAGCGAGCCGGTGTTATAAATAATTTATTATTAATAAACTAAATTAAAATGTTTATTTTATATTCTAGATGCCGGAATGATTAAGATTTAGGTGAGCTGACTTCAACGTATCCACACAAAACTTAGGATTACAAAATCAGTTACTGCTGAAGTTCACATAGCAGTCTTCATCAGTTGAACTTAGCCAATTACAGTTTTTATTACATAACCATAAACTATTATTTTCTTTCTTTTATATAAAAGCTAACCGATGCACTGCCTGCTGTCCGGGGACAGTTCAAATCCTTGCTTGCAACGACACGTGAAACTCCCCCTGGTGTTGAAGCAGTCACCGTTCGCGCACAATCCCGGATTGACCGTGCATTCATCCACGTCTGGAGTTTGCGAGGGAAAATAAATATGAAAATATATTATTATATTAATAATAAATCATTTCTGTGAATTAATATGACTATCTAAATTAGATTATTATTAAAATTATATTTATAGAGTTGATTTATAGAATTTAAACATAGAAGACTTATGTGATTTCCTTGTAAAAGATACATCTTATTTAGATCAAATTTAGCAAATCAAAACAAAATAAAACATAATAACACACACAAATATACAATAATATACAAGAATACACAAGAGTATACAAAATTAAACAAGAAAACAACAATATAAAAAAATAAGCAAGAAAATGCAGCTACACACAATAATACACAACAATACACAATAAAACAGTGTAATACACAATAATAAGCAAAAAAACAAACCTTCACAGATGGGCGGTTCCCTAAGGAAAGTGAAACCATCCGGACACTCGCAGTGGAAACTCCCGACGTCGTTTCGGCACCTTCCGTTCATGCAGACGCCAAGTATCTTCTGGCACTCATCAACATCTGGCGTGTAATAATCGGGTATATATATATATATATATATATATATATATATATATATATATATATATATATATATATATATATATATATATATATATATATATATATATATATATATATATATATATATATATATATATATACATCTTTTTTTACGTTTGCTTTTTTTTGCTTCAAGAGTAAAAGCGAAAAAAATACAATTTAATTATAAACTGAAAAACTTGATTTTTATTTTAATAGTAAACAAATTACACACACTCACAAGAACTTTAAAATAAAAATTAAATACTCATTTAAAAATAAAACAAGAAAAAAGAATGACAAATAGGTCTATCTAATAACCAATTATGCATATGATGTCAAGGTCTATCTAATAACCAATTACAAACATTACAACAAGGTCTATCTAATAACCAATTATAAACATGACGTCAAGGTCTATCTAATAACCAATTATAAACATGACAACAAGATCTATCTAATAACCAATTATAAACATGACAACAAGGTCTATCTAATAACCAATTAGAAACATGACAACAAGGTCTATCTAATAACCAATTAGAAACATGACAACAAGGTCTATCTAATAACATGACAACAAAAACAACAACAAGATAAAAAAAACTCAAAGCTAACCGTGACAGTCGTTATTGTGAGAGAGTTCGAACCCTTTGAAACACTCGCACGTGTGAGATCCGACCGTGTTACGACATGTTCCGTTTCCGCATATCCCGGGTCTCTCCCCGCATTCGTCGACGTCTGGAAAGAAAACAACTGCATTTAATATTATTTAAAATTATTAATTTATTAAATTTCTAATAATAGTAGTGATAAAATTATTATTAAAAAATATTATGAAATTAACAGTAATAAAATATAAAGTAATTAGTATATAGTAATTAAATATATTCTAAAGAAAAAGCAACATGGCAATATAGGATAAAAAATATCCTCAATGACCTACCAACGCAATGTTTCTTCCCCTGTCTGAACCCGTTGTTGCAGATGCATCTGAAACTTCCAACCATGTTTTCGCAGTAACCGTTTGCACATATTCCTTCCACGGTCAGACATTCGTTTACGTCTGTCGGTTGTTTATTAAAGACCGAGTTTGAAATTTGATTATTAATAAAAAAATAATTCTATTAGGATTGTTAATTGTTATCATCATCTTTTTCTTTTAATCATCATCATCACCACCATCATTGTCATCATCACCAACACCATCATCAACACAACCACCATTATCACCATCAACATCACCACCATTATCACCATTATCATCACCACCATCATCACCATCATTGTCATCATCCGATTTTACGAACACCAACAGCAACAATGATGGCAATAACGACAAGCCACTTACTGTAACTGAATGCATGTGTTAAAAAGAAATGAGAAACAAAATGTCAACAAAAGTCAGTCCATGGAGAAAACAATTCCATTAATTAACTAACGAAATCGAATAAATAAAAAAACGATCAACACACCTTCGCAGGCGTATCCCCCGTGAGACAGCTGGTATCCCTCGTGGCATTGGCACCTGTAGCTGCCAGGTATGTTGGTGCAGACGGAATTGTAAGGACACGGGTCTCTCTCCGAACACTCGTTGATGTCTTCAAGAAGAAATTCATACAAGCGATTAAAATTAAATTTAAAAAAAATTTTCCAAACTGAAGTTAATTTAAAATTTAATTGAAATCAAAAATAAGGAGGGGGGGGTTCGTCAAACTTCGACAATTTGAAGTCCCCGATAAAAATTCACTCACCGTCACAAGTGTGAAGCAGCTCGTTGAATTGAAAGCCCGGCTTGCACTGGCAGTAGAAACTGCCGACAGAGTTGATGCACTGTCCGTTCTGGCATATGTCTCCCAGTATGCTACACTCATCAATGTCTCCTAAATTTAATTATAAATAACATATTAACTACATCGTTAAATAAAACAATATTTTAATAAATGAGTAATGATATTAATAAATAAAATAAAATATTAATAAATAACATACTATATTAATAAATACATATTACAGTAAAGTTATTATGCAGGAAATAAACAAAAAAAATTTCTGCATAAAAACTCACCACCAGTGTCTCCTGGGGAACCGCACAGTTTGATGTAGTCCTCTACGAATTTAAAAATGGCATCAAAATCACATCAATTTTAAAATCTACTCAATGTGAATATAGAGAGAACAATGGCAGCGATGATGATGATGATGACTTTGAAAACATAATAATTATGATGATGATGATGACGATGATGATGACAATGATGATGATGATGACGATGATGATGACAATGATGATGATAATGATGATGTATATAAAAATATAAAAATAATAGTAAAACTTGATCTATATTGACACATGCGGGCAAATGAATTGCAGACACTGCCAATGATGACCATCGGTCAGAAACTACCAACGACTTTGGCAAACTTTACCTGACGACGGGTAAGGACAGGGTACACACGGTTCATCCATGAGATGGCTATCCACAGAATTCCAGGCCTTGCCCAAAGTGCAGCAGCACTGCTTGCGAGTGAGAAGCGCAGTGAGCGGCTGTGAGCATTCGAGGGGTAAATGCGGGGGGGTCACCATGACGTAGCACCTACCCGGCCTCATATCTGAAGAGAAATGTATTAATCTAATTTATAATCATCATATGTTAATATTTATTTCATTATTTAGGTTTCACTAGACGACACAAAAATTGCGAGTATATACAATATTTAAAAGAATATGGGTAAAGGAGGAGGGTCAGCTAAAAGGATCAATTTATGATCCACGACAGGAAGCACTTATGTGCTTCCTACATACAGCTATTTCAGTCTTAAAACACCTGATGTAAAGGACTATAAACTATTATAAAAAAAAACACACAAAAATTGGGAGTATATACAATATTTAAAAAGAGTTTAATTTTTAACGATCTAATGATGGAAATAGTAAATATTCGGAGACTCACCCGCACACTTGCCATTAACAAAGACATGACCATCAGGACAGATACAGGTGTAACTACCTTCAGTGTTTATACAACTACCCAAGTCTCCGCATGCTCCAGGCTTTGAACACTCATTTATATCTGAATGATTTAAAAAAAAAAAAATAATTTAAAAAAATCGTCACACCTCGCAAGCTGATCATTTAAACTTCGACCTACCTTCACACCTGGCCGAAACGTGATTGTACCTGAAGCCGTCGGCACACGTGCAGATGAAACTACCGAAGACGTTCGTGCACGTTCCTCCTTCGCATATTTTTTCGATCTCACTGCACTCGTCGATATCTGGCCGATAAAATCATCGAAATTAAACTTTAAAGCCGTCCGGACCGCGACTGCCACTTCGGTGCCGAATAGCGGAAGAAATTGACGTGGTGCATCGTAATCGCTCCGAAGACTACTTCTATACTTGGTTACTCATCTAAGAGCCCACCCAGTCAACCACCCACTTAGCTATTCATCCACCAACTCATCCACCCACTTAGTTATTCATCCACCAACTCAACCACCCACATAGTTACTCATCCACCCACTACTCCTTATTTATAATCAGTAAATAACCTTCGAGTGACAACTTGATGACCTCGGTCTTGAACCCAGGACCACCTGGACAGAGATCCATGTACTCACCTGTTCCGAAGTAGAACCAGTTGACGGTTATCAAATAGTGGTGACGCAAACTTTATATTAGCAAAGAGAGTAATTTCGATGTTATATAACAACTAAAATGACAGATTTTTAAAAATGTCATAAGATTTAAGTCTACGATTGCAGCGCCACCTACCAGCGTTATGAGAAGTTATAACATACATACATACATACATACATCGGAAATTATGTATGTTGATGGTTTTTTTAACAGCTGTTCAATTGTTTCAAAATTTTCAAACGAAGACATAGCACAAAGCAGTGTTCGAACGAACTGCAGTAGACGACATCAGAATACTTTCCAGAGAAAACAAAAACAAATTCCAACATCAATTCGAATAAGAAACGAAACCTCAACACTAACTCGTGTGGTTTCCGGGGCACTCTTCGCATTGCGTCCTCGACTTCCACGAAGCACCAACGGAGCAGCAGCACGTGACTCTCGTCACGCTGCGTGCCACCTCGTTTCCACACTCTTGTTGAGTGAAACATTGTCCCTTTCTTCTGTCTTTTAAAAAATGTTTCATTTTTTATCCATTTCCACGTCTATTCACTTATTCACTCTTCAACTCGTTCATTTATTCACTCTTTCAATCATTAATTTATTCAATCTTCCACTCATAGGTTTATTCACTCTTCCACTCCTTCATTTACTCATTCTTCCACTCATTCATTTATTCACTCTTCCACTCATTCATTTATTCATTCTTCCACTCATTCATTTATTCACTCTTTCACTCATTCATTTATTCACTTTTCCACTCATTCATTTATTTTACCTTCCCGCTAAATTTCCCTACTCACCGAAGCAAGCATTTCCAACAGAATTCAACTGGTGGTCGGGAGGACACCTGCACTCATAACTACCTGGAGTATTCATACAAGTACCGTGTACGCACGAGTTTGGATCTTCGCATTCATCGATGTCTGAAAAAAAACAAGTTTTTCTACATTTCGACACCAAAACTTCTCTGGAAGCAATTATTAAACAACTACGAGTTAAAGAATCAAAGCTAGAAGTTCCTTGCATGGCATCCCTCGAGAACCAGACCACGATACAGAGCGCAATAAAAAATCTAACCGACCATCGCATCGTTGATCATGTAAAAACACTTGGAAAAATTGTTTCGCTATTTTAAGCGACATCCGCAACAAGACAAACCTGCACAGTTGTTGGTCCGATCGAGATGGAAACCTCTGTTGCAGACGCACCTGAACGACCCAAGCGAGTTGTAGCATCTTCCGTTCTCACACACTCCAGGTATTGAACACTCGTCCACATCTGGAGTTTCAGTGGAATCAGACGTATGGTTTTTAATTGTTTGTTCGTAAATCAACCCATGCATCTCCACTTAAAAATTGCAACTCATCACAGACAAATACTGCAACAAACAACTACACACACATACCTTATACAATATACATACAACGCAACAAACAACTCCACACATACCTTATACAATATATATACAACGCATCAAACAACTCCACACATACCTTATACAATATATATACAATGCATCAAACAACTCCACACATACGATATACATACAATACAATAAACAACCCCACACGCTACATACATACAATACAATAAACAACCCCACACGCTACATACATACAATACAATAAACAACCCCACACGCTACATACATACAATACAACATACAACTCCACACATACGATATACATACAACAAACAACTCCACACATATTATATACATACAACAAACAACTCCACACATATTATATACATACAACAAACAACTCCACACATACGATATACATACAACAAACAACTCCACACATATTATATACATACAACAAACAACTCCACACATACGATATACATACAACAAACAACTCCACACATATTATATACATACAACAAACAACTCCACACATACGATATACATACAACAAACAACTCCACACATACGATATACATACAACAAACAACTCCACAAATCCACAAACCTTCGCACATTCTTCCCTCATCGATCGCTTCATATCCGTTATTGCATTCACACCTGTATCCACCTAGAATATTGATGCATTCTCCGTAAAGACACAAATTCTCTTCAGTCAGACATTCGTTGATGTCTGCAAAGAATGAAAAACACGAGATAATCAACTAAAATTATTTTTATTATTATTATTATAAATACTACTACTATTATTATTATAATCGTCAGTAATATTTAGAAACTAACTCACTAAGTCGTAAGGGGAAAATAATTAACGATTAAAATCATAACCTAAATGTTAACAAACACCAGCTATCCATCTCATGACCTATCAACTAAATAAATAACGAATATTCATATATAAATATCAACCTATAAACTAAATAATTAATGATCGTTAATTTATAAATATTAACTTGATATTAATATATAAATATTCATTAGTTATGTAGTTGTTAAGTTAATATTTATAAATTAACAATCATTAATTATTTAGTTTATCAGTTACCTAATGAATATTCATGCATGATTAATCTAACCCATGCAGTGGCTTCCATGCTCCTCGTAGCCTTTCTCGCACCTGCACTGGAAACTACCGTCCGTGTTAATGCATTCGGCATTTCGGTCGCACCCGCCGTGGTCCAATGCACATTCGTTGATGTCTTTAAAATTAGTTAATCATACAACAAATATATTATTCTAATTTAAATATTATTAAATTATTAATCAAAATAATAAATTTAACGAAAAAGAAACAGCAGCTGAACAAATTCGTAATCTGATTTCATCTGAACTGATTACAATGACTGTGAACCAGTCAGTTTAGGACACACTGACGTGAAGAAACATCAAGTGGTTAAGGCAATAATGGCTTGAAACTTGTTGTCATGGTGACAAACAAACCGACAAGCTCCATTGGTTTAGCTTCAAAAGTTCAAGGCAGCTCAGAGACACAGATCGCACATCTGTTACCGGCCTCAAAATGCATGTATTTAATATCACGTGTTCAATAACGATATACATTCATTACAAGAAACTGACCGATGCACATGTGACCATCTCCTGTAAATCCGTCCCTGCACGTGCACCTGTACGAGCCGTCGGTGTTGGTGCAGTCGGACCTCGTGTCGCAGGTGTTCGTCCCGTCCTCGCATTCGTCAACATCTAATTAAAATGACACGAAGGAATATTGTAATCATAGTACTTTGTTGACATAAATTTAATTTAAACTAAACTCTTCTTATTAGTTAAATACCATTCCATTTGATGTAAATTAACTTCATAATTAATAATAATTTAAATCTACATAATTTGCCTTTCTATATACAGAAACTACCACCATATTAACATAAATTGCCATCTCATATACATAAATTAACACCCTTTTAAAATAAATTGCCCTTATATTTAAGTAAACCACCATTTTAGTTAAATAAAGTGCTCTTATATTTATGCAAATTTATATTCTATTTAAATAAAGCGCCATAACATTTACGAAAATTTATATTCTATTTAAATAAAGTACCTTTATACTAAAGTAAATAACAGTCTTATTTAAATAAATAAACATGTTTATTCATCATTCAACGATTTCAAATCGCATGTTCTAACCTCGACATCCTTTTCCATCGTCCGTCTCCGTGTGACCGGGCTTGCAGTCGCACTTGTACGAACCATCCACGTTCCTACACGTTCCCTCCCCGCAGATCTCTCGGCCGTACGTGTCGTTGCATTCGTCCACGTCTGAAATTTGAAAATAAATTATTATTTAATATATGAAATAATTGCAAAGAAAAGAAAACTTGCTTATTTTTGAACAAGTCATGTGAAACTATCAAAAACACTTTATTATCATAGCTACAAATTTCAGACTCATCATCTTTCAGATAAGACTTGATGATAATGATGATGATGATAATGATGACGACGATGATGATGAGGGTGGTGGTGGTGGTGATGATGATGATGAGGATGATGACGATGACAATAAAAAATCTCAAATTATTTTTACTAAAGCTGTCTAGTAATGGTTTTCGACATTTTAAAATATTTAAATCACGTGCACATCCTTTTTTCTTCGTAAGGCATAAATATTCACAAGATAAACATGTGTGTGAAAGCTTACCTGTTAATTATTGGTTAGATTCAAGGGAGACAGTGTAGGTGTTGATTAATTATTTTATAATTAAGCAGCCTAGATTTTTAAAAAAGACAGGGTCTAATATACATATATATATATATATATATATATATATATATATATATATATATATATATATATATATATATATATATATATATATATATATATATATATATATATATATATATATATATATATATATATACTTATATATGTATGTGTTTATCTGTGTGCGAACAACCAAAGTATCCCTCGTACCTAAGCAAGAGCTGTGATCAGCAGTCGGTGAGTATCCATTGTCACAGAGGCACTGGAATCTTCCCGGCAAATTCCTGCATTTTCCTCCTATGCACGATCCGGCCTGAGTCTTGCATTCGTCGATGTCTGAAAATTGTGTCACGTGTGTCGAGAGTTATCTATACGGTAGAACTGGTAGAGAAGCTAATAATTAATTAATTAATTAATTAGTCTGACCTTCGCACGACCTCTTGTTGAACGACAGCTGATAACCGTCGTAGCACGAGCATTCGAAACTTCCCGGAGTGTTCTTGCACAGCATCTCACAGCCGCCATTCAACGAATGACATTCATCCACGTCTGGAAGAAACGAAGCGACAAAAAAGTTGTCAAGAATTACGAGTAAACTTTATCAGAGCAATTCTCAAATAACATTTCTATTACATTACTCGATGAGTTGAAATTACCACCACTTACAATAAACACACAATAAAACTGGCAGTGCTGATGATGATGATGATGATGATAATAACAACGAGGCGCTGGTGGCAGAGTGGTAGAGCGTTCGCCTGTCTATCGTTAGGTCGGCAGTTCGAACCTCGCCGGCATCACCAGCGTAAGCAAGGAGTTCACTCGCATTGCTAAAAGGGTAGGCGCCTATAAATGGCTGCCTCTGCAAGTACCCTTTTTCGCCTTCGAGCAAGACTTGTCTTGGAAAAGGCGTGTGAAAGAGAAAACAAATGAATAAAAAAAAATAAAAAAACAACATTTGAAAAAGTAAATACTAGTAAAACAACAACAAACAACAAAGCACAATAATAAATAGAAACATCCAATGTTACGATTACACACACACACACACACACACACACACACACACACACACACGGAGACATGCAGAGACCAACTCACCTATGCAGCTGGTCATGTAGGCATTGGGCTGATATCCGGCGTGGCAGATGCACTCGTAACCCCCCATGTAATTCTGGCACAAACCATGGGAGCAGATCCCACTGTCCAGTGAGCACTCATCGATATCTGGACCAAACGTAAACGTTACTAAAACTACGCAGGCAAGGACACGATGTCATCATCAACAGCGAAGATAAAATTAACTAAAAATTTTGAAGTGTCACAACTCTTTTAACTAATTTTTCCGTGTCATGCCGTATTGTACTGTTTTAATTTATCATTCTTATTTGACATTACATTATATTAATAAAATTTTTATATTAATAAAAACTATTATTATTAAAATTTATTATCATTTCAATATAATTAATAATTATAATTGAATATTATAGTATACCACTTCAATCATCTCACCCTGAAACAAAAAATCCGATAGAACCATCACTTTAGTTTTAAACTATTTCTTATAATTATTTTATCAATTTAAACTTCACCAAGAAATTAAAATTAAAAGAAGGCACTTAACATTTAGTGCTGCAATTGATTCCTTATTTAGACATTTCAGTCTGACCTGTACGATGTTATAAATTTTCAATTGAACTTTTTTACTTCTGACCTTTGCAATTTTTCAAGTCAAAGGTCAACTCGTGACCCTCAGGGCAATCGCAGGTGAACGACCCAGGAGTGTTCATGCATCGACCGCCCTTGCACAGTTCGTTGTCCCGATTACATTCATCGATGTCTAAAAAGTTATAAATCGTTTAAAATAATATTCAAAATAATTATATAAACAATTTTAAAAAGTTATATAAATCGTTTAAAATAATATTAAAAATAATTATATAAACAATTTTAAAAAGTTATATAAATCGTTTAAAATAATATTAAAAATAATTATATAAACAATTTTAAAATGGTATTTCTTCAGCCCAAGCAACAAATTACAGCACACTGGCTCTTCTATATAATACAAACAAACTGCCAAGTGAAAAAGCAGATCAAGCTGATTTGTGTATTTATCGTGAAAAAATGATATTACAAAAATTTAGTCTTTTTTATATATCTAATAAAGATAATAACCAATAATCGAACAAAATACTATTTTAATAAACAAATATTTTTAATACAAATATTTGTTTATTAAAATAGTATTTTCAAAACCATTTAAGTCATTGAAATAAATTTTTTAATTAATGATTATATTTATCATTATGAAAATTATAAAAAATATTTCTCGACCCACCGATGCATCCCTGACCAACAGAGATACTTTCGTATCCCGGAAAACAGTGGCAGATGAAACTGCCGGGAACGTTTTCGCATTTGCCCTTGCCGCATATCGTTGGAGATATCCTACATTCGTCAATGTCTGGAAAAAGTAATGAATAGAAATCTCAACCAATTTTTTAATTTTTTGAAATTTAAATTAAAAATATGAGGAAACCGGAGTTTACACACATATCATGTTGCACTAAAAAGGTTCACAGGTTTGCTAATACTGGGGTTTCATAAGGTCTAGATTTTATAATATCAGCAAAACGTGTCTAAATTACTAGGTCCAGGCATGGGAAAACATTTAAACAAAATACTTAAAAAGATAGTAAGAGTACTGAAAGTAAATATTATGAACATGTAATATGCAGTCAAAAGTCTGATGTTGAATATTAAGTTTACAGAAGATTTAACGGTCTCTATCTAACGACTGACTCACCTGTGCAGTTGGTGTGACCCGAGTCCAGTGCATAACCTTCGTAGCATCGGCACTCGAAACTTCCCTTGATGTTGTGGCAGTGGCCGTGACCGCAGAGGTTGGGGAAAATCTGGCACTCGTTTATATCTGATTCGTTGAGAGAAGAAATTCAACTAGTACAAATTTTAAAACATTAACTAATCAAACACTTTTTAAACTCTAAAAATTTGATATTTTAGATTTATATACTCATTAAAAAATTTAAATAAATATAATTATGAACACAAATAAATAATTATATAAACTAATAAATATAATTTAATTATATACACAAATAAATAAATAAATACAAATACAAATGCAAACCAAGAAAGTTGGATCCGTTGTCGGGAACAGGGGGGTCGTAACCAGGTCCATTCTTGCACAATTCCTTGTAGGCATCTGATATTAATTTTTTTGTATAAATCTGCATTTATTTGGAAAACATGATTAAATATCCTGGATCAACCGATAAATTTGCCGGACCCAATGAAGAAGGCTCAAAATATTTTCTTTGATTGATTAAAACACTTTTCAATTCTGAAAAGTTTCTGCTTATTTAGATAGTTTTCTATCTACATAAATTTCAATTTCATCATCATGTTTTCCACTGCAGTTATTATAACATAGATTAAATTAAACTTATCTTTTGTCAAAAATATAAAAAAAATAAAAATAAAACCGGAAATTTCTCAAAAGGTCAATCACAAAATCTTAATTAGTA
This sequence comes from Erpobdella octoculata, assembly GCA_963978895.1. Lineage (NCBI taxonomy): Eukaryota > Metazoa > Annelida > Clitellata > Hirudinida > Erpobdellidae > Erpobdella > Erpobdella octoculata. The sequence goes on from OZ022241.1 coordinate 38,359,936, forward strand.
AACACCTCCTTTCAACGTCACAGCAACAACAAGCTGAGAAGAAAACATCCCATAATAACAATAATAACAACAGCAAGATGCATCAAAGATATTCCCACCTGATTCTTGGACAGGACAGGGAGCACATTCATCCCCATCTCCCCATGCACTCCCCACAGAACAGCAGCAGGTCGAACGACGGAATGTTCCGCCGTATTCCTTCTCGCACCTACCCCATAGGTATTGCGAGTAGCATTTGGCTCTGCGCAGATCTGCATAAGAAAAATAAACTGTGACTGATGATGTTCCAGAAACTATACAAATATAATTTTATAACATTTAATATGATTTTTATAAACTATTAAACTATTTCTATATTAAAATAATATTTTAGAAGACTACAAAATTTTCTATGCTAGAAATAATAATAGTTTCACCCTACCATTTGCACCTGCTATCGCAGGAATGAATAATTTATTCAATCAAATTTAAACTAAAAAAATTTAATCATCAAAAAGATAACCAAAATTCTGACCTAAGCACCTTCTTCCAGTGGAATCAATAGACAGTCCCTGAGGACATTGGCAGATAAAAGAACCCTGAGAATTAACACACGTACCACCTCCGCTGCACAGGTCACCGTACAACTGGCATTCATCGATATCTGGAAAAAAAAGAGTCCAATCGTTACTCAGTATTTGGTAGCTGCAAGAGGATTCAAAATGCTACGATTCATGAGCAGAACAGTCAAGCAGCACCGCAAGGAAAACAGTTTCCAACAAGTGAGATTATAGCGACACTGCCCCCCCCCCCCCCCCTTGCGTGAAGGACAGTTGCATCACTTATCATTCTTTTACTTTTTTCTGACTTGTGGAATAATTATACAGTGACTACCAATACAGTCATTTAAAGCAAACCACCACCAGGGCTGCGGAAAGGGGGGAGACAGGGAAAACATCCGAGGTGCTTACTTTCGAGGGCCCAGGTCTCAAGAAATTCAGAAAAATTTAGGGGAAAGTGTTATTTTGTGAGAAACAAGTTCAGAATTCAGTAAGAGAAGTTTTTAGAGGTTTTTGAACGGGTTCCGGGTTAATTATTTTCCCAGGGCCCAAGTTTTCTTTCGGCAGCCCTGCCTGCAACACCTTCGCGGACACTGGTGTGATGAAATCGAGGTATTTGAAATATGGACTTTCTGCTCTGTTTGTGAAAACTTAACAAGCAGGCAGTAAGTGCCCCTTAAAAATTCACAAAAGGAAAATTATAAAAGATACAAAATTTTTAAAATGACTGACCAATGCACATTTTATCCATATGGGGCATCCACCCCCTTGGACACTTTCCGTCTGAAAAAAACGACAAAGTTATATTTAAACACTTATTTAATTTTATATATATATATATATATATATCAAATTAAATAAGAAACAAATTTTCTATATAAAAAAAAACAATTTTTCTTCTTAGCATATTTTTTTGGTAACATATGCAAGACGCTGCTATGTTAGGTATGCATACGAACTTGGTCTCTAAGAACAGAGACAAGCAACATCTGTATGAAATGAACGTTACAAATATCTGAGAGATATAAATTTTCTGCGCTGTTGAAAGAGAAAATTTACTTTGAAATCTTTGAAATGCGTACTGAAAGATTTCATCTATGTGAAGCATGTTTCAAATTTAGATTCAAAAATAAAGTTGAGTGGTTTTCAGCTAAATGTTTTTTTTTCTTTTAAAAACAAATTATTTCAAAAATGCAATAAAGTTTTATTTGAGACAGTTGGTAAAAAAGATAAACGAATTTATATTTTTATTAGAATATTTAGACGTCATAAAATAAAATTTAACAGAGATAAAAGTGAGTAAATCAACCAAACTTTTTAAGACATGCTTTATACAAATTAAGTTATTAAATAATGTGTCGTCATCTATATCACATGACAGTTTGAGACTGCTATCCAGTCAAAAAGTTGGTGTATAATTGATTTCAAGATTCTGTCTAAACAGACAGCAGACAAGTTAATTAGTAGCATTAAAAATAATTATGAGGTTGTTTATCGACTTAATTTAAGAATTGAAAAATGGCTGTGAAATATTTACTAAATGAAAAAACACGAGACGATACACTGAACTAAATCAATTAGAAAATCACCGACCGGGAGATATGCCGGGCGTCCCTGTCCCATTGCACGGAGGTAGGGTGGGACAGGTCTCGCAGGGGCTTCCCCACGACACTCCCACCGTCGAACAGCATTCGATCTTGAAGATGCCGGAGCGAATCTGATCCTCACACCTGCCTTCTTTGACACTGGTCCAGCAGGTGCCCTGTCTCGAATCTGTTGATTGGTTAATTATGGTTGTTATTATATAGAGTATTCATGCAGTTCATTGTTGAGTTTATTGTTGGGAATTTATTGATAGGAATCTAACAATAGATATCTTCATCGAATTTTAAATCTGTCAGAATAACGATGGGTGAACATTTCTATGGAGTCATGGAAATGGGAATTCATATTTGGAATTAACTCTGGGTTGGGGTTGTTTTGTAGGCTCACAAATTGACTTACAGAAATTTTAATTTTTTAGATCAAAAGCTTTTTTACAAACAGCAAAAAAGTCTCGGACTATTATTGCCAGATTCATCTCAGTAGGAAGAACGTAAAAATGCTTCTTAGAATTCAACGTTCATGAAATATCATACTCATGTAATTTAATTATGGCGCTAGTAATCTTTTGTTATGAAGTTAATTATGCTGAAAATTTAATTCCATAGAGAATTTAATTACATGAAAAAATTTATTACATAGAGGATTTAACTACACAGAAAATTTAATTAGATAGAAGATTTTTATCACATGAATGATTTAATTAGTTGGAGAATTTAAATACGTGGAGAATTTGATTATGTGGAAAATTTAATTACATTAATAATTTAATTACATTAATAATTTAATTACATTAATAATTTAATTACATTAATAATTTAATTACATTAATAATTTAATTACATTAATAATTTAATTACATTAATAATTTAATTACATTAATAATTTAATTACATTAATAATTTAATTACATTAATAATTTAATTACATTAATAATTTAATTACATTAATAATTTAATTACATTAATAATTTAATTACATTAATAATTTAATTACATTAATAATTTAATTACATTAATAATTTAATTACATAGAGAATTTAATTACATGGAAAATTTAATTATGTGGAGAATTTAATTACATGGATTAGCAAAAAATTTACTCTAAATGTTTATAACAAATTGTTGATGAACCAAATTAATTCATCATTCAAAAAATATTAACTTTTAAGATAAAGAACTGCTTTAATTGAAAACAAAAAATAATATTTTAATCATTATAAAAAATTCCTTTAAATAAAATCAACAAAAAACAAAATATATATTTTGGAACAAATAAAAATCTAACCGACGCACGCCCTGCCAGTGGTATCGAGAGTAAATCCTGGTTCTCGGCATTGGCAGACCATACTTCCAGGTGTGTTGAAGCAGATGGCGTTGACGCATGGAGATGGTCCTTCTTTGCATTCGTCCGTATCTTCAGACGGGTCACACAACAAAAACGTGGATTATCAGAAAACGATAATGTAAATAAATATTCTATAACCATTGTTTAAATTAGAAGAAACATCTCTTAAAAGTGTTTTGAAATTAAATTTCATACATGGTATATAAATGAACATATATATATATATATATGTTTATTTACATATCGCCACCATTTCAATTATTCAATCTATAAATAGCTTACCTAGACACGATCTGGTTTCAGCATCGAAATGATACCCATCTGGGCAAACGCAGTGGAAACTTCCAGGGGTGTTCACGCACTTGCCACTGTGACAGAGACCACCATTTTGCAAACACTCGTTTACATCTGTATGTAAAATTATGTAATTTTAATTAGTTATCAGGTATTTTTAATAACTTATTAGGTATTTTTAATTACTTATTAGGCAATTTTTAATCACTTGTTAGATATTTTTTATTTTTTCTTAGGTATTTTTAATTACTTATTCAGTGTTGTTATTTACTTATTATGCCTAATTGTAATTTCTTTAAAATGTCACGAAAAGCATTTTACACAAAAAAGAGAAAAAATTAAAAAATATATATATAAGTGTCAAACCTATTAGATATTTTTAATTCCAACGTTCATAATTCGGAACGAGTAAAATCAGTAAAATGCAACAAATGTTTTCAACCAATTAAAACCTCTAACCTAGACATTTTGTGTCTGTATGATCGGCTTTGTAACCGGGATGACAAACGCATCTGTAACCTGAAAGCAGATCTTCGCAGTCGCCATTTTTACAAATATTCGGCCTCAGAACGCATTCGTTGATGTCTGTTGAAGTTAATTATCCAATTTAAAAATTTAAATGAAGAAATTTGTTCGTTATAATTCATACACGCCGCGTTTAACGTTTAACGAACATCGTCAGCTAATGCCGACAGTTCAGGGGTAAAATAACCTAATAAACTGACTTAATGATTAATCCGTAAAACTATTTTACCATTTCAAACCTCTAATCTATAAAACTGTATTTCGCACTTTCAAAACGCATTAAAAATAAATATCAAATATAACAATAAACCTGGTCCTGGTCTTGGTCCTGGTCCTGGTCTTACTTCATTGTTGTTGTTGATGACGCTGGCGCAGAGAGTTTGATATTCACTCGTTCCAGGTTCAGGACAAGGTGAACACGGTGTTCCAAATCCTCCAGGGGTTCCGTCTTTTCCAACAAGTGTGCAACAACAGATCCCACGGCTGACCATATGCGTTAGAGATTCGTAGCATTGTCCTCCGGCATAGTTCAAAAAGCACATTCCTTTGGTCTCATCTGTTCAATAATTCAATCAATTTATATAGTACTTTTTTCGACGAAACGGGCATGAGCACCCGTTTACGAACTGACTGAAAAGGAAGGTTTTCAGTCCGTTGCGGAAAAGCCTGTACAGATGAAATCGTAACGAGAGAGACAAGAGAAGGTAGAAGATAATTCCAGAAAAAGAGGACAGAGTAAGAACAAGGGCGCTTGGCAAAAGAGTGCTTAACAGAAAAAGTAAAAGAAATACATGAAAGAGAGTTACATGAACGAGATTATACAACACGACACTCGTGACACGATGCCAAAAAATTACATTTTGAAAAATGCATCGACGTTCAACGAAGCATCTAACCCAGACAAGACCTTCCGTCTGCACTCAAGACGAGCTGTGAAGGACATTGGCAAATGTAACTTCCCGGGACATTGATGCACGTTCCTCTAGCACAGTTTTCCTCTGCCCTCAGACATTCGTCGACATCTTTAAAAGTTTAATAAGCACATTTAATGTCAACTTACGGTAGCGATAATAATACTTTCATGAATGTCGTTTTGGCAAAAATCAAATGTATAGAACTTTGCCAGATTGTGGATAATTAACATTTATGGCTTAAGGGCTTAAGCTTAAGGCATACCCTCTTCTTAGGGGCGCCGACCCCCTGGCTGCTAGAATCAGCTCCCCTCCCTCCTGGGGGCCAAGAAGAAATTTTTTCTCCCAAGCTTCTTGAAGAAGCATTTGCTTCCTCACCCCCTCCGTAGGCGTCCCTGCCTCTTCTGACCATAAACTGATATAAATAAACAACTAAATAAACCGTGACAAGTATTGGTATTGAGTGTTAGCTCGTATCCGGGGTTACAGACGCACACATATCCACCGTCGTTGTTGACACAGCGTCCGTATTGGCAGAGGGTGTCTGCAGATGTCTGGCATTCGTCGATATCTGTAGGATTCAAAGAAATTTTCTTATCACTATCGTCATCTTATTTTTGTTTTTATTTGTATTATCAATCAAATTGGTATACGAGCCAGATTCAGGCAAACCAAACTACGGCCTGAAAATTTAGGCAAAACAGTCTAGAAAATTTTTGAAACAAAAAATAGGTAGACGATATTGAAAAAAAGTTCCTAAAACTTTTTAAAAACTACCTACGACTATCCTCGTTTTCGGATAATCAGCTTTTTAGGATGAAAAGAAAATGGAAGAGTCTTTAACAAAATTTCTTTAAAATGAGCTCCGACTACCCCCCCCCCCATCCCCCTTTCCCGGTCATCAGATTTTTAAGAGGAAAAGGTTAGTAAGTCTGTGGGTATTACTAAAACATTCTGGCAAATTATTAAATGTTTTTAAAGATAAAACTATATTTTCATAAATTTAAATGCATGAACTCATATATTTATTTACGATCTAAAGTTGCATATGTCAGTATCCGTAAATTTAAACTTAAATCATGTCATAGATAGTTATCGAAGTTTGAAAGAAACAAACATTTAAATCAGAGTAATTATATCTGCATAATGATGGGTATGGGTCCAATTGTAACCTATGTATATGCCTGCCTGTACCTAATTGCATACTGCATCGCGTAACTCCCCTGGGCAAGAAGTTTTCACTCTTAATGCTCTTGGGGCTAGGTTAGCTGAGTTGAGTTGGGAGGATGGTACTAGTCTTGAGTGTAAAAGCTTCACGGTTTTAACTAACACTCGCCGCCTAAAATCGTTTCTCTCCACGGAGCATGTCAAAGATCAGCTCTTTAAGAACCTTTAAGAGGCGCTCTATATAAAATACCGCATTTCATTTCATTTCAATTGTAACTTGAGAGAACCCCCGAACCCAACATCATCCCATTTCAACCAACAATTGCAGATGTGATTTTCACATCACATCATGACGATGATGAGCATCGTCTTCAAAAAGTTATAAAAGTTTACAAAAAAAAATATTTGATTGATTGATTGAGTATTGCCAGTATTTTCTATTTTCGGCGACCCAAACCATTCCAATTAAATGACAAATTTTACCTCCGACCTGCATAGATTTTGACGCGTTATGTCATGAATTAAAACAAAAAAAATTGATTGAACTTGTATAGAGTTTCAAATACAACAACAAGAGTTGTTTTTCTCACACATGACACCCCAAAGAATTATTTTTAGCGGGAAAACAACAGGAAGCTGATAACGGTGTGCTAGTTTTGCTTTAACGAACAAACAGAGCATGCTGATTTGTAAAGCTTTCATCGAAAATGTAATCTGTATTTGTAACTTTGTAACTCGTAAAACGTGTAAAACTCACCGACGCAGAACGTCTTCGTTGGAGACAGCTGATAGCCCTTGTTGCAGACGCACCGGAAACTACCGGGGGTATTGAAGCAGTACCCGCCGAGACATACCCGACCATTCTCGGTACACTCGTCCACATCTGCCAGACAATCGTGTTGTGTTAGCATTAATTGATCGTATTAACAGTTATTTTCACATTATAAAATCAAGTTATTAATATATAATATTATTTTTTTTACAGGACAAGACGAGGTAAATTAAATAAAAATTAGAGTCCTGCACAGGCCTGGGTTTCATTTAAAGGTTATCTAAACGGGTTGAGGTCATCACGGGACGGGTTGGGCCTAGAATTTTGTGCCAAACCAGAAATGTTTAGGCCTGCAAAAAACCGGCCGGGTCGGGCCAAATTCAGCACCGGCCGAGTTGCCGACGACGGGCCGCGAAAAATCGGTCCGTGCAGAACTCTAATAGAGATCCTACGAATGAAGACATCTAACCGTTACATATGCTTCCGTCTTCAGACAGAACGTAACCTGGATTGCATAAGCACCTGTAACCACCTGGAGAGTTTTCGCACCTGCCGTTCAAACAGACGTTGTTCTTCTCGCACTCATTAATGTCTGTAAATAACGGCAGCATCTCTTTTACAGTCATTATACAGTGGAAATAATAAATTGCAATAAACTCAGGAATGAAATTTTTTTCTACACTCACAACTCGGAGCTTTTCCGTACATTTCTCGTTAATGATACTAACAAAAAGACCATAAAAACAATAACAAAAACCACACCTGTTGCTGCTATTATTATTATTATTATTATTATTATTATTATTCTTACTATTATTATTATTATTATTATTATTATTATTTTAAATAGTATAAAGCTATATATATATATATATATATATATATATATATATATATATATATATATATATATATATATATATATATATATAACAAATAAGATAATCTGGAGAATAGATGGCGGGAAGATAAACACATAAACACATCACAGAACACTCAAACATACATCCATCCCGTCTAAATTGTCTCAGACAGGTACAGACGTTAATCAATCCAACAAATCTGGAGAATATTTACTCACCTGTGCAACGCCCGTGCTGGTTGAGCTCATACCCTTTGAGGCAATCGCACCTGTATGAGCCCCTGGTACTTACGCATTTCCCATTTGGGCAGAGGGCCTCGCCTTTGTCGCCACAAAAGTCCATTTTGTCACCGTTTTCATCGATTTCCATGTTAAAATCAGAACACATTTCTTTGTATTCATCTGAATAGAAGGTATGTTCATTGTTTACATCGAAATTCATTTAATAGAGGTGGCATAGTCGAGTAGTATGTTATTATTATTATATTAGTTTTTGTCTTTTGTTGTTATTATTATTATTAATTATTGTATTGAACCTCTTTTTAATAGTTTATTTTTCTTCTAGTCGGTTTTCTAGTTTATTTAATAATTCGAATGCTGTAAAAGTCACGGATTTTTAACAAAAATATGCCATGCAGTTTCACATTTGCGTTATGCAGCTTTTATATTAATATTAGTATTATTGCTATGCAGCCTATGCAGCTTACTTTAGACGCAAAAAACTTTGAAGCTCGTTTGCGTAATGTTCATAACACTTAGACTCACTCGACCACTGGGAGGGACAAATTCGACAAGCCCTGAACTCGGTCCAGCCCTTTCCATCTGAGCAACAGCAGTCCTTCATCGTCATGGGCTGTGGGCGGGCGTTGTGGCACTCCCCGTTTCTGGCCTCGTTGAAGCAGATGCCTTCTTTGTTAGCTGGGGTGGTACAACGACGAATTGAAATTTAAACAAAATATATAAAAACAAAAATTAATGGCGTTCATTAAAACGGAACTCCTAAACATAATAAGATCTTTTGTTACTCATGGATTTCTAAGAACAACTTTATGAGTTTGCTGTTTGTTTTGAAAACAACACAAATAAAAAAACACGAGTTAACGACGGCTTTTGGTTGAATAAAGGAAGAGATGGAATGTGGCTAGGGGTAGGTGGGGTAGTGGGGTGGGGGAAAATAGAAAAAGTAATCTCTTCTGGTTATATTGAATCGCTGGTAAATTAATTCAGGGATATATTGATATAATTACTGGATCCACAACCTAATAAAATAAGCCTAAACGGTACGACCAGTTATATCAAGATTTTTAAAAGTGTGACATAACTTCTAACGCTACTGTTGTTGATTACATAAATGAATTCATTATCGTGATGTAATCAGTAATAACAAAGCAGGCCTAAACAAGTATTTTTTTTTATTAGGCTATATCAAGATATCCATGATTAATTGCACGCTCTTTTAATTCGGTGCCGTTTCAAGCAGCCCTCTTTTGTGTGTCGGAGCCGTCGGAGGGCGTTGAAAAACAAAGCTGAAAGAGAGTTCGGATGCATCTTTTGAAGTTTAAGAAACGTTGGTCGGGATCAAAGGGAATCAGAAATCCACCATCTCTTTAATAATTTCCCCGCTCGTTGGCAAGGTTCCTTTTATGAATAATCAAAATCGTGATATCATCCTAATAAATGTCTAATAAACATATTTCAAGCGCGTTGCACGTTTCATCACATGCACTTTTTATTATTATTATTATTATTTTATTTAATAATAATAGACATAAAAATATCAATAAAGAGAGAAGAAGATGACGAAGAAGAAACAAACAAACAACTAGCAGGTACCTCGGCGTATCATCAAAGAGCGCGCGCACATGTTACGGAGAGCTTTAAACACTCTCACAATTTTACTCATAATTAGAAACGTTCTGAACTATTAAATTAAGTGAACAAAAAATCATTCTTGCGACGCCCAAGTGACTTCAAAAGCGAGTTTTTTTCCGCTTTGATCCGACGAGCGGTTGAACAGGCTGCTCGGAGATATCTGCCGATAGATGCGGCCAACCAGCCAGTCAGCCAGCCAGCCAGGCAGCCAGCAAGGCAGCCAGCCAGGCAGCCAGCCAGGCAGCCAGCCAGGCAGCCAGCCAGGCAGCCAGCCAGGCAGCCAGCCAGGCAGCCAGCCAGGCAGCCAGCCAGGCAGCCAGCCAGGCAGCCAGCCAGGCAGCCAGCCAGGCAGCCAACCAGCCAGCCAACCAGCCAGCCAGCCAGTCAGCCAGCCAGCCGGAGACTAAAACGAAAGAGTAACAACAGTGTTGTTCCATGCCCCAATCCACACAGGTCTAAAATGGTTATTTTAGAATCATTAGAAATAATAAAAGTCTGAACAGATTCGGGAGAGTGGTTAGGTGAAAGACCGCAAATCACTGTTTCGCCAAATAAGTAGGTTGCGCTTTGTAGCCCTACGCCAGGTTTTTAAATTGTTCTGAAGGACGACCAGGTGAGTGAAGTCAAGGTCACCAGTTCAAGGATCAAGGTCACCAGTTCAAGGACCAAGATCACCAGTTCAAGGACAAAAGTCACCAGTTCAAGGACAAAAGTCACCAGTTCAAGGTAACGGTTGCATGGAACGCAATTGTTATTCCAATCATATGATCCAGGAGAATACATGATCTGATTCATGCTTATCCGATCGTATCGGTTATATCCGCGGTGTATCCGATCAATTCGGTTAAAGTTCGTGTATCCGGTCGTTCCGGTTTGAGTTTAACCACATCACCGATTAGCCACGATATGCTTTTTTAACTCGGGGCCATTAAAAGCATGAAAGACATATGCAAGCAGTAATCATTCATTACACTTGAAAAGAAAAATTTAAGAAAAATAAAAATAAAACAGCAATTAAATAAGCTAATAAAACATTAAAGTCATATGATTCGTAATGACAGTGTTAGTGATTAATGTGTGGCATGCGTGGTGGTTCTCAGGTAGTTTGAATCTCGTTGGAGTTTCTAACAGCCTTCTCGACCTTCTAAAATCCACACACACACACACACATGCACATGGACATACACGTACACGTACACATACACATACTTTTTTTATATTTTTATTATAGTTTGTAGTCCTTTACACCAGGTGTTTTAAGACTCTAATGGCTCTATGTAGGAAGCACTTAAGTACTTCCTGTCGTGGATCAGAATTTGATCCTTTTTACTTTTCCCTCCTCCTTTCTCCAGGCTTGGGACTGGCTCGCAATTAGCGACATACACATACACATACACATACACATACACATACACATACACATACACATACACATACACATACACATACACATACACATACACATACACATACACATACACATACACATACACATACACATACACATACACATACACATACACATACACATACACATACACAAACACATACACATACACATACACATACGCATACGCATACGCATACGCACACGCATACGCACACGCACACGCACACGCATACGCATACGTGAGCTCAAAACTAGAACTAAGAAAAAAGAATTGGTTGACCAAACTGACTGATGCACTTCGTCCCGTTGTTGGCCGATATGAAACCGGGCCCGCATTGACATTCGTAGCGTCCGTCGTGGTTGACGCAGGTGGAGCCGACGCCACACTGGTCTGGATCTATGGAGCATTCGTCGATGTCTGGAGGAGAGGGAAAAAAGAAATTAAGATTGAAATTATTTTAAACAATCATCGTCTGTGATGTGTTTTAATGTGTCTATTTTCCTTGATGTATGTTTGGTCCCGTAAATTTATGCGAGGTATGTAGTTTTGTGTGGACGAACCATATATATATAATAGATATATCGGCCCGCTTGTTGTTTAGGAAGGCTTTTAGCGAGGCAGCCTAGTAGACCGGAGATCCGAAACAAAGAACTGAGAGTTACAACCGTATAGTAACTTAATCAAATATTTTTTAATAGAAAAAAAAAGAATTTTTTATGTACAAAATAAATTTTTAACTTTATAAAAATTAACAGATTTTTTTTTAAATTTTAGTTGACATTGGATTTTATTTGTGTAGTCTCTAGTTCGATGGTCTATTTATGTCTATTTAACGTCGCCTATGTTGTCGGTAAATTAGAATTGTATATTTTTTATGTTGGATATCGCGTTAAATTAAAATATAGCTCATATCAACTACTTTTAGCTATAAGAAATCGATGTTTCTGTTTCTTACAAACCGGAGTTTAGTCTCCGCTGTCGTACCAAAAATAGATTAATACAAATAACGAATATTCATGGGTCCAAAAGACTCTAAATCGTTTTTTCGGAGGCCATCTTGGCATCTCACTCAAAACCTGCTCATCTCCGATATATCTATTCTATATATATGGGACGAACACGCGCGATTTTCAAACGTCGCCGTACTTACTTACATCCGTTGTAAATTTTCATGAACGAAGTAAATAACTGCCACCATTTGAAAGACTGTTTGTAAATTTGTAAGCAAACAATAACACGGCGTCCTATTATGCATGCTTAAAACCTCCCGTTTTTAGCAGTAACCTCAGCAATCTAACCAAATAAGTTTCAGACTAAAACCATATAGCAGAAGAACAAACAAACAAACACAAAACCACTGCTAACAGACAGCAGACAAGACAGGCCACATTGCGTTTTAATTTATTTTCCCGCCAAGAGCAGACACGCCGAGAAACAACCAGCAGAAGAAGAAGAACTTTCGTCACCTCTCGCCGCTCGTTCCACTCAACACCTTTCAACGCCGCGCTGATCGCAGCGGCAACTTTTTTTTGCCAGTCAGCGAATCTTCGAGACTGGAGGAAAATTAGATTTACGATTTTCTTTTTCTCTTTTTTTTTTTTGAAGTTAAGTCGGCCGATGCAGTGAGAGCAGCGCAGAATAAATGCAGCTGTAGCTGTAACTGTAGCTGTAGCTGTAGATGCAGCTGTAGCGGTGGGCTGGTTCGAATCCGGACGTTTTGAAAATTAAATTTCACGTCATGGTATCTTGATTTTGTGTATAAATAATACTTAACGAAATATGAAGAAGAACTTTGATCGTTGATTTTTCGCGCTAAGTACGAAATCTGCTTGCTTGCTTGCTTGTCTGAAGCAGTGGCAGAAAAAAAAAGTCGAATGATGGGCGAAAACGCCACAAAACGTTTGAAGTTTTTTCCTATCTATATAAACCTTCTATCTATATAAACCTTGCTAAGATCAACGATTGTTTTTAGCTTGCAGAATCATCACAATAATGAGCCTTAAAGTTTTAAAAATTAGTATGTTTAGTAATAATTTGTTAGGGAAGCACTTGGTGGTGATTATGATGATGATGATGATGATGATGATGATGATGATGATGATGATGATGATGATGATGATGATGATGATGATGATGATGATGATGATGATGATGATGATGATGATGATGATGATGATGATGATGATGATGATGATGATGATGATGATGATGATGATGATGATGATGATGACGATGACGATGACGATGACGATGACGATGACGATGATGATGACGATGATGATGATGGTGATGATTATGGTAGTGGTGTTGGTGGTGGTGGTGGTGATGATGATGAAGATTGTGGTGGTGGTGAGGATGATGATGATGATGATGCTGTTGTTGATGATGATGATGATGATGATGATGATGATGATGATGATGATGATGATGATGATGGCGATGATGATGATAATGGTGGTGGTGATTATAGTTGATAAAATTCAAAAACCTTCGCAGGAGATGGTGGCAGGGTTGTAAGTGAACCCTCCAGGACACTTGCACGTGAACGAACCGACTGTGTTCGTGCACTGTCCGTGATTGCAGACGCCAGGAAGTTGTTCACACTCGTCGACATCTTGATTAATTATTATGCACGAGTAACTTTACTAACATACTATGTTTGGATAAAAAAAAAATTTAAGTTATGAAAATTTATTGATTGTCATTATCTCGCCCTAGTCCGTACCACGCCATGGCGAAAGGCGAGATTCGTAATACCACAGGCACCACATCGGTCATGTGAAAAAGATAATACAGATTTATAAGTTAACCCTTTTAACTTCAAAAACTCAAACGCCTACCTACGCAGGCGTTGGCCTCACTATTGAGCAGGTAGCCCCTCCTGCAAGTTTTCGATGGTGGACACGGGGAACACGGCCTGCCCCAGCCCTTGCCGACAGTGGCACAGCAGAGAGCCTGGGTGCAGTACATGTCCTTGATCGGGGTTTTACAGCTTCCTTCCGTTGCTTTCATATAACAAGGACCCAATTGAGCGTTTCCTGTATTACGGTTTGACGACATCAAATAATATACACTAGCTTTTCATATTTAAATTATAATTTAAAAATAATAATTTAGTTAGGTTATAATGCAGTAGAATTATTGTCGACCTTCTGAACAAGATGGTCCGTCATAACCACTGGGACAGAGGCACTGATCGGGACCTAGGCATTTGCCTTCGTTCTTACACGGACTACTACAAACAGCTAGAATTAAAAATTACACTGATCATTTTTACAATGCTTTTATAATGATGACATTTACAGTTTTTTAATGTAATAGGTTACTAAACTTGTAAAAAAAAATTTATTACGTTGTCCGCAATGTGGTCCCTGGTAACCGTTCAAGCAGATGCATAAGAATCCGATGCACGTTCCGCCGTTGAGACATCTGGTGGAGCAGGCGTTGGACTGGAAGTTATCAGGCCTCGACGGTCGGTGTATCAGTCGTGGTCGTTGAGGACGAGACGGTGGTCGTGTAGTTTGCTGTGGTCGAGGACGATTCGGTGGCTGCGGCTGTTGAGAGTGGATTGGTGTTTCGGGTTGAATTGGCGGCTGGTGAGTTTGCTGTTCTTGATGCCGATTTGCTGACTGAGGAGTTTGTGGTTGTTGAGGACGAAAAGGTGCCTGTGGTGTCTGTGGCTGCTCGGGCCGATAGGGTGCCTGTGGTGTCTGTGGCTGTTCGGGCCGATAGGGTGCCTGTGGTGTCTGTGGCTGCTCGGGCCGATAGGGTGCCTGTGGTGTCTGTGGCTGTTCGGGCCAATAGGGTGCCTGTGGTGTCTGTGGCTGTTCGGGCCGATAGGGTGCCTGTGGTGTCTGTGGCTGCTCGGGCCGATAGGGTGCCTGTGGTGTCTGTGGCTGTTCGAGCCAATAGGGTGCCTGTGGTGTCTGTGGCTGTTCGGGCCGATAGGGTGCCTGTGGTGTCTGTGGCTGTTCAAGACGATATGTTGGCTCAGGCCGATATATTGTCGGTGGCGTTTGTGGTTGTTCAGGCCGATTTGGTGGTTGTGGAGTTTGTGGTTGTTCAGGCCGATATGGTGGTTGTGGAGTTTTCGGTTGCTCGGATCGATTTGGTGGCTGTGGAAGCTGTGGTTGTTGAGGGAGATATGTTGGCTCGGGCCGGTACGTTGACTCGGATCGAGATGGTGGCTCGGGCCGATATGTTGGCTGTGGAATTTGTGGCTGCTGAGGACGGTATGGAGATTGTGGATTTTGTGACTGCGATGAACTACTACAGGACGGAGCAATTTGATTATCTGGACAGAGGCACAAGTTTGGCCGCATGCATTTGCCGCTGTCTCCACATCCGCTCCTGCAAATGGCTGCGTAAAACCCAATGCTGGCTTAGTTATTTATTTATATAAACTATATATATATATATATATATATATATATATATATAAAGCAGTGTGTGTGTGTGTGTGTGTGTGCGTATGTTAATTACATCCGAACCGCTGGAGCAATATAAAAAAAATGGCATAGAAGTAATCCTCATCGGAGAGAAGGTTTTCAGCAATTTAAGTAAAAACTGATTCACTCAAAGGTTCTGTGAATTGATTTAAAACTGTCATTTTTTTTACAAAAAATAGATGATCAGTAGGGGGGATGGCCGTCTAGCCGTACGTTATTTTAAACAAAAATTTTTTTCTAAAAAGTACTTAAGTTGTTTTTTTTTTTCAAAAAATTGTTGATGACCAAGAGGGGGACCGTTGTATTCCCAAAATTTGTCTACAAGATACTTAATTACAGATCAAGACACCATAATTTTGGGGCTTTCTAAAGCTTGTTCCCCCTCGACCGGGGCCTTGGGCTGTGCGGCTGTACTAACCCCGGCACTGGTCTTAGATAATTGAGAAGGATATTAAATCTGCCTGGTTTAGCCGCCTGGTGATAGAGATGGACACGGGATCCGATGCGATCGACCAAAATTGGATTGGGCTGCTACTGATCCATAATCACACCAGTCGTGAAACTCACTGACACTGGTACTCATTTGACTACCCATATATGGGTAAAAGTATTATGAAAGGCTAAGCGGACTCGACCCGTAGGTTCCCAAAAAAAAAAAAAACTATAATAAATCGCATTAAAATAGATAATCAAAATTTTTATCGAGTTTTTGACTGATCTGAATACTCAATGACTCAGTTTTTATTACCCCAAATATCTGAGAACTTTCTCAACCAAACTTTACTCTTTTCGGGCATCATTATTCATTACAAGTTCAAAGGCTGTAAAAAGAATGTAACCAAACATGTATTATTATCAACTAGTATTTCTTCTTTACAGAATTCTTACATGTTCGTTAAATTTTTACTTTCTAAGCTACTTACAACCTACTCGTTCAAACGAACCAGTCAGTGAGAGAGCAGTCACGTGTTCATGGGAAAGTGTATTTTTTGTGCGCGCGCGCGTGTGTGTGTGTGTGTGTGTGGGCGTCGGCCACCAAGAGTTAAGAAGAATGAATATTCATCAGATGTTGATGATGAATCAGACTGTGTCTCTATTTGCGATCTCTCCTCTCGTTGAATGTAATCAATCATTTTGTAGTTTTTTTCCCAATCTTATTCCAACATGATTGCTCATACCCGGGGTTCTATCCATCCGTAACCGGATCGGCCGCCGTGGGCACAGTTGACCAGTTGACTGGGGGGTGAAAAAGCTCCCAGTGTCTTAACTTTCCGGGTACTTCCTGATTAGTAGCCGAAATAGGGAGTTTTTTTTATAGCCTCAGTATATCACTATCAGGCGCACAAAAGTACACAAATGATTGTAAAGAGTTAATAATCTCTTTTAAACTGCAACGATTAAAAAATCTTTTATGACACTGTTTTGGTCTTATTAGAATTTTTTTAGTTTGTTAAGGGGGGGTTGCGTCACACCAAATATTTTAGATAAATTTGATTTTAGATAAATTTGATTTTCAATTTCTGGCACTTCTAAAAATCATTTATGCGATAATTATACAAATAGTATTTATTCAAATTTTATTTTCCTTTTGTTGGTGAAATTATTGCAAACATGTTAACAAGCATCACTACGCCACGACAGGCAAACCCAGCTAGCAGAAGCTAATTAGCGCTACAGCTGGTGTCTTATTAACTATTTTTTTGCGTTTTAATTATTTGTTAAATAGCTAAATAACTTGTAAGTAAAAAAATACCCGTTAAATTGACAAATAACTTCTAAGTAAAAATAAGTCAACTTACGAACGAGGCATCTCGACATATTCTGTTCTCTCGTCCAACCTTGACAGCATTGCCTGGTCCGTCCTGTGCCACAGATGTTAGCTCTGTAACGCAATGTAATGATATGTAATGGTATGTAATGATATGAAATGATATGTAATGATATGTAATGGTATGTAATAGATTAATAGAAAACTGCGTGAGCAGGGCCGGGCTTTGATTTTAGGGTTTTCAGATGAGCCGGGGCGGATTTTTTGTGCCAAGTATATGAACTAATTAATTACCAAAAAGCCTTAAAAATTCAATTATTGGTAATCGGCCAATGCAATATCGGTGCACCTCTAGATATGACAAACTACAGTAGTGTCAGTATCAGTAGTTAAATCATACTTAAAAAATCTTGATGTAACTATGACGTAACTAGTTGTACCGTGTAAGGCCTACAATTTGTGTATATGACAAATGAGCGGCATCTTTGATGTTACAGAAAGCCTGAAATACGCTACAGAACAAAACAGGCGGAAAGCGGCTTGCGCGCATGCGTCGATCGTGAAAAATTTATACTTTAGCGTAATGTGATGATGATGACACTTCTTAATTAGTTTGAATGTAATAAATTACATTTACAAGAAGATTACTTAAAGTGGTTTTACCTTAGCAGTGGAATCTCAGAACGTTAGAATCCGTAATTCTGCTTAACGTACTATGATTTTCTCTGCTTAGCATAGAAAATACGAGGATTTATCAAAAGACGTTAGAACAGAAAAAATTATTTTACAATAAAAAATTATATTACAATAAAAAATTATATTACAATAAAAAATTAAATTAAAATACTAAATTATGTTACAATACACAAAATTACATTACAAGAGAAAGACAAATTGAAAGAGAAAGAAAGAAAAAAAGAGAAGAAAAGAAAGAAAAAGAGATACAAGAGTGGCAGCTGGCAACCTCATGGGAATGGAATGACTTGAGTGTTGATTACCCTTCAAGAAGGACGATTTATACATCGAAAAGTGAATAATAAGTTTTGAAGGAGAAGAAAAAAAAACTTTTAACTCGCTCTTTTTTGTTCATTGTAAGAAACACTTGATAATGTCTGTCCTTCTGCGCGTACCGCCCTTGATTCTACGCATTCTTGTCTTCTGAGTATATACATGTGTACAAGTATACCTCTGTACAAGTGTGCAAATGGTGTACATGTGTAGAAGTGTATATTTGTACATGTGTACAGGTGTACAACATCGTCAACATCCCATCGTCGTACCCGATAACCAATAAATAATTATAGCTTTTCTGAGTTTAAAAATGATATAAAACGTGTGTCTGCGTAGTGTTTATGTTTGTGTGCACGCTTGTAAGAATAACGGACACATGCAATCTACTTGTGCCTTAAAAAATTAAAAACCATCATCAGCACCCAAAAGAACGAGCCTGGAAGCTTTAAAGCAAGGAGTTTCGAGATAAAAACGAAAATTCAGTAAATACTTTGAAAACATAGAATAAAAGGCGGAGAGAGAGAGAGGGAATGAGAGAGTAAGAGAAAGAGAGAAATAAATAGAAAGATATATTGAAGAAACATAGAAAGATATATTGAAGAAAAATAGAAAGATATATTGAAGAAAAATAGAAAGATATATTGAAGAAAAATAGAAAGATACATTGAAGAAAAATAGAAAGATATATTGAAGAAAAATAGAAAGATATATTGAAGAAAAATAGAAAGATACATTGAAGAAAAATAGAAAGATATATTGAAGAAAAATAGAAAGATATATTGAAGAAAAATAGAAAGATATATTGAAGAAAAATAGAAAGATACATTGAAGAAAAATAGAAAGATATATTGAAGAAAAATAGAAAGATATATTGAAGTTTTAAACGTATTTTCATTAGCCAGTCATGAGTGAAAAAAGAGCTTAAAGTTTTTTGTTTGAATATAGCAAAAGATTTTTTTTTAAATCATGCAAATAAATTAATATTAATTTTAATTTTCAAATCGAATCAATAAACGGATAAATATTTAAACAAAGGAGCATTAAACAAGAAATAAATATTTTGCCACGCATTGCCTTAAGCATGAATCAATAGAGGAAAAAAAATAAAAAGATCAAATCACGAGAAGAAGTACTTCGGTATTTCCTACATACGGCTATTTAAGTCTCAAAACATCGTTCCCGTTTGCTCTCCCGTTCCCATTCCCGCTCGCGCTCCTGTTCCCGTTCACGCTCATTTTTTTCCTCCATTCTCTCATAACTTATTTTAGCCCATAAAACGTAAAATAGATTTGCTTCAAACATTGTTACGTGAACTAAATTTGAATTTTATTACGCAATAACCTTTAATGTTCGTACATTTTTTTCATAAAAAAATTAAAAAAACTTTTTTAATTATAAAATACCTTATGACCTTCTACTCTTTGAGCTATACAATGTATGTGTTGTTTGTGTATTTGCCTATCACTTCCGAACCGCTGAAGCAATCTGAACTCTAAACAAAATTTGACATGAATGTATTCTCCCTTAAGGAGAGGGTTTTAAATGATTTTTAAAAAATTTTTACATTTTACATTTTATTGACAAAAAAAAGAAAACTAAGCAAAACACTCGGGCAACGCCGGGTAACTTTGCTGGTAACTACATAAATTTTTTTTAAGCAAAACGGCAAAATGATAGGCATTACGTTTAGTTTATAACTGACAGCCGGCAGTCAAGGAAACCATGAAGTTCAATTAAAATTGAAATAATTAATTTTTTAATTGAGTTTATTGAACACAGATTGAACACAGTAAAAATAAATTAAACGCAAACAATTATAGTGGACATTCCAAAAGAAATGTTTTGACTGCCCAAAATATTGAATAAACGATACAAATTAAAATAAATTAATTTTTTATTAAAAAAAACAAAAAAATGAGCTTTATTATAACTTTATTCATTTATTTTTGTTTTTTATTTTATCGTCTTTCAGAATAAAACTATTTAAAACTAAAATACTATTGCTTTATTTAGCTAATATTAAACAAAACGATTACTGCTAATCATTGTATTGGATTATGTTATGATATATAATGATGAGAGTTGATCTTTATATTGTCTTTCTTCTTGTTACAATACATCGGAACCACTAAAACTTCATTTGTTTATATCGCCTTTCGATCTCTTGGTCCACTTTTAAGTTTTAGATTTATTCGCTCCTACCGGGAAATCGAGCAGTAACAATTGAAAACTGCAGGGTTAAACAACGCCTAGGTCAAACTAAAACATCAGAATCTGCTAAAGTAAATTTTGTTACTCAAAACAATGGCACTAGTATAGTAGCTAGTGGTATTGAGGTGATAGCGTTCGCCTGTCGGTCTAAAGGACGGTGGTTCAAATCCAATCCAACCATCCTCCGTAGGCAAGCACTACCGTAAATGCATAACCAGACTCGGGTTATTGAAGTGGTTGTGCACAGATAAAAAAAAGTCTTCTAAACCATTTTAATAACTGTTAATTTAAATTTATCAACGATCATAGGTTCTGTCACATTAAAAATATTGCTAATTTAGGCATAACACGTGGACGATAATCGGGGAACAGACTATGTAGTTCAGTTATACCATTGGCGGATCCAGGGGACGGTGGGGTAGTCGGCCCCCACTTTGCCATAAAATTATTTTTTAAGTTAATTATAAGTAACACTAAAGCAAACAATTTTAAATTTTAATCTCTTAATCAACAACCTTAAAACAAGTTATTTAAAGTGTCATTTAAATGCGATTGGTTAATTGAATCAGAAGTCAATAATATTTACAAGACAAACGTCATCTTTCTAGATTTCTTTTTCCCAAATCTTGTTATAATATTTTCAATATCAATATCAACATCACGATTGATATGCATCAATGTCAAGCCCCTTAGAACGCATCCACGTTTTCAGCCGCCTCAAAGCGGAAAAGGATCGTTCTGCTGTTGCTACTGATACAGGTAAAGTACACAAAATTAATAAAAGATTGTAGACGCTTGGGGTTAAAGATTAGAATTGCAAAAAGATGCCATGTTTAAAAATGAATTCTCGTTAAAAAAATCTTCTTAAAAAAATTCTATTTAAAATTCTATTAAGGTTAACACGTAATTTTATTAATTATTCTTTTATGCAATAGTAATAAAAATTGAATCTAACAAAAAAGTGTTATAATAGATATTTCAGATTGTGATAACAATCAATAAATCGGTTTTCATAAAAATTCGCCCCCCCTACTCAAACTTCCTGGATCCGCCGTTAAGTTATACCCATACACAGTGGTGGATCAAAGACTTCTTTGGCTGGGGGCAAGAAAATAGCGGAAGGGCCAAAAACGGCGGGGGGCCAAAGAAGTCGGGAAGAACAAAAAACTGATCTTAGATCAACAAATCCCATTGGAAAACATAAGCCGGATGCAAAAAAAATGTTATTTCTATAAAAAGTAGTCAGTTTTTCTTCTAAATTTGGTCAACTTGAACTTTTTTCACTTTATCCTAGTTTTAAAAAGCATTTTCAGTATTAATATTGTTATAATAAAAATTTTAGCATATCAAAAAAGTAAATTTTGAAATCCACGGGGGCCATGGTTTCCTAGATCCGCTACTGCCCATACATGTACACACACAGACAGAGAGAAGAAATGACAGACAGACGGACAGACAAAGCATCAAAACGAAAGTATAAACGTCGAGACTCTGCCTTTCAGTTCAAGATCAAGCAGTGGAACTGTAAGTGATGCATTCTTTTGATGTACTCGAAAACATGCAGCGTTGTAAATAAGTTTAATTGCTCTCATCAACAATAACAAACTGACGAAAATTATAAGACAAAATAACAAATAACAGAGATGTTGCGAGTACTTATGGTGCGAGTACGAGTACCATGGTATCGAGTACGAGTACGAGTACCATGGTATCGAGTACGAGTACGAGTACTTGAAAAACGGACTCGTGTTGTACTCGAGTACGAGTACGAGTATCAAGTACAATGTCTCTGATACTCAGTACTGAGTGGAAAGCGAGTACGAGTACGAGTACCAAGGCTTCGAGTACGAGTCCGAGTACGAGTACTTAAAAAACGTTCTCGAGTACGAGTACGAGTACGAAATACTACATCTCTGCAAAATAATATAAATAAAAACATTATACGAATAACAATAACAATAACAATAACGATAACGATAATAATAATAATTTTCAATACATATATATAATTCCTAGTGTTCAGTCACCTAAAAAGACTCCAAGATATTTTTGTTGTAAGACGCTTGAGAATCCCACGTGTTTGCGGATGGGATCATGCACGTGAGTGTGTATGTTTGTGTGTGTGCGTGTATGAAAAAGAACGCGATAACAAATTAAACAAGAGATCATACGTTAATTGTATTATTTATATCGTTAAAAAAAATTAAGTACAACTCAACTACTGGTAGTAAAAGTCTTCTGCTGGCAGCTAAATTAATAAAAAATGTCTCCCCTTTAAATACATACATACATACATACATACATACATACATACATACATACATACATACATACATACATACATACATACATACATACATACATACATACATACATACATACATACATACATACATACATACATACATACATACATACATACATACATACATACATACATACATACATACATACAGGGTACAGGTCAACTAGTCGCCGCCTAACTAGTCGCCGCCCAACTAGTCGCTGCCAACTAGTCGCTGGCCAACTAGTCGTCGGGCCAACTAGTCGCCGGGCCTACTAGTCGCCGCCAAACTAGTCGCCGGGCCAACTAGTCGCCGCCCAACTAGTCGCTGCCCAACTAGTCGTCGAGCCAACTAGTCGCTGTCCAACTAGTCGCTGTCCAACTAGTCGCCGCCAAATATTTAAATATATATATATATATATATATGTTTACATTTTACATTTCAGTTGTGCCCTTTGATTTTCTAATTTCTGTTCTGACTTTTGCATTTATAGCACGTGGTAGGTTCACTTTATTTCGTTAAACAGTTATTTTGTTTTCGGGGTCTGAGGATGGAAAAAAGTTTTCCGAAACTGCAGTTAGTACATGTCAAGATAGAAATAAAATGACGTACATAAAAAATTGTTTTTCAATGGAGTGTGCCTTTTTCGTCTTCTAAGTTTAGACACATCGAGGCTTTTTCGCGAAAACTGATAAACGCAAAATGGGCCATTATTTTCAATGGAGTGTGCCTTAAGGAATATATATATATATATATATATATATATATATATAGCGGGGTTACCCGGCGTTTCTCGCGGTTTTTATCGTTTTTCTCTAGCTCCCGTTTAATTCCCCGTTTTCTCTCCCGCTTCCGATTGTGTGAAAATTCTCCTCATTTTGTACCTGATCTCAATTTTTTTCACAAAAACCTTCCTTTTAATGACTTTGAATGTTGTGTGTTGAATGAATGTTAGCGGCGACTAGTTGGACAGCGACTAGTTGGACAGCGACTAGTTGGCTCGACGACTAGTTGGGCGGCGACTAGTTGGGCGGCGACTAGCTGGCCCAGCGACTAGTTGGGCGGAGACTAGTTGGCCCGGCGACTAGTTGGGCGGCGACTAGTTGGGCTAGCGACAAGTTGGGCGGTGACTAGTTGGGCGGCGACTAGTTGGCAGAGACTAGTTGGCCTGCTCCGGGATGCTTGGTGAATCCGTTCAAATTTCGGTTAATATCAGTCAGTCTGGCTATGATGAATCCATGGACTTCTAGATTGATAGCTATCTATCTAGGAGTCCATGATGAATCCTATCCTAACACATCTCTTAGTGCCAATGTTTTTTCAAGGGTGTTTTTTGCAACTTTATTGTTGATGTTTTGTGGAAGAAAATAAGAAAAAAAATCATTAAAAACAATTTTCTCATTAAATTCGACATGTGAAGTGTTTAGACTAATTAAGAAGTTAGCATTTTAAGGGGAAGACAAACAAGAAAGCCAGACGAAGAGAGAGAGAGAGAGAGAGAGAGAGAGAGAGAGAGAGAGAGAGAGAGAGAGAGAGAGAGAGAGAGAGAGAGAGAGAGAGAGAGAGAAGAGAGAGAGAGAGAGAAAGAGAGAGAGAAAGAAAGAGAGAGAGAGAGAAAGAGAGAGAGAGAGAGAGAGAGAGAGAGAGAGAGAGAGAGAGAGAAAGAGAGAGAGAGAGAGAGAGAGAGAGAGAGAGAGAGAACCAGACATAAAAATCCGAAAGATGAAACCTTCCTAAGGTCACAATGACGTACATTAAAGCAGACAAAAACTTGGCTGAGCAGGTACAAAGTGGAATGCGAATAGGGCGCTAAATGATTGGGGTTCACGTTCTAGCATAGGACGATGAATATTAGTGGCTCAATACACTTGTGAAACATATACGTCAGACCCGCAACTACGGGGGACGAGGGAGGCGAAGCCCCTCTAGAAGGTATTTCGTCCCCTGGAAGTTTTAAGATATGTAGTTTTTTTGAAATTTATAAACCTGGTAGCCTTAACACAAGTACATAGCTAAATGAAGCAACGTAATTCACCCCTCCACCTACCTACTTTTTCTAACGTTATAGACCTGTTGACCGTTTAAGAAGTTCATAGCTGGATAAGGCAACGGATTTCGCCTCCCCCTCCCCTGAAAAATTCTAAGACATGTTCTTTTGTTAACTTTATAAACCTGTTAATCTTTAGCTGGATAAGGAAGCGTATTTCGCCCTAGCCCCTCCTGAAAATTCTGATATGTACTTTTTTGAACTTTATAAACCTGTAAACCGTTATACAGGTACATAGCTGGCTAAAGCAACGTATTTCGCCCTCTTAAAAATTCTAAGATAGGTACTTTTTATATGCTTTTATTAACTTTCACTTGTCCGGATGTCCACGGGATGTCCGCGGACGTTTTGAAGCTCGGAAGATCATTATGAAATTCACCTACTTCAAAAGAATTATAGTTTAAACAAGTAAAGATAAAAAATAATTTAAAAAAAGCTTTTATTTGCCTCTTTATCTGAGTCAACGAACTAAAATTTTTGAATCTAAAACAACCGTTACGCTTAATCTTGTTAATTATTTTGGACCTCTGGCGACTTATAAATATACATCCGTACTGTTTAATTATTTTGGACCTCTGGCGACTTATAAATAAACATCCGTACTGTTTAATTATTTTGGACCTCTGGCGACTTATACATAAACAACTTATTACAGTCGCTAGATGGCAGGAATAATTTTGATTATTCCTTAATTTTAATTGATTTAAGGCCTAATTCATGTCGGAAACATGAAATTCATGTATTGTCATCCAGAATAAAGCTTTCCGGAAAGTTTTAGAGCTCTAGGTGGTCGAAAAGTGGGTGTGATTTTTTGTTTCTAAGATTTGATCACCACAGACTAACACACAAACAAACAAACAAATAAACAGAGAGAAAATGAAGCTAAATAAAAGCATTTAAAAAAGCATTTAAAAAAATTAAATTAAATTAAAGAAAAAACAATTATTGAAATTTAATTAAAGTAACAAATGATAATGACGAAAAAAATTGTCATCGTCATAGTAACTACAAACATCATTTGTTAACTCTTCACCTCACCGGGGTAATATTTTTATGATACGATGTCGCTATGAAATTTTTCAGCTATCTTAAAAACATGTTTTTAATGTTTTAAATTACTTTAACTTGTTTGAAGTTAATCAGCCTATTAACCGTTATGCAAGTACATAGGTCATAGCTGGATAAGGCAGCGTTCACTTATTTACAAACTTTTTAGTTAGATTTTATTTTTTACTTTAGTGCTTATGAATTAATGAATGATAATTAGCTGATTAAACTTAAAAATATCAACACCATAAAGAGAGAGATTGAAGAAAAATATCCAATGAAAATCCTTTACCAGCACTTTAAGTGCATAGATTATACACTTCAGGAATGATCCCGATATTGGGAACGTTGGGTATCTATCACCACACCAGCAATATAGTACAATTTGTATCCAATGAACCAATACGTTTAAACTTATTACACGGCAAATATCTCAGCAAAACTTATTTTTCAAAAAATCTAAATTATTTCAAAACCCTCCTTTAAGTTTTCCTCCAAAAAAAAACTGATGACCGGGTCTCAAAAAAAGCTGATAGCTGATGACCGGAGGGCATCCGCAGGTAGTGTTTCCATACATCTGTAATAAACCACTCACCACTTCAGGGGGCTCACTATACCATCATAGGGTTTAGTGGGCCTATCCATAAAAAAGACTCATTTCAACCTCAAAAACCTAAAATATCCGAATAGATGCTTGAAGTGTACCTATATAAAATTGCAGATTGTGTTTAATTTAAAAAAACAGAGAATTAATTCTGCAACGCAAAATTTACGATAAATATTGATTATTTTTAATTACTGCACTTTTTGACGTTTTATTTTTATGAACCCCTCTCCTACGAAACAAAAGCAACATTGACGAGTTTTTAGCAAAGGTGCCCAGGAATACAGACCAATCTACCAATAATCTGATCTGAAACTATCATTAACATACATTACAGTTCCAATCACAGTAACAAATAATGTTTACATATCTTTTTTCAACTTCCGATATAATTTTAGTGTTTTTAACCATTTTCATTTCGCCCCTCCTCCCAGAGAATGACGTCTAGTTGCGGGGCTGATATACGTATAATTAGATTCATTTATGAAGAACTACACGTGTCTACATCCACATATATGCAGAAACTTCAATTCCGATGACAGGGGGAAAAGATAGAAAAGAGCCCCCAGAAATGCTCTCAGAAGCGTAAATTTGAAGATATTGAGGTCCGTCTAATTTGGGTCCGACCTGGTCTGTTTTTACAGGCCTGTTTGAAAACCCTAAAATCTAACAGAACTGTAAACGTAAAATTTCATTCATGTACAATCACATACATGGATACATGTACAATTACATCAACGTACGACTACTATATAAGCGTAAACCCAATTTAATCATGGGCTCTGTTTCCAAAGTAAGACGTTGAATAATTGTTGAGAAGTCTAATTGACATTATATATATATGTATATATATATATATATATATATATATATATATATATATATAACGCTTAAATCTGCTTAAGTGGAACTGAATGTTGAACTTTACTTGTCAATGAATACGCGACGTTAGAATTTCACATACTTTCGATATATAGTCACTCATGCTCAGTATCATGGTTGATGAGATGATAGCATGTGGTGACGACAAAATGACGACGATGATGGTGATGATGATGATGGTGGTGGTGGTGTTGATGATGATGATGATGATGATGATGATGATGATGATGATGATGACGACGACGATGATGATGATGATGGATGATGATAATGATGATGATTATGATGATGATGATGATGATGATGATGATGATGATGATGATGATGATGATGATGATGATGATGAGCAATCGTCATGGCAACGAAATGCCGGACTTTGACCTTATTAACTTTTAACGTCGTGAAGTCAAAAGAAACTTTTTATACATCCTTTTCATTTAAACTCGTTTTATCGTTTTCTTCAACAAATGCTCAACATACTTAATTTCACCTTGTACTTGTGTTTGCATGTTTGTTCATATGTGTGTATATATGTATTTATGTTATTTGATTTATATGTGTTTATGCCAGGTAATTACTCTAAGTATAAAGGATAATGAGTTAAAATAAAAAAATAAATTATTTAAAAAAATGGTAAACACTCAAAAGCTTACCCTGGTTTCCTGGCTACTACTCCGCTTCTTTGGCACTGGACGCAAATAAGTCCAAGACAGCAGACGAGCAATAACGCGCTACCGCATATTTCCCGCGGTTGTTTCATTTTAGTAACCCGATAAAATTTAAATTACAAATATTTATAGGTAAATATATAAATAATAAATATATATATATAATTAAATAATTACAGCCAAAAAACTAAGTTGAGGTTGCGTTGTATCCATAGCTGAACGATGAGCGTGTTTGCCGTATTGACGATCAGTGACCGTCGTTTCTATAAATCAAACTTAAAGAAGAAAATAAACTTGGGATTGAGAGAAGAGAAGCGAGAGTGAATGACAAGGAAAAATAGAGAGGAGAGAGAGAGAAGGAATGAGTGAGTCGAACAGAATTAAGGTTGTCTATGTCGCAGCTGACAAAGAGAAAACAGCGAGATGGATGGATGGATGGATGGATGGATGGATGGATGGATGGATGGATGGATGGATGGATGGATGGATGGATGGATGGATGGATGGATGGATGGATGGATGGATGGATGGATGGATGGATGGATGGATGGATGGATGGATGGATGGATGGATGGATGGATGGATGGATGGATGGATGGATGGATGGATGGATGGATGGATGGATGGATGGATGGATGGATGGATGGATGGATGGATGGATGGATGGATGGATGGATGGATGGATGGATGGATGGATGGATGGATGGATGGATGGATGGATGGATGGATGGATGGATGGATGGATGGATGGATGGATGGATGGATGGATGGATGGATGGATGGATGGATGGATGGATGGATGGATGGATGGATGGATGGATGGATGGATGGATGGATGGATGGATGGATGGATGGATGGATGGATGGATGGATGGATGGATGGATGGATGGATGGATGGATGGATGGATGGATGGATGGATGGATGGATGGATGGATGGATGGATGGATGGATGGATGGATGGATGGATGGATGGATGGATGGATGGATGGATGGATGGATGGATGGATGGATGGATGGATGGATGGATGGATGGATGGATGGATGGATGGATGGATGGATGGATGGATGGATGGATGGATGGATGGATGGATGGATGGATGGATGGATGGATGGATGGATGGATGGATGGATGGATGGATGGATGGATGGATGGATGGATGGATGGATGGATGGATGGATGGATGGATGGATGGATGGATGGATGGATGGATGGATGGATGGATGGATGGATGGATGGATGGATGGATGGATGGATGGATGGATGGATGGATGGATGGATGGATGGATGGATGGATGGATGGATGGATGGATGGATGGATGGATGGATGGATGGATGGATGGATGGATGGATGGATGGATGGATGGATGGATGGATGGATGGATGGATGGATGGATGGATGGATGGATGGATGGATGGATGGATGGATGGATGGATGGATGGATGGATGGATGGATGGATGGATGGACGGAGGGACGGACGGACGGACGGACGGACGGACGGACGGACGGACGGACGGACGGACGGACGGACGGATGGATGGATGGATGGATGGATGGATGGACGGACGGCCGGATGGATGGATGCATAGAAATAAACATAATGTCAGACAGGAGGATCTGCTGACGAATCTTGCAACAAATTCATTCATTCATTGAAACTTTCGTCATTGTAGTTTCCGCAAATAGCACCCTCTATCGCAATCCTAATAATCACTTACACATAAGAGAGAACATTTTTACTCTTAAATCATTATTAATAATACGGAAACAACAGAATTGTGAATTTAAGGCGATGCAGTATTTCATTCTCAACTTCCCTCGTCATCTTTTGGTCGGTCAAATCACTCCACGATTAATGGGACCAACAAATGTACATCAACAATGTTTAGATTGTGCGAGGCGAGCGGCGGTAGATTGTAGACAATGCAAATTTAAACTTTGAAAATGTGCATTTTTAAAATAAAAACAGCTTATTTCCATTTTCCACGCACTCATCTCATGCACACCGCAACACCCAAAATCAAAACTTATATTATTCTCCCTTTACTGCCACAAATCTTCAAAAAATAATGAGCTCTTAAATTATCAGGTAACATAGAATAATGTTTTTGTAACATAAAATAAATTACTCTTTTCTTTCTTTGTTTGTTTTTATTGCTCAAGTACACGTTAGTTATATGCTTTCTATGCATAAACACTCCTTCCTCTAATATCGCTGCTATTCTCGATTTCATTTCCCTCGTGATTTCCAAGAAAATTGGAGGACAGGATTGTTCTCTGTGAAGTATTGACCTCGGACCTTTACAGGGGCACCCTGTCAATGTCAAGGTTTTATTTTAATATCGTTTTATTTTTTGTTGGTGTAGAAATAGAATGGTATGATTTTCGGATGAGGGGATGGGTTATGTTTTCAAGGTCAGCAAAAATGAGCTAAAGGGATGTTTGTTAACATGGCACAACATGTATATTGCAGGTGAGCTGATCAATGATTAAAAATTAATAAATTTTCTCCCGTGGGAACGTGGGAGGGTTCTTTTAAGTAGCTCCTTAGTATTTGTTTGTGCCCTTTGGTGTTCTGGTTTAAAGAACCTGCTGTTCATATGCCACTGCCTCCTCCCTACAGAAATGTAAGTTGGTCCAGGAAAGATATGGACCTGGTGAAGTTTATGGTGTTCGAGATGGAGTAAGGACACTGGGTAGTGGATGTAGATGTAAGGTGTGTAGTTACTTCATGTCGCCTGCTGAATTCATACGATAATGACCGCTATCAAGATAAATACGTACGATAAGACTTATTAAAACACTTACCACAGTAGCTTTCTAAACTTCAAGATTCTATCTTAACGGTGATTCCGTTACGCGAGTTTCTTTTAAAAATGCTCGCTAGGGCTCTCTTTCCAGCCAGTTCATTCATGGAGAAACCCCAAAATCAAAATATTGAAATATACTTATACTTATAGTTATAATAAATGCAATGATTTACTCAAAAGCTAAGTAAAACTGAAATATGAATCTTAAATTTTAGTTATTTTGAGCAAATATTTTATTAAAAATTTAAACCTGGACAAAACAAATAACAACGTTTTAATAAAACTGAAAAGTTTAAAAAAACAGTGCTTGTTGAGTTGTGAATAACATATTGACAAACTTGAAATTGCTTTTGTAAGTGAATCGGTTAGACTAACTACCTGAATGTTCCAAAAACACTAAGGCTAGCCTGGAAGACCTCAATTAACATTGGTTTCGCGGCATTCCCAGAAGTCAGCTGTTTATTTGACCCATGACCGTGCGTAACATACGAGTGGTTACTGAAGACTGAAAATGTAATACGATTATACGATGTATGTTTATGTTTACATGTTTACATTCGAGTTTCAAATAATTAAATAAGATAACGAATTACTGTTATTCTGAAGCTTGTCTTTGTAAGCTTTTTGTTCAACAAGTGTTCGTACGTACGTTTACTAATGGCTGTCCAAAAATACAAACATTCTCACTGAGGTGAGTATTTTCAACGCTCAATGTGTTGTAACACGTAGCGATTGATGTTTTTAAATCTATCGAATTCGTATTGACTAATAATGTCAATCAATCAACTAAAGTTGATATCTATAGAAAACCTCTTGTAAAGCTTGGTGGCGTTGATCTCTCCTATGACCCAAGGGTCAAAAGGTGAACGAGTCCACTCGTGGATTTCCTAAATGGGCAAATAAGCAACAGACAAGTAAAACTTGAACCGTCAACTTCTTGCATTATTACCGACTCTGTTATACCAGCATATATAGATACTTATTATCTAAATACGTATTTCTATATATAAACCAAATATAACCATCTTCATATGTTTTGGTCAACTACAATTGTTGACTGAACGACGCAGTAAAACTTTTATTGCTGATGTTCAGCATTAAACCAATGTGGCACGTTGCAATGATTTTACTTAGGTATTATGACTCACGCTGTTCTGGATTAGTGGTCCGCTAAAAAATAAGTTCTCCTCCCCCCACCCTACAAACCTCCTGACCCCACCCCCCTACAACTGTGCACCATCCCTCCCTCTCTTCCTCCGATGGAATCGATCTCTAGTCAAGCGAGGAGGTTATAAATTTTTATGAAAGACATAAAACCGTAAACTGTCAAACATTTTAGAAGAAAAAAATTATGATGAGCGACTTCGTGCATTGATTCGTATCGTCTTTTTATGCTACTTAATCCCCCCCCCCCCCCTAACTCGAGGTCATCGCCCTATAATCCATCAAGCCCGTTAGATTTCTCGGGGTGGAACTGAGGTCGTTTGTAGGTCAGGCAGTTCAAACGGTGTCATGCTATGTTTATTATCCGATAACATTAAAACACTTTATGCTCATGAGAGAGTTACAATTACTAGATATTAGAGGCAAAACCATCATAAAAAATTAGCTTCATTTCTTCTTAGTTTAGTTTATGCTTTATGTAAATTCGTATACAGAAGCATCATTTCAGCAAAATCTTGGGGGGGGGGGGGGGGGGTAAATGGTTCAAAAACCCACACATTCCAAAAACATTTTGGAAACCTTGTACATTTTTTATGAAAAAAAGCTGATGACCGG
This sequence comes from Erpobdella octoculata, assembly GCA_963978895.1. Taxonomy (NCBI): domain Eukaryota; kingdom Metazoa; phylum Annelida; class Clitellata; order Hirudinida; family Erpobdellidae; genus Erpobdella; species Erpobdella octoculata. The sequence continues at coordinate 38,392,780 of OZ022241.1, forward strand.
GGAAGGGGGTAGTGTCATAGGTGCTACCTCCAAAATTTGTATAAAACCTTATACACTTTTTCCTACCAGAAACAACTGAAAAAGTACCCAGTACATGCACATTTGACCGTTGAAGTTCACATATTCACAATTGTCCTCTTCTGTGGTCTACGTCAAACAGCCAATGACTTACAGTAAAGTGGTACTCCCTTAGAAAATTTTACTGCAAATCGGGTATTAAATGGTGAGTCTGAAAACAAGCCGCCAGAAACCAAGCGATCGAGAATGAGAGAAGCCCTAAATAGGGAGGTCGTTTGTGAGGAGGATTACTGTACTTAACGTCTGATGCATTGGACGAGGGCCGCTTAACTGACGAGCACTATATCGTATGATGTTGTATTGTATTGTATTGTGCTGTGTTGTGTTGTATTGTATTGTGTTGTATTGTATTGCATTGCTTTGTATTGTATTGTATTGTGTTGTGTTGTGTTGTGTTGTATTGTGTTGTATTGTATTGCATTGCTTTGTATTGTATTGTATTGTGTTGTGTTGTGTTGTGTTGTATTGTATTTTATTGTATTGTATTGTATTGTATTGTATTGTATTGTATTGTATTGTATTTTATGGGTATTGTATTGTATTTTATGGGTATTGCATTGTATTGTTATGTATTGTATTGCATTGCATTGTTTTTTACCGTATTGTAATGTACTGTATTAAAAGTAGGCTATTTCTGTCGCCAAATAATTTTTCTGACGTGCCAGCTTGCCTATACGACGACTGTGTGCCAAACATCAATCAATCACATCCCACTGAAAGAGTCAAACGTACAATGAATACGAAAGTGATGTAATGTAGTCATGTAGTACTAACCACCAACCAGCGATTCTGTGTTAAATCAGGCGCGAAGACACGTGAACAGCTCTCGTGTTCACGTGACACTGTCGCTCGCTGCGATTTGTCGCGGCTGACCTGGTTGACCTCGTCTGATTGTATAACCACGTTGCCATGGTCATGAAGACTATCATCATCATCATCACTACATGGAAGCCAACGCATTCGCAAATTCGCCTAATCCCCGGCTTTAACACCGATGCTTTTCGAGCACTTACAGCTTTCCTTGGAGGCATGGAACTTTTTTCTTTCCAAAAAAATTGGGAAGAGCAATCGTATTACACGATTCTCTCCATTATAATAGTCTCCAAGTCCCGTCACTCACTTCTCATAAAAAACCCCACTCAAATTACTGCGTCCAGTTTTTCTTCTTTTGGCTTCACAGAATAAGCACGCAAAAGAAATATGTTCCGTGACTAACACACCCCGAACCCGCCGGTTGGGGAGTTGGCTATAAGGGGCCACCAAAATTTAAATGACTTAATATGTAATGAAGATCATAGGCGTACGAGCTGGGTACAGGGAAGTGGTAACCTCCCTCTTCACAGATTTGGATAAAAAGGGTTGGGAATTTGGGCAAAACAATCTGAAAAAAAAATCGAAAAATTATGTATAAAATTGTGAACAAAATTCTTGAGAATTACCAACGGTCCTACGGAGTAACCCATC